>KK113386.1:118901-143581 GCA_000611955.2 Stegodyphus mimosarum
AAAAAAGCACACCCTTTTTTAGGTATGTTACCAGAAGTCTTTCTGCTGGAAGTTTTCCTGATCTTTAACTGTTGAGATTTGTAAGGATTTTCTGTATGCACAACAAGATACAATTTTGCCTTTACGTTTCAAGTCACCATTTTTACCCTCATGTTTCAGTTGACAAAATAATTAAATCACACTGTGCGTGGTTAGTGAATATTTTACTTTAATGTCTGTAAAAATTGATTACATTAAAATATCTTTAAAAGAGTGGAATATGGAGTTGTTAGCGAGCATACAGATTTGAATCCTGATATATATTCACTGAAGTTTATGAACTGCAAGCTAACGTTGAAGCAGAAAGTGAAAGTATGATTATTCTAGTATTTGTACTTGTTGTTAAGTATTGTTAATCGTTGATGTTTCCAAATTATTATTAAATTAAATGTTTCCTATACATGAAGTTTATTAAAAATTTATATTAACTTTCGTAGTAAGTTGAATTCCTTTAATTTAAAGTATTTGATGTGTTGAACTTTTTCAAAAGACACTAAAATTATTTTTCTGTGTATTTTCTAATAAATTAAAGTTTGGTATTACTCCAAACCTTCATTATAGAATCCTTAAATGCATAGTAATTTGAACCTCCACACATTTGTTTTTGAATTATTTAGTTAGCCTCACAAGCATGTGCATCTTTGTATCTATGAGAATTTTAAAATGCACTTTAAACATTCAGCTATTTAAGTACATCAAAGCACGTGAAAGGCTACCTACATGGTGAAGTAAGGGAATTTTTAAGTCCTTTTCTTCAGCTAGGGTGACCAGGTCCCAACTGAGATACCTCCATATTATGCAAGGCGGTGGGCAAGCTAGTCAAAAATCACCTCAGAAAAAGGATACAGGAAATTCCTTTACACTACAAAACTGGGGTCCACAACCCCAGAACAAGATTTAAGCAAAGCAGAATTCTCTCGAAGACCCCCCATTGCTGAAGTCATCAAACCTTGGGTGCATGGAAACTACAATGAGGGGAGACAACAGTGACTTCAACTCTATATTCTCACTGTCATGCTATCTACTCAGATGGCTGACTTCCTTTCTGGCAGTATTAACTGGGGTCGTTTTTTATAACCCTGGTGTCGAGGTTGCTTAGGTACAAATCCTAACCAAAACACTAGTCAACCCTTGGGGAGACTGCATAGGGTAGGGGATGTCTCCATGGAGGACTTTCTAAGGAAAACTGGCTCATATTCAAGTTACTTATGGGAAAAACCACAATCAACCATGCAACAAGCTTGCTTATCAGGTCGAATTACCAGAGCTCAGCCACTGATGAGGCTGCACTTTAAAAAAACTGATCTGTTTCATAATTAACTGATTACATTAGCATGTCATGTAATATTTTTATTTGGATTAAAGCAGAACTGTTTTACATTTTGATCATATTTTTTTAACTTTTATTGTGTTTACTGTATGAAATAAAAAAAGTTTCTAAAGTACTTTTTTTTACTCTAATTGCGTTGTTTTCATGTAATATTTCTACTTTTGAAAGAGAAAAATGCAAATATATTTGTTAAATTTCATTATCATTTTTTAAGTCAAGAATGCAGTTCCAATTCTGCATCAAAACTGAATGATTGCTTGCAGTAACTTAAAGTAGCATTGTAGTAGTAAATATAGAAATAAATAATTGAATTGTTGACTTTATTTTCTAAAACTTCTTACTTTCTTAGGTATTGAAATAATTTTCATTATTAGTGTCTGCAAAAATTTCCATTGTGACTTTTCAAATGTATTTCCATGCATTTATGCTAAATGCATCAGATTGTTTCCCCAAAATATCTTAAATTGAATTTTTGATTGCTCATATTTTTCCTGCTACCTTCTGTTTAATGAAATTTGGCTGTTATTATCAGCTCATCCTTATGTCTGTGGCATCATGCTGTACGTCTAGGATGATCATATGTATTGCTTTCAAATGGATGATACTATTTTCTTGAGATTTCCCAGCCCTGTTTCAATCATTTGATAAAATGGCATTTTTTTCATACTAAAGCTATAAATATACTTTTAATATGCAGTTATAACTTTTCATTTGAAACCTGTATTATTTATCGATATTACAGATACCAGGTTAACTATTGAATTGAATTATCTCAATTTATTTATTAGTTTTGACATCTACAGTAAAAAAACAGAAATTTAAGAATTACGAAGTAGTTGAATACCAGATATAAAGGGAACACAGCATCTGATTGGTAGAAACATTTTTTTAAGTGCAAAAAACACGTAGATTTTCAAGACTTTTACAATTTTCTAGTGTTTATTGCTTTCAAAAACTTAAATACAGTACCCATTGAAAAAAATATTTTCTGTTATAAATAACATGTGGCCACACGAGGAAGTTAACCTGTGGGACATTGAAATCGATAGTGAATTATGATACAAAACTGTTTGATAGAGTCGGAGAAGTGATTAAATGTAGAAAACTGAAATTCTGTGTAAGAAAACTTTGTTGGAAAAATATTCAGAGCTCAATCATAGCAAAATATAATTCACTTCTAAGTATGCCTAAATGTGTATATGTCTTCTGTTATTGAAGGATGGTGCAAGTTCAATATGTCATGAAACATTTCCTGTCATTCTTTATCATGATTAACCTTCATCCCATTTGTGTTTGCTTAGTATCACATTTCTTTTTTGCTGAAGGTATTTTCAGCTTATCTGTATCTGTTATACTGAGCAGCCATGGCCTTTGAGCTATTAAACGTTAGGAAATTAAATTTTACTTTATATAATCATGTTGTTTATTTTATAGTTTTAAATATGAACTCCTCGAGATAGGGAATGCATGCGTTTGACTAACATAGTCAAATCTAATATAGCACTAAGTCTAGTTGTGTGTTAATTTACTGAAACTTGCTATGTAGCATGATTAAAAATTTTCTAAATTTCTCGGAATGCCAGAGTTGTATGTAAATACTAATAAGAAATATACATATTTCATACTGGTATGTTTGTAAATTGATATGATGTTCATAAAAATGGTAAAAACATTTCAGACACATTCAAAATAAGAAAGAACATTTCAGATTAAGAAAGTTATGTATAAAGCATGTGTTGTTATAAATATTTAGGAAAGCATTATTTTTGCTATATATTTTGAAGGTTTTCAAGCCTCTTAGTCTGCACTAATTTTTGTCTCTAAGTCTCTCATTTATAAATAGTTCTCATTGTAAGTCTTCTCTCGGTTATCTACATTGCTATTTATGAACTTCTTACATATTTTAATCACATATGCATGACTTCGTCTTGAAAGATTAAATGCCATCTATAAAACATATATAATACAGTAAGGTATATAACGATACATTACTCTAATATTCCTGTCAGATATTCAGATTTATATTTCCAAACTTATCTCAACTATTCATTAAGTAATCTTGTGTTTTACATATAGGAGCTATGTAAGGAAAAAAAGAAAAGCATTAACAACCTATTACTATTATTTGGGATGCAGTAATCTTTATGCTTTGAAAAGCAAAAAGCTGACAGTATGTTAATTTTTAAGTAGCAGTTACTGTCATCAATGTTTCATATTTTGTTTACGAATATCTAAATTCTTCAGTTTTGTTCAATACTGTATTTGAACAAGAGCAAATATTTTTAAACTTCCTTCATAAATGCCGTACAAAAATAATGGTTATTTACAAATTTGATATTTAAATTTTTGTGTGCTAGTAAAAGTAATTTGTATAGTTCTTTATAATTCAAATTTCAGAGATATAAATAGGCTATATTTTATTGAAGTAGATATAACAAAACCTTAAATAGTTTTAAAATGTAGCATCTTTCATTCTATACATTGAACTTCTTAATAGCTGATGCATTTTTAATAACTAATGAATAAAATATAAATTTCATATGAAAAAATTTTTTAGTTACCTGAAAAAGGCCCCGTTGTTGTTAAAAAGGAAAGGAAGCGGTTCCAACTTAAGAAGAGGAGCAAAAATCAAAAAACATCTAGTTCCAACAATCAGAGTGTTGCAGTTAAAGGAAATAAACCAAATAAGCAAAATGTTGCTATAATAGTATCAAAAGATGCATCTGCCACATCTTTCAACAGTACAGAAAATATTCCAGCTCTTTCAGAGAGTTTTAATGATGAAAAAGGTGTAAGTAATTTCTCCATGTATGTTAAAATGATTACATTGAACATGATAATCTGTGAAGGATTTTATTATATGCCGAAAAGAGGGCAGTATTTTTTACTGCTTTTCAAGAATAGTACTTAAAGTATTTTATTAGTTGTCTATACTTTTCATTTGATATGGTGTTCATCACTTTGCCTTTTAGATGCTTGTGTTAAGTTTAAATATTCTGACTTGATTACTGAATGCCGGTAGCATAATATTTATTACTATACCTCATATTAATAAGGAATGATTTGTGTTTTAATGTTATGTGTTGTTATAAAATTATGTTTGTTATGCGTTATGTAAATATTTGCTTGTGTAGGGCATATGTAATGTAATTATTATGGCTTGTCATGCCATTAAAAATTTGTTGCATGTTTTCTGCCTATAAATAGCTCTAGTCAGAACATGAGGCATTACTTTAATAATTTTATTAGTAATAAAATTTGGCGATATTTAGCCAAGCTTGTCAAGACTACTATTCCTTCTAATTGCCTTGAGAAACATCTAGTAATCCTTCATGAGAACAGGGAGTTACTCAAGCTGTCTGCATGTGTGCGAGGAACAGACGGCACGAGTAAGAAGGGTTAATTCTACCCTTTATTTCTCACAGTGTACAGGCCCTCCCACACTTCGGGATACAGAGACCAGCACTTTTGGTCTAAAATGTAGAAAATAAAAAATATTAACTTAATAACTAACTTAACTAAATAAGAACTTAACTTGAATGTTTTACAGAACCTATTAATGCAAAGATTGGCCTTTTGACACTACGTATGCAGTGGGCTAAATGCAAATACTATAATACGTCTAGTATATCAGCATGAACTCTGGTCTTAAAGGCAGACACGAACTGACTGAAAAGCACGCGTGTAGCAGGGCAGCAGGAAGCTCTCTCTTCTCTTGGCTAGAAGCCATTTCTTAAATACTTATACACTTTGCAAACTCATTAGCATAAAAAATCGTACTCGTGCTTATTCTGGCTGGAAATGGAAAATAAGAGAGTATAGCAAAATTTTAAAATAAATGTTAGTAAAACTTAAAATCATTATAAGCTTTATAAATAAGAGATATTTGAATATGATTTCTGCTAAAATAGTAACTGTTTTATTTGGATGCCAGAGAGCATTGATGAAACATTTATAACCTAAATTATTTGAAAGAGGCCATGTAAAACTGTTTTTTGAAGATTAAGATTGAAGATGATTGCAATATGGATTCTTAGGTTTTAATATAAGTCTTTAAGATCTAAACTATTACTGCTTATTTTGGAGGGAAATGCTTAAAAAAATGGATCATGACATATATTTTACTTGGCCTTTGATAGCTATTAGTTCCTTTAACATCTGTTAACGCATAAACCATGAAATCGTCTCATAGTTTGATAAAGCTGAATGAATGAGCTAGTGATGAATTTAACAAATTAAACATAAAGTGAACTATGGTGAGCAACATGCTAAAAATAACTAACCAGTACTTAGAATAGAAGAGGAACATGCCAATGTGACAAAACACTCAGTGTTTTTAGTAAATGTATGCCAAATGCAAGGTTGTTTCAGGGATTTTGATTAACCAGTACTTCCTTGGCAATATGATAAATTGAGTAGTTTATATATCTTGCATTTTTGAATTCCATGAGACTAATGGCATTATGGTGTAGCATAAACTATAATAGTTTCTTCAGCGTAGTGGTTACAACATCTAATGGCATTTTGTGTTCAAGCAGCATATCTCTAGTTGGTTTCTTTTTTAGTATTCTCACATATATTCTTCAAAGATTAAGTGGATAACACCGTTATCTAGGTTAATTTTTTCTAGCAAAGAATGAATTAATCATGATATTTTATATAGCAGATCTTTATATTAAACAAGCAGTCATTCTTTCTGGAGAAACTCATAGGTCTTGTATTTGTGCCTGGATTCAAAGGGGGATTCAAGGCAGTGGTTCTCAACCTGTTTTACACCATGCACCACTTTCACCATCGTTGTATCATTACCCCTCCCTCCTTTCCAAAACTCAAAAATTACATATATATATATTTAGATTTATTTTTATTACGTTTTATAAATTAAAGAGTAAGAAGTATAGAAAATGTTGATAAATACTAAAACTGAATAAATAACATAGCTTTTATATTTATAAACAAAATACTTAACAGCGAAATAAAAGCCTAGTTGCATTTTGTCCCCAAAACTATGAAATTCTCTGATCTTAGGAGTATTTGAAATTTTAAATGAATGGCAATTTAATGACATATTTTACTTAAGTTGCACTTCGATTTTTCATACTTAAACTGACATGATTGCTAAGGAAACTGCATGGATTATTTACTTACTTAAATCACTGTTTTACCTTATCCATTACTTTTGAAGCTTTTAATGCACCTAATTCATCTTGTTCAAGTTCTAATTAATTTTATTTAATCATATTTTCTTAGTTTGCAGATCCTTTAATATACAGATCCTCCTAGTTATTTGTTTGACATGAATACCTTAGAGAATATTCCTGGAAACCCAGGGTTCTTTTTTACCCTTCTCATTTTTCTCTTTGATAGATTAATTTCTATATTTTTGCTTAAAAATCCTCATCGAATTTTCTGTTTAGTAGAAGCTAAGGATGGTAAATGTGTTTTATAGCTTTCATAAACAGAATGAAATTTTTTGTTGACAGAATTATAGTCATATTATTGGTAGCATCGTATACTATGAAAAATAAAAAATAAAAAAAAAGGAAAGGGGAAAAAAAGAAGAAAAAGAAAAATTGCATTCACAGAAGTAATTTTATTAGATACTTGAAATCATTAAGTAATACTGTTTAATGTTCTTGCATGAATTTATGGGCTATATATACGATAAAATAATTTATCCTAACCTTCGCACATTTGTATCAAATCTAAAATATATATTGAACTTCTCAGGTTATTATTTCTAGACATATATACCCAGTCTTGTTTGCATATTTTCTGGTGAGAAGAAACATTGAAAAGAAAAATATATCAAAATCTTTAATTAAATTAAAATCTTTAATTAAATCCTTTATATATTTAAATGGTTTACTTTTATAAAAAAATAATTAATCACTAAATGAAAATGTAAAGATCCACAAAATATATGTCCGAGAGACATGTTTATTAACTAGATTTTACTCATTGCTACATTTTTATGAATAAATGCATTGATTTGCTTAAGACGAACTGAATTACTATCATCATGCGAAAACTTTTGGCAATAATGTTCTCAGTCATCATGTACTTCAGTAATAAAATAGTGTTTGTGATGTCCTAAACAAAATTATTACTTATTTGCAGTGATTCTGATTTAGATTCTCTAATGAGTTTGTGAAATCATTTTTTTAAACTTGTATAATGTTTTGTTTAAATTTTTATTTAATATTTGATAACGCGACGTGGTTAAATTTCTCAGCTTGATTGAAAGTTCTATCAAACCTGTAATATTAGAAATCTTGATCACTTCTCTTTATCATGTAGAACACTCAAACAGTATCTATATTATTTCATATTTTGTGAGGGCTTTAACAGTTCATTGATATTTGTAAATGATGAATCATAGACTCCATCTTTATCAATGTGCTTAAATTAGGTTTCCCAATTATCTGTGTTAATTGATGTAGAGAGAATGGAAAACTTAGTATTGGAAAAATGACCTTGAAAATATATAATTAATGCAAAAATTGAAAAAACATACTCTTCAGAGCTTTAGAAGAATGGACATATAGTCTACTGTTAAAGCACTTTTTCTCTTAAAATAATTTTCAAACAATGGAATGCCAGAAATTCAATTACAACAAGGCTCGCTTCAGTTGTCAGAAGCTTTGCTTCTCCAGTCGTAGCTTTGAACTTTATTCTTAGCCTTAGGAATAAGGTTCAATTCATCAAATATGATGAGTTCCTTATAATATGTCATACGCATTTCATTGTCAAATACCTGTCTGAGAGCTTTTTGGGAGGTGATGTACTGATCATTTTAAAATAATCGATATGCATATAATCAGAATTTTAGTCCTACATGATATTCTATCTTGTGTAATTTAACATTTCTTTTAACCTTTCTTATATTGCATAAATATAGCTGTGTTGTTCAGAAATATTTGCTTTGTAATGCATTATTTGGGTCATCTGGAATTTTTTATATGGTGGCATCCTGCAGTTGATTATGTGTTGGGTAATAAAAATACTCATGCAGCTTTATATAAGTCAGTGTGCAGTCACTCACTCACAGAGTTTAGAGAGATTGTTGATCTGATTAGTAGCGTTGTTTTTATCATTTCTATTATGTAGCTTTCTAGCATACATATAAAACTCATTGTTATAATTTTGGTAACACTAATTTGGTATGTTTGATATGATCTAAAATAGACATATCCAGTTATTGTTATCTAACCAATGTAGCCTTATCCAGTAAAAATATATTTCAGGGTATCCCTTGGCGATTTTTTCGCACCATTCCTGTTTACATATAACGCCCTCCCCAGTAAAATGACATCCCAAACATAATGCAATAAAACATAATTAAAACAAAAAATATATAATCTCAATAAACTCGCATTTTAAATCAAACAAGGAAGTAACAAGAATGGAAGTACATGTTATCTTATCTATACAGTACAAAAAGGAAACATCGATTTACCTTATTTAAAAATTTCTGTTTCTTCGATATGTGTGACGCACAGAATTCCTTAACAGTATCCAAGAACTATTTAAAATTATGTAAACTAAAATCTGTATACTGCCATCACCACATTAATTCACAAAAGTAAAAATGAGAAATATCCGGACTGTCAGTAGCATTTCTTTCGAAAATCCCTTTTCATTGCACCCCACATACCTTCCATAGTGTTGATATGAGCTCCGGTTTCGAAATCATTAATCTTGTTTTGTAATTTACCGAGAGGTGAATGAAGCCATTTAAATCTTCATTTATACACCAGTCAATCAATGTTTTCTTTCCCAGTCGTTCCAAAATGTACAGAAACTTCAGGTTAATCATACCACCAGCAGAAATTTTAAGGTGTCAAGCACAAAACAAGCAACGTACTTCCTAACCAACTTCCATACCTAAATAAGCCCTTGCAAATGTTTTCCCCATCAGTCGAAATCACCGCAACCGCACATTATAAACAATCACATCATTTAGGATTTCCATAACATTCAACTGCTCAGGTTACCTTAAATGTAACAACAAATTTGGCAATAATCTAAGTGGTACCCTAAAATATAGACATAACTACCTTATCCCGTTTGATGTACGAAAACGTTCGCCTAAATTTTAAATATTGCAATAACAGCATGGTTTTGTGGATATATCAAAGATGTGTTATTAGATGGAGGGGGCCGCCGGGTGGAAAATAGGATGGGTAGGTTTATTATCTAATAAATAAATATGTGGCTGGTGTTATCTTGATTATGCTAGTGTAATAAATTCAGTATAACCATGCTTTGAAATTAGTTCCCACTTAAATTTAATGCCCATGTTTAAAAAATAACACTGAACTAATTTAATTAATAAACTAGACCAAAAACTGCCTTTTTATGTGTTCTGTGATAGCTTTTAATACCTTGAATCACTGTTATTTTAAAACCTACATGTACTAGTCTTCTGCAGGAAGATTAAAATTTACTTATTTCTCCATTTCATGCACATTTTTCTAAATATAATGTTAGAAAAACCATGTAATTGAGAATTAAATATGAGAAATGACATTCAAAATGCTATGAAAATGGTATTTTTTCCCCCTTTTTTGGTTTGTGTGTGTGAGAATTTTACAATGCTTTGCAAGTAAGAAGTAATAATCAAATCAATTTTAAGTCTTGTATAAATTTCAATTAAGACTTAAATTAAGTCAATTGAGACTTGAATAATCAATTTTATGTCTTAATTTTAAGTTATATAATTAAAATTGGTTTGTGGCAATTTAAATGAAATAAAAGTAAAACTTTAAGAACGTTGTATTTTGTAAGTTTTATTACCTTAAAGTTTTACAATAATTAGCATCTGCAAAGCCAAAAAATCATGTGCAGTACAAAGTCCGAGATCCGGACTCGTCGGGACATCGGCAATTCCGGATTTGGCATTTTTCCGGATAGATTAGATCATAAATTTAAATCTAGTAAAATAGGAGGCAGAAATTTTACAATTAAAAATATGAAATCGTGATTTATTAAATAAAGAGCATTTACGATCTAAAGGGTATCAAAATTTACAAAGAAAAAGCTTAATATTTATTTTTTTACTTTACTAAACATTTCTTTCAATGTATGTTGTTTAAGTTACTTCGTTTTTTGTGCTAATACTTTCTCTTTAATTCTATAAACAGACATAATTTCTTGTTCAGTTACAAAGTTCCATTATTCAAGTTCTGTAATTGGTGCGTCGAGAATTCCGACTAAATTGTTAATCGAAATTTCTTCGTTTTCAGTAACATCTCTGTCACTTTCTTCAATACTGGTAGCGGCGTTTTCTGGATCTAGAGCCATAACTACGGATTTCGCCGTCCGTTAATTGATTGATGATGGGAGCATTGTCATCACAATGAAAAAGTTCTGTTATATCATCTTCATTTATTAGCGCTTCTCCACATTTCTTTACAGAATCCATTCACCTTTGGTTTGCAGTCTGCTACATTAACTGAAATTCCTCAGAATCAATGAAGATAATTTTAACTAACTTAATAGCTATACATTATTGACTATGTATCATAAGATTGGAGATGAAAGACAAGGTGTTTCATTAAATTTTGTCTTGCTTCTATCGCGTACTGAATTAAGCCTGAATTGTATTAGTTCAATTATTTATTATACCTACGTCTATTTCTTGCACATGCTTAAGGCTAATCTGTGTCCTGAATAAATAAACTTCCACATATACTTAAGGCCAGCACTAGATACTGCCTGATGCGGCCTCTGCGGGTCCTAAATTCTGCTACAAAGCGCCTCCAGATTCTAAATTTTTGCCGTTCCTAAACTTTGGATCCCAGTGCTTTCCATAAATTATAAAAATTCTGTCATCCCTTAATTTTGCTGCTCTAGGCTTCTCCAAATCCCCAAAATTTTGTCTTCCCTAAATTCTGCCACCCAGTGCGGCCATATGAGCCCTGATGCCAGTACTGGGTTTATGTGAATAACATATCAGTTATTGTTCACTCAAATAGCACTAAATGTAATCTTTTGGTCTATGAGTTTCATTAACAAAATCTATTTTTAGCATACGAAAAGTAATTTTTGTTAAATTTTTATTCGTCAACATTTCTTAGTGCATTTAACTTAATTCTGTAATCATCGCCAAGCGAATGTCAGCATAAAGGGTTGCCATACTCTTGTTATTCAATTACTAATATATATATATAAAAAACTGTTTAGACATCGCTGCATGAGTAATTACTCAAGTTGTCACGCATTGTTAAACATGCGGTGATGAAAGCAAAATATAATAAATAATGATTCGCGAGATCAGCGTCAGGAGTATAAAATACTAGTAGGTGTAACGATGTTAGAACGTTTGGGGTTTGAGATGTCTGCCAAGCAGGTAGCAGATACAGAGCCAAATTATTAATCTCACAAATTTATGCTTAAATGATTTATTTCTTCAATAGCGAGGTATTTTATTTAGTGCCTGAGTGAAATTAAGAATGGAGACTGTCCGCATGTCTTCTTATGGAAGGAAATATCAAATGCGCATGCACTGGATTTCAGATCATTCCGAATATTGACGTCCGGATCTCGGACTTTTTACTGTATTGTGTTGAATAAGAATAAAATTTTACTGTTTGTTGATAAACTTGTGTTTTCTCAAATAAAAATAATAAAAGAAAATTATTGGACTTTGCAACTTATCAAATTACAGAGGTCGATTTATTGAGTACTGCAAGTTGCATCGCTAGGGGCTTCTTTCAGTTTTAATTTTTCAATTTGTGTATTAAAAGAAAAGCAGTGTAATGGTGTAAAAGTGGTAAACATATGATGTCTTAAGATGGCAGACACTCAAACGTTCAGGTAAGGTGGGCACCTAGTTTTTTATTTCAGGACTACCTAAATGCACTGCAACTATATTTCTTCTTCTCTAATGCTTTTCTTTCTTTAAAACACCATATTTTTAGTCTAGTCATGGAAAACATTTTTCCTACTGTGAAACACTTGGGGAAAGCAGATAAATTCTTTTGAATGATAAATTTCTGTGCTCTCAACTTCAGTTGGTTAGTTTTCATCTTCAGCCATAGAACCCAGTTCTATAAATTGGTTCCTCAATAATAAGAAGAGTTGTTTTGCAATCTAATTTAATAGAAGTAGGGTAGTGTTTTTTATTATGCAACTTGTGATTTTTATAGTTTGCCAAAAATTTATTAATCATTTTTAGTGTCATGTTATTAGCTTCTGTTTTTGGTGATGATGTGTCATTTATGTTCTGTATATATGTAATTAAATTTTCCTTGTTTAACTATGTATATGTCTGCAACCATTTTATTGGCAAAATATTAAGTGTATTTTGTATATAATTAATGAACCATTGCATGTACAATAAAATTTTTATTACTTTGTTTCAAATAATACAAATTTGTTAATCTTTGTACTGTGAAAAGGTAGTTTATAACCATAACATGTTACAATAGGTAGGTGATTCTGGGCTGCCAATTTCTGAAATGGCACACCTTAGTTGTTCCCATCCTTCTTTAGCCAGTAGCGAAGATATGGTTCGTCCACACAGTTTACCTGATTCAGTTTCATTAATGACATGCGCCCTACCAGACCCCAGTTCGTCTTCCACTCCAAACAGCCTGCATAAATATCGTGAAGAATTTGTTTCATTAGCTAAGCAGGGTGAGCTCCATAAATTTATTCATTATTGTTTATCTTTAATGGAGTTTTTTAAAAAAAATATATTCACGTGTAAACAGAGCAAGCCCTTGTCAAGAATTTGATAAACCTTTGCCTTTTATAGTAGTATCCCAGTATCTATGGATAATATGTTCCCAAACTTACTATGGCAAAGTAAACACTCTGTATGAATGTTCTTGTAATGTGTATGACATAGGTTAAGCTCAGTAAATTGTGCAAAAAAGATATTGCTAAAGTGAATAATATAGTAATGAACTATATTGTACATAGCAATATATCATATGCTATACTACTAAATAATGTATAATATATTACACACTAGCATTCATACCTATGAAAGTAAGGGATTCTGACACCTAAATTATATCTGCTAAAGACAAGGCAGAAATGCAGTTCATACATTGTGTGATTGCATACTTTATTATACTATTTCAAAGAATCAGGAATTATAAGTTTTCCCATTTTCGTATTTGTAGTTTATTATAGAATGTTTGTATTTAGTATATTTGTTACAGTATTATTTTAGTACGCTTTTAGTTTCTATGCATTTGTTGTAATATTTCTCGTGTGTTTTGAGTCTCTTATATGGTAAATAGAACTTTACAGAATGACAGGTGAGGTAATAGTAAACTACTCAGAGACACCTTGTAGCTGATATTGCCAACAGCATATTTATAAATTTTAAGTTGGTTTGAGCTCAGAGTTTGAAGAATTTTCTGTGACCTGAGAATATCCGTAGAATTCTGCAATGAACATTTCTATTCACTGTACTTAGTTATGCGAGTCAAAAACTACCGTAGTATTGGGCATGTTTAAACTGGTATATGTTGGGTATGTTACAGACTGTCACTTCGCTTGCACAATTTATGAAATTTACAACCATTTTTTCCTCTGCCGTTCTGAAATGCCGATGACTAATTAATTGCATGTCATTTAATCTGCAAATGTTTCTTATCTAACTGTTAAAATCAGTGAAAAATAATATTTATTCTGAACTGCACATTGATAGTTTTGAATAGAAGTAATTAAAAGTTGTCATTGTTATGAACATTAAATATCAAGACTGTAAATTTAAAGTTTCCTACAAGATGTAAGATGCAAAATGTTTCTCCTATAAGAAAATATTTTTAAATTTTCATCTAAGCAAAACCTGTAGTTTTTAAAAAAACTTCAAGCATTTGCCTTGCTAATGCGAAGTTGCCAATTTCTTTTATTTAACTGTATTGAGTGAAATATAAAAATATTTTTTCCTCAGTTTGCCCTTCTGTAAACTGTGTTTATAAAATTTTAGAAACTCCTTTATCAAAATTAGCAATAAATGAATCACTATGGAAGCCTTTTTATTTAACAATATTCTCATTAAGCTTGATACATATGTATATAATGCTTTGTATTTATTTTTATGTAGATTGAAAATGAATTAAATGTAATTTTGTTTCTGGAAGTTCGTTCCAAATTGTTCGTAACAAGTAATTTAAACTTCTATGAAGTTTTCAGAAACCTAAATGGTTGCTTGCTATGTTAATTCTTTTGGAAATTCATGAATAGTTAAATGTGTCCTTCTCCATACAGCCATACATTGTTTATATTTGCTTAGTCTTTTAAGTAAAAGTATTTTATGATTAAAATTTATTTGAAATGCAATTGAGAGGGTTATACTTTATTATTTGAATTAATAATTCTATATTTCATATGTTTCTTGTAAGGCTCTAAATTACGTTTATTTTCTCTGATAGAAATAATTAAATTCAGAAATGTTATTTCATGACATAAATTACTCATGCAGAATTAATGTGCAATTTAAAAATAATCTTTTTTGTGCTAAAAAATATTCAGCTTATTTTATAAAAACATTTTCTGAAAGTGCTTTGTTTAGTAATAGACATATAATTCCTTAATACTTTTAAATATGTCTTGCTTTCTATGTTCTTAGTTCACAGTGGTTTAAAATCAGTAGTACGCAGTTTACAAACAGAAAGAGAGAGGTTAAAACAAGTCTTAGAAACTGAAAGTGTTCCCAGCAATAGCAGTAGTGGTGCTCTTATTGCTAGTTTAAGGAATTCACTTAATCAGGTAATATAATAGAATCCTTATTATAATAAGTTTAAGAGCTCTTGATTTTTGATTAAATGCATTGTTTCTTTTGTAGAAAAAAAGTTATCGGAATTTCTATCATTTCAAGTATGAGAAATGGTCTTTCAAAGTTTTATTTTGGAATTTATTCGTAACCTAGCTAAGAACTATGCGCACTTAGTCGATAAAGAAAATATAATTTTTAGAATGCATAAAAAATTTCAAACAAAATACATGTAAGCATATGTGATTATCAAAATTTAGTTTTAATACTTTTAAACTTCATTTTATGTAGTTCAAATGCATTTCAAAAGAAGTTTTCCATTGAAAAAAACTTTCTAATAATTTTAATAACTTTTATAAGTACGCCACTAATTATCTATTCTGAAAACACTTTTGTATTTCTAGGCAATGCAACAAAATAAGGATCTGAAAGCTAAATTAACAGAAATTCATAATATAACTGATGTAAGCAGTATTGCACCTCCTGTAGGTACACCTGCTGCAGACAATGATGAACCTACTGTAAGTTGTATTAGGAATTTTGAACTTATAGCCTTTTTAATCTTTTATAGTAGGTTTCTTTTTTCCCCCTGTCTTTCACAAAAATATCACTTTTCAAATCTTTCTGAAATTTTGTATAATTTGGTATATAATAAACTGAAATACTTTATTCTAGTTTGTTATATCAGTATGTTTTATATATATATATAAAAAGCAAGTAATTTGTAAGTAAACTGATATAACAAACTGGTTCAACTATATATTTTTAAGTATACTCTTTTTGTTACCATTTTACTTTTAAATCACCAAAAACTGTAGTTTTAAACAATTTTATTCTGTTAAACTTCAGTTCTTTCACACTAAACCTACCAATAAATTGATTAGATTCTTCAAATGCATTAAAAATTTCAAAAATAATTTTCATTGTACATATACTACATAGGGTAAAGGATCGATCACCGTTGTAATAGGCCTTGTCCTTCATTGTTTCTTTAACCCTTTGAAGGACATCAGTATGTAAAATAAACCGGATGTTTGTCAATTTTTTAACCTCCTAAAAATGCTAATTGTTCTACACCAAAAGCTGTAATCCTAAGTTTCTAGTGTTTCCTTTTTATTGTAAATGGCAGCACTAACATATAAATGCTCAATATTTTGCAGTTATGAAATTAATATACCTTATTCTAAGGTATCGTGCTTGAATATTTATAAATTCTATTTGAGCGGCAGAAAAAAATTTTAAAAATCTGCAAATGTATGACATGCTGAATCGTATATATTTACTGCCTTTTAGTCAGAACTGATAATTAAAAGATTATTTATACAATTTTTAAGTATATACCGGTCCCCATACTGAGGGTACCACACCAATAGATGGCAGCACCAGGCTTCTTCTCTTTGAGGTGACAGTTTTGTTGATATTATAGTTGTTTATGATGTAATAATTTGTGCTAGGAATGAATAAAAGTATTTTAGTTTGTTTTTATTCTTTGCTTACTCCAGTCGAGTTTCTCATTCGTCTCTGTTTAGCTAAAGTTTTTATTTCAACACTTCACCCTTTCCCTGGAGAAAAACTCACCGATTTCAAAATTGTCATCTGGTGTTAAAACGTTAATCAATTGTAGGGGTTGAATGTGGTATGTTAGCCTCAAAAGACACCTATCGCTTCATCATATATGCTGCATAAAATATGCCACGAAAATCTGAACAAAAGTTTCTGAATGATTTTTGGCTGGAAATTTTGTCATAGGGTTGATAAACTTGGGCAATTCGTAGACATAAAATTTCAGTGAACTCACCTATTGCCATAAAAGTACACAAACTGTTTGCACTGCAAGCAAAAATTTGAAGCACGCTGAACATCTTGCAGTGCGGTGCACACTAAGATGATGGGCATTATGCAGCATGGAAAATTAACCAAAAAGAACAAAATGGATGTGTGCCACTTGTAACATCCTTTATACATGGAAACAAAAAGTGAAACATATTTCAAGAAGTTTCATTCGCAATAGCATTTCATGGCTACGTATGTATTAATTATAAATCGTACCGAGTGTTGCAGGTATATGTATAAAATTTTATGCCTCATTTTGTATAATTTGCTGCAATAACTTAAATATTAAAATCTTAGAAATAATCTTTATAATCTTAGAAAATTATTTGTAAAATATATGTTAAAAAAATGCTCTTTTTTCTGATGAATGTTCAGCCATCTATTCCAGAAGACATCTATATATTATATTTAAAATTCTTTTGATGTTATTATTTATATAAATTTTCTTTGTAAATAGATTACAGAAAACTCTAGCATTTATTTTCTGTTACAAATATATTATTATTTGTTTCACTGTACAATTCATTTTAAAATTATATCCAATTTTTAAAAATTTTTTTATAGTAATATTAACAAAATAGTATGACCTGTGTATGTGAAAAATGTTTGAAAGGTAGTTTCACAGGGCCCATGGGCCTGATAATCGAAAGAAAAAGGGCTTTGAGATGTGTTAGTACTTTATCGCTATTGAAGAGATATTCTATTGAAGAAAGATTCTTTATTGAAGAGATATTCTATTGAAGAGAAATGCCTGCATGGGGTTTTCTCCATGTGTAATGTGTGTACAAGCCAGTTTCTCATAGAAATTAGGCAGGCAACCCTCCTCTTTGCCATGATCAAATAAAATAAACCAGCAGGAAGTCTGTGGTAATATTGGGGTCATAGAATAAGGATATCACAACCACCATACTTGTTGGCAGTAACAGAGAGAAAATATTTTGTTATATGGTATTAAAGAGCTAGAAGGTGATCTGAAATCAGTTATGATGCCTCATAGATATGGATCTACTTTGAAAGTTGAAAGAAACATCCGAAAATATTTCTTTTCCTCTTATAATTCTCGTAACAAACTTAGTAAGTTTATTTCTTTAATAATTTCAAGTTTCTGTTTTCCTTGCATAATCTTCTCTAACCCTGTATAAGGATGTTTTTTTTTCTAGCAGTGATATTTTGGGGTCTGAGATTGATTCAAGAAAACTAATTAGATAAAATTAATTTTATTTTTAAGATCCCCTTTTTTGTGGGAAGTATGTTTACCATCACCTCTTAGGTGCCATTAAACAGAACATTTTATTCTTTTTGTTTCTTTTTACGTTTTACTGAAAATGTATTATCTAATAATGCAGTTTGCAAAAGGGATTGTAAATTATATATATTATATATTCACAGATAATGTATTGTTTGTATCTCTGAAAGTTCTAGGCTGTGAATAAGATCAGAATTTCTGCTTTCCTCAATTGAAAATTCTCTTCTGTTACATCATCTGGATCTTTGTCTGAATCTGTGGGGATTATTTGTCAAAGAAATTCAATAACTTCCTCTGTTGCGTATTTCTTGCATTTTTATGTACATTTCTGCTGTAAGTGTAAAAAGTGGTTGAACTAAAACTAATTAGAGATTTCCAGTAGAGGAGAAATATAAAAAACTGCCAAACATAATTCAATATTTTACCTACTATGAAGAATTAGCCATAAACTTGAACTGCTGTGTTTATAAATAACTGGGTTGATAAATTTTGTGCTTGTAACCAAAAGCAAAACTGGTTAGAAATGATCAAATGAATGAAGAGCTATGCACTTGAAGAAATGGCTTCCTAGTGTTGTCTTTTCTGCTTTATTCCACGCTGACCTTTGTTAAAGCTATGTTATGTAATCAAAGCATTCATTCATATTGTTTTTGCATTTTCTTAAAATTGTTACTAGATCACAGCACTAATGAGACATTTTGATAATTAATTGTATTTCCCATGGCCTTAAAAAGAGTTAAGTAATTTAACTGGCTGGAAATATCAGCTAAGTGTGCTACTTCTCCATATCACTGCTGGTCTTTTAATTAAACGGGCAAAATAGAGGTTTTTATTTTTTAGTTGCTCACAAGTGGCTAAATGCAGAATAATGATAGTTCAGCTTAGATTCAAACCCAGGAGAATGGGCTGGGTGTGTAGTTGATATCAGGATGGATGATATTAAGTACTTCAAAAGTAGGGAAAACATCAGAAAGCACATTTTCAAGTTTCTCAGTCGTTTTTTGATACAATATTTTGAGAACTAAAAATTTTATATAATGAACCTTTTATATTTTTTGTAACTTTGTCATACTATCTAAATTCAGATGAATTACATGTTGATCAAGTGTATTCAGCTTCATAAATTTATTCTGCGGTGTTGGCTACACTTCACTTCCTTACAATTTATTGCTTTTTTTTTATTTATAGCTGTTATAAATTGAAATACTTAGTAATGAATTCAGCTGTCATGGTCTTATACCTGTAATTCAGTAGGCCTCAGTTTTTTGTCTTTTGCATGGCTTGTAACAGAACATTAGATTTATACATGAGTTATAGAAAATATTGCCTTTACCCATGACTGATTTAAAAATTGATGAAACCGGTAGCAAGTAAATGTATTCATGTAACTAATTTGTTGATATAGTGCTAGAGTTTTTATTTTTATTTATTTATTTTTTTTTTGCAATGAAAGGCAGTTTTGAGCAAAGCATTATTAATTTTAAGCATAATCATTCATAGCATATATTAATAATGGCATTGTGAAGCATCAGTCACCATTTAAAATTTTGAGCTGTAATTTTGTCGTTTATGTATGAAAGCTTGCTTTAGAACAAGTTTTGGGTTTGAAAGGTAGAAAGGTGACTGAAGGATACCTCTTTATTATTATTATATTAATTTACAAATGTGTGTGATTATCCAGTTATTTTATTGATTATTATTATATCAGGCTGTATGGAAGTAAATGAAAGTTTGGCACATCTTGAATGCTATTTTTTAAGGTATTTCTTATGAAAAAGGTCCAATGCTTCAAGGAACACACTGCTGTCAGAAATATTTTAATTAATCATATGCAGTCCAAAAGGTTAAACAAGCAGTTTGCTTAAGTGAAATTAAGTTTTATCTTACAACTTGAGTTTTTGTTTCATCTTTATTATGATCTCTGAATTTGATTTGATATTTTATTGCAAAGATATAATCCTGTGAATGTAGACATGCACTGTATATCGGAAATATGTGACTTTGTGTCTGTTGTAAAGTGCATTCATATGTATGAAACACTGAGTTTTGATAATTAACTTTTGATTGAAATAATTTAAATGCAGATACCTGTATACTTTATTGAATTTTTTTGTATAGTTTTCATTTAAATTTCATGAAGGTTCTTATTTATTATCCCAATTTTGGTTTGAAAAAATATTTACTTTTGGGTATGTAGTCAAACTCAAGTTAAAAATCTATGGGATTGGGAGGAAATCTCTAATGGACAGCTATTGTCCTCTAAGTTCTTTCAGTATAGTAAATACCATTGGTACCAACTGAATAAAATATTTCACGAAATAGCCTAATAGTTTACTATTCCTGAATGCAAAATACATGTCTCCTCTCTGTAAGTTTTATTTCTATGGTTCAATTCATTAAGTGTGCAGTGTTTGCCATGATAAAACAGTGCATGGTTTAAAATTTATGCAATTTGAAAGGAATAATTTTCTATTCAAGGGTAGGATTACAGGAATTTTATTTATTTTTTTGGTGCATGCATGCTTGAGTGTTCAGTACAATATTTTTTTTAATACTATGTTAAAAGTTTGTCTACGAGAGTGGACTGAACTGGATGTTAGCTTTTTGCATTTGTAGATATTTCCTGTTTATTTGTCAGTTAAAGCCCAAAGGGTGAATGCTATATCGAGTAGGCATTTACAATCCAGCTAAAACCTAGGATAAAAACGTAAGATTTATTGATCTTTGAATTTTTGCTGTTACCATGTGCACTCTTCAATTTGCAAACGGATGATTTTACTAATTACAAAAAATTAATTATGTAAAAAGATTTCATATTTCTTTTTTCTTCAAATTCTGCTTGATAATCAGTAGCTTTACAGTCATACAACCTTCATAATTTTGTAATTGATACATTTTTTCAATATTTAATATAGGTAAAAATGCAACTTCTAATTTTTGTATGCATATTCTGTTTTTACTAGATCTATATTAATTTTCTTAAATTCCTCTAAAAATGTTCTAAATGTGTGTTGTAAAATTTCTCAAAACTAAAATTGCAATATCAAGAAAGAAAAGCAAACTATGCAAATTTGAAGATTGTAGGTGTAGCTCAGACATGTATATAATCAAATTTTTAATGACTAACTTGGATGAATGTCATGTGGGAAGGGACCTAAATGTTATAAAAACTTAGTTGAATTGAATTTTTTTCTCTAAAGTGCTATGTCAGAAATTGTATCGAAACAGATTGACAAAATCCTCTAATTCCAAGAATTTCACTAGTGCTGACTGTTACCGATTTAGGCCAAAATGTTAGCATTGTTAAAAGTTGCATATGTTTTTGTTGTGAGAATAACTGCAGATTTGATGCATACAGCAGTGAGAGATGAACTTTCCTCATAATAATCATCAAATTAGAACAATGGCAGGTAATGATTTTTACTGTGCAGCAACTCAACTTGAATATTATTTACTAAGCTGAAACATTTCATCATTGCCAACATAAACCATCAAAAGAAGCTTGCACAATATTAGACGAGTCAGACAACCTACTGCAGGTATTCCTTTGGCCAAAGCCACCACTATCAGTAGCTATCATGGTGCACATCTAGGTAGCAAAGGAGGACTATCCTCTTTAGCAGTGACCATCACATGTATTTCGAAAGCTATAATGGTTTGAGATTGGTCTGGAGATCGCAACAGTGCTGTTCTTGGAAAAATGATATAAGGCAGAATAATATATGGTAGGTGAAATCATCTTGTCATGTGTTTTGGAGCATTAATATCTCAATGTTCTGTTGATTTTGTCATTGAGTCAGCAGTATAGGCATTCCTACAGTGTATTTTAGAAGTATTTTTTCAACACAATACATTAGACCACTTGTTTCTGGTACTGAGGAAAATACAGCCCACATGAGCTTGATACGAAACTGTCTCCTGTCTCATGTTCAAACTGATCTCAAGTACACCTGTAAATCATTTGTTGGATGTTGCAAAAGAAAAAGCTAATTGGCAATAGTAATGCTTAATATGCCCAAGTACTTGCAGCAGAGTAAAATATTCCTCAGTTAATAATTAATAATTTTACTGATAGCATGGCAAGGCCTGTTAATGCACGGATTTTCACATGTGATGGTTGTATTCCATGTTGAATAACTCTGTATTATTAACAACAATATTAATCCTGTGATTTTCAAATTTCTATGACCTTTCATTATGGGTGATGATGTTCACTGCTGAACAATGTTTCCTGGATATAACTGAAATTCCAAAACTGCAAGCTGTAAATCTGATAAGTTAAAATATGTGTTAAACTTTAAAATGTTTTTATAATTATTATTTTGTAGAATCAGTATTGCAGGATTGTTTCATCCTGGGTAGCTGATTTTTATGTAAATATTTCCAAATAGAGAAATAATATCTTGCCCTTACAAATTTATCTTCATTTCCTGAACTGAAAGCTTAGTTAATGTTACAAAGGAAGATGAATATTCTTGTAAAATTATTAATTACAAATTCTTTTATTTTTAGTCTCTTCTAAATTCACTTTAGTTTGATTGTTTCATTCTTATTTAATCAAACTCTGAAATGCTACTTATTTAAAATTTTTAGTGTGTTGCATTACATGTGTGGGGAGGTAAAGGACTTTCCAGTTATTGTTATTAAAAATTACAGATAAGTGCATAGTATTTTTCCCATTGTAATTTTGATATAAGCAATAAGTGTTGATATAGTTGTTTGATATTAAAAATTATGTTACCATTCCTTAGGGCTTTTTAAGTCTGTTTTCTTACAGCTTTCTATGTGGCATCTCTAATTTAAGTACTAGAAATTTAAGTTTTTTTTACTTAATTATATAACCGTATAGGAAATTTAATATATAAAAATTTAATTTGTTGTGTAATGATTGTAAAATGTTGCAATTGCATAGAAAAAACAGGTGGATTAAGACAGCTACGTAACTTCAATTTTAGTTTAGTAGAATTTAAATGTTTGAATATTGTGTTGTGTGATCACCCTTTTACAGCTCATTCATCAACCTCTACAGCCTTCCGTATCTCATGAAAGTTCATCTGCCCTCTCAGCATCCGAATTCTTTGATGCAGCTGAAAATTTCTCAATGTGCACTACAACTTCTGAGGTATGATGCTATTGTTTATGTTTAAATGATTTAATTAAAAGTATGTATTTGATACTTATAATAATTTTATTGTTTGTTATAATTCTTGTTATAGTATATTGAAATAAAAGTCACCTGTATACCTTTTTGGAGGCATAAATCAAAGTCATTTTATTTTTTAATCTAACAGAAGTCTTCATCTTCTGAAATAGACGTATTTATTACTATTGAAATATGCAAGGCAAGTTTTCAAGAATTCTGTGTATTGCATAAAAATTTAGGCATTACTATTGCATTAGAGCATTACACTGGTGTCCAAAAGTTAAGCATAAATTGTAAAATGCGAAAAATATGGAGTAAATATTCGTAAAATTATTCCAAATTTCTTGCGTATATTAATTGGGTGAAGAAGAAACATTGGATTTATGCAAAACTTTTCAGTCGACTACGTCCTGTGTGAAACACCTGCGCATGTCGGAACGCAGAGAAACCGGTTCACGCAGCACAGGCAGTTCAGACAGGTTTCGGGCAACTGCTGTGCGAAAGAACGTTGTTAACCATCAAACAAGGTGAATGACGGCACAAAGACGCCAATTGGAGATGTTTGCTAAAGGAAGAATCGTTGGAATGCTGGAATCCGTACGATCACAAACCGAAGTGTCTCGAATTCTGAATGTGAACCAGTCTGTAATCTCAAGACTGTGGCAGAGGTTTCAAAGAACAGGAGATGTTACCCGACGACCAGTATCAAGTCGACCAAGACTCATAGCCCCTCACCAAGACCAATATCTGGTAATGCGCGACGTCAAAGGGACAGTACTGTAAGAGCACTGGGTTCGGCGCTCACAGTCGCCACAGGAATACGAATTTCGAGACAAACCGTTTACAGGAGACTCAATCATGCTGGCCTGTATGCCAGAAGACCAGCAGTTTGCATTCCCCTCACGTCTGCGCAGAAACGCGCTCGTTTGAACTGGAGTTTGAAACATCAGCATTGGAGTGTGGGATAGTGGGCCAATGTGATGTTCAGTGACGAGTCCCGGTTTAGTCTGAGTACTGATTCTCGTCGGGTAACGATATGGAGAGAACGTGTTCCCAAGAAACATATCGGAACCAAGAAACATATCGGAAAGACATCATTTTCCATCAAGGGGAGTAATGGTATAAGCAGGCATCATGATGGACGGCCGCACAGACCTCCATTTCTTTGACACTGGGTCTGTGATTTAAATCCTATCGAGCATGTATGGGATATGCTCGGGAGACAAATTGTAGCCCTTTCGCACCCACCAAGCTCCGTTACAGAACTGAAGTGAACTCTCCAAGAAGCTTTGGAACCGTTTGAGCCCACAACTCATTCATCATCTCATAGCAAGTATGGTAAATCGCTGTG
>KK113387.1:9323-26875 GCA_000611955.2 Stegodyphus mimosarum
AAAAAAAAAAAAAAAAAAGAACTTATTAGTGTCCGAATTAGTACATAAGTTCCTTCCTTGTATATTTAAATTAAATTTTAGAATACTTTTGAATTAATTTTTATTATAAGCAGATTTTGAAATAGTTAAACAACAGCATACAAGAAAAAAAAAAATCACGCAAGAAAAAATTCAAGTAATTTCATGAATTTAATAACTATTAGAAATTTTTTTCAAATTAATTTTTAAAAAAAGTGCGTTTGAAAATAAATCTGCTTACATAAAACCCTTTTTTTTATAGCATCTGGACTACAAAAATACTGTAAGGTACGCCATATTTATACTTCTGGGTTATCAAGCTTAACTATTTATTGTTCATTTGATTCTTATTGAAAGATACATACTTCATTGTCTTGCCCTTGTTTCAAAATTTCAATACATGTTAATGCGACCAATAAATAAATAAATAAATAAATAAATAAAAATCTGAAAGGTTTCAGATTTTAATTACGTCCAAAGGGGCGTTTATATAACATTTTGTGTGCTACCTTTATTTGTTAATTTTGTGTGTTACCTTTATTTGTTAAATACCATGTTCTTCGCACTTAAACTATAAAATTCAGTTCAACAGCAATATCGCAAAATAATTTTAAATTGTGCATATCTTTAGAAATTTCGGTACACGCTCTCACGCGCTGGAGATAAAAATGTTTTTCTGTACAACGTTGGTATTGCTGGCTTTGAAATCTTTGAGTTTGTTAATGAAAAATTCGTTAAAGTTTTAGAGAATATTGTTACGAATTTCACATTTATTTGGCTATTTATTTAGAACTGTAATTAAAATTCCTTTTTATTTTCCCGTGCAACGCACGCAGACGATTTTTGAAGAGAAAGCAAATCCCTTTGGACTAAAAAGGGGGGATCATATTTAAGGCAATATTTTATAATTTTGTACTGTCTGCATGTAGCTCTAAAGAAATTTCTCTTGTAACTAGATGTTCATATTTTCAGATTCACAAATGTAAAATTTAACGAATTTCTTGCTAAGTATTATTATTACAAATTCAGATTTAAAACAAAATATATTAATTTATTTGTTAGCAGTATATTGCTACTTATTAAACAGCAGTCCTAAGGTTATTTTCTAAACGATTCGTAAATTAAATGCCTATTTATATATCCTATAGTAAGTATACAGTTAATTTATACAAATGAGAAAAAAATTATTTTCGAGTGCGAAAAATGTAGTATTAAAAAAAAATAGAATCATTTCTCCATTACTTCCAGGTTCAACAATTTTACATTTGAATTAACTACCTAAAAACATGACGAAGAGGATTACAACAACAAAATAATAATAATAATTATAATTAAATTAACAAATAAACATATAAATCAAACGGCTGCAACATACAAATAGTAAAAATTCAGTAAACATTTCATTACTGCAAGCAAATCTTTCATAAATCTGTAAAGACATTGTTTTTTTTTTTTTGGAAGTAGAAGAATTAAAAAATGAGTAGCGGCTTCATCGAGAATCAAACCACGGACCTCTCGGTTACGCGTCGAGCGTGCTGACCGCTACACCACGAAGACATGCGTAGAAGATGGGAGAAATACCTTATAAATCAATGAAAAAAACTAAGTCAAACGAAGGGCAATGGAAAAAATAATCATGTCGATAACATTATTCAATTTATTACTATAATCATTGCCGTAAAGCTTTGCGCCCGAAGAAAGATTTGTCTGAATCTAAAGAAAATTTTTTGTATGTGAGTGCAGAGTTGATATAAGTAAGTGATAACAAAATCAAAGCTAAACAATGGTGTATGACAGACAAAGTTAAAATTGAGTGGTGGTTCTAGCAGCTAATTCAGCCGTCTCTAACATGAATACCCTAAAGCGATAGGGGCGCTCACTGAAGCATATAAGTCTGTTTGATCTTATTCCCCAGTGCGGTAAGCGTGTTTCTATTTCCACCAAATAAGCTGTTCAACTGGCTGTTCAACTGGCTTCACTTAATTTTGTGTTTCAACCAGCACTGGAAATGAGTTAATCAGATTTCCATAAGCCTTGGCAGCGACTATTATGAAAGCATTATCATGGATCATCAGGATTACTATGCAGCGTCCATTACTCATAAAGTAATAAAAATATTTTAAATTGATATTTATATACTCTCTTATATATGCTTGTATATTCTTATATTTTAAACGTATGTGTTCTAATGCTAATTTATATCTGTATAGAATTTTATGATTTATTTTGCATTGTTTTATAAACAGCTAAAAAGGTGCTTAAATTAAATCATATAACAAATTACGTGGATAACAAACCAAATAATAATTTAAAATGTTATTTTTGATAGAAAATTTACATGATTTATTTCCATTTACTATTTTCTGGTTAGCTTTTATTGCCGACGCAAGGGATGCAATCCAATTCCAGTGTCAGACTCTTATGAATGTTCGTAAGCAGCAAAATAAACGAATCGTGATTCTTATTGACGGAGGGAAAATATTTTTAAAGTTTAGAAATATGATTTTTAATTACTCCCATATATTTTCAAAATTTTTCTTTAACCTTAGTAGAGGCTTTTTAAGGGAAAATGCCTCATATCTACTAAGATTTCACGGATAATGATCTGATTACAATGCTTGATGACATCTGCAGACAATTTAATCCGCTTGTGTTTCATTAACGCACTTATTTGTGTTTCGGTAAATTTTCGGTTTTAAACGTACATTTTCATTTTCCGTAATTTTCTATTTTCTTGATTAATTTTTAGCCTGAAAGGAATATTAGTCACGAATGGGATATTAGTCTCGAAGCGGCATTTTGCGTTGAATCACTATAACGGCGTATACTTTTCAAATTGTTGCCACCAAATATTAGAGCCCAGTATTATATTTAATAAAATTAAAAATGAAGAATCTGCGCAAATGTCTGCATGTTTCTCGAACTGTGAAAAAACAACGGTACCTAGAGCCATCAAATTTTGAATAACATTATCCTCCACCCGAACAGGGCACCTGGAAGATCGAATTTTGAACTTCGAATTTGTTTTATTAGCTATTTTATATTTTGTAAAACTTTAACGAATTTTTAATTAACAAACTCAACGATTACAAAGCAAGCAGTAGCAACACTGCACGGAAAAGAGCAATTTTATTTAAAGCGCGCGAGACTGTATATTGGAAATTTTAAAGGTATGATGTTTTTAAATATGTTGTGATTTTGCTGTTGAATCGAATTTTATGTGTCGTAAGCGGGAAGAAGGGGATATTTAATAAATAAAGTAAACACCAAAACGTTAATAATAAAACGAAAGAAAAAAGTTTTGTAAAGGCATCTCAGTAAGAAAACGGAACATTGATATTATGAAATGATAAAACTCTGGACAAAAAAAAAAAAAAAAAAGTATGCTTGCCCTGCAAGACTCACGCAGCCATTCTTTTGACTGCTGAAAGTTTCTGTACGGAAATCAGATGAAATATCACATCTGTTTCTTTCGTATTATGATACGTATTACCGCAGGTAGCAACGGCACAGGGCCCCATTATTTTACATTTACAAAGACTTTATAAATACTAACTCATTTTAAAAGTATCCTCAGCTATAATTTTCAAGTAAAAGAAACCGCTTTCAAAGAATCTAAGAAGTAAAGATTTAAGCTTTTGCATTATGAAGTTCTGGTCAGTAGGCGAGGTGAGGAACCCAGTGACATCATATTGCTCATCATAACAGGGCTCATTGTTCCCCTCAAAGGAATGACCCAGCCCTTCTTTTTTTTTAGCCCTGGTGGAAGACTGTCAGGAAGGGAGAAAAAGAATAATAAATAAATAAAACGACTAAAATTTTAAATAATTAAATAATTTAACCAAAATTAAAAGAAATGTAAAGACATAAATAGAAATTTAATAAAGTGTTAAATTAATTATAAATAGTTAAATAAAAGATACATTATCGGACCTCATCTTATTTAGGACTCCAGCTGGAATTTCAGTTCCACTCAAAAGCTAAGAAGTAAATAGTTCAGCCGATCTCCGTCTGAATTTAAACCCTGGTTATACGTACAATGTGCTGTTTCAAGGAATGAAGGAATGATAGACACAAAAACTATTCTTTTTTGCAGGACAACTATGTGAAAAGATGAAACAATTAAAGCGTCATTTAGGAGAATAGTGAGAATTCTAGAAACAGTATGAGTTATGGAAGGAAATTTTAAAGTAAAAAATGTAGCTTTGAAAATAAAGAGAGAAGAGCAAGACTTGCTTCAAA
Source organism: Stegodyphus mimosarum (assembly GCA_000611955.2). Taxonomy (NCBI): domain Eukaryota; kingdom Metazoa; phylum Arthropoda; class Arachnida; order Araneae; family Eresidae; genus Stegodyphus; species Stegodyphus mimosarum. The sequence continues at coordinate 13,584 of KK113387.1, forward strand.
TATTAACTGATATAAGAAAGAACCAACGCCATACTAGACGAAATATGAAGTCTCTCCTACAGAAAAACCGGTCTTCTACTTCAATTTTACCGTGGCGGAACTCTTGTGAGGCTACCGTCTGTTAAAGTGTGGCAAATATGATAACGATGGCCGGTTGATATAATTCTAGCTGTCAAGTGGAAATTTTCCCTGAATAAGAACCATTAAGAACGTGAGAATAAACGTGACTCCTCTATACTAGTAACAGCAGTCGTCTCCTGCGTTTGGTCACATCGTTCAAAAAGTGTACTGGAGATATGCATTAGGGAGTTTTTAGCGTGGCATCTGCATGATTAGGGTATCCCTTTCAGTTTTTCCAGAAACGAAAAATTTGCTCGCTTTCATACTTGGAGAATAAGCTTTGACATGTGAGTGGGGGCCTTTTGTTTCCTTAAACGTCTCAACCTCTGTCCAAGGTTTGTGTCTGAGGGAAAACCAGGCTTTCATTCAGAAGTTAAAATGGATTTTTAAGGCATATTTATTAATAACATAAAATTTGTCTGTTGAAATTGGGGTTCACTTACAGAAAAGAACTGGAAGAAAATTGGGGTCCCTCTCATTTAGGGCTCCGGCGCAATTTAAGCTCTGGCCCGGATAGATTTTCAACTGGTTCAAAGTAGAAAAGGAATCGCTAACTCATCTTCCCTACATTTCTATTCGGACGAAGTGAGCGTTTGCATTGTCAAAGAAGTCATAGCGAGCCTCTCGCTACGGGTCGCTCGGAGAGGTGTAAATTGGCCTTTAACATGGCCAACTAACATGGCCATGCTTTTAACAAGCGTTTCGAATGACGTGTAAAACCCGAGAACAAATGTGCTCGTCAAGAGAGGTTCAAGCGTCTTAGTGGCTTGAATATCAATTGAAAAACAATTCAGGAAAATATTTTTTTCCTTTCTCTCTTTAATTTTTTTAAAAATTTTAATCTTAGTTAAAGAATACTGTTATTCTAGGCTTCTTACCAAAAATTTCTGCCTTCTAGAAAAATCAGTTTATTTTTTAGATGAATTTAAAAATATAACTTAATTGAAAATAATGTCTAATTGTTTGAAAGAAACGTGTTGATGGAATGAGCTCAAAAAAGAGCAAATCTGTATGAGTCTCCTGGAAAACCTTACTGCTGCTTTATCCGATATTTACATCGTTTTATTCAGTAGAAGAACCCCGAAACGCTGACCTTTTTACTAATTTTGTCACTCATTTGCTGTCACTGGATGGCGCCACTTGCGATTTTTGTCTGTCACTCTTCGTACTCTTAATCGCGGATGCTGGGAGCAAGAAGGATTCACACGAAACGTCGAATTTTTACCCTCTCCCGTCTGTTCAAGAGGGTAAATGTTCGTTTCTTTGGGGCACGAGAGTTACATTAATTTGAAATATCGTAGATGCATGTGATTTGATAATTTAATGTGGGATTGAACAAGGATCTGAATGAAAATATCCGGCCCAAATGGGTTTAATTTCATCTAAACACGTATAGTTTAAATTCTTCTGTGCATCCTGTAATTCTCTATGTAATTATTATCTGTCAGTTTTTGTACGTATTGTATTAATTTTTTTTATCTCTATTTTTATATTTCAGTTTTGTCTTCTGGTAAATAGTTGTGAATGGGTTAGTAATATTTAATGTGCTTATGATTGATTTGTGCGTTGTAGATCTAGTTCTTTAGATTAATAAATGTAAGAGATATAACGACTATGGATTTTAAGAATGCTTGTGAAGTTAATTTTACTAACTATGAATGCTTACTGAGTTATTCACTTTTCATATGATCTGAAAAACATGGCTTTGAGCTTTGTTAAGTTGATGTGTTTTCATTCATAGCATAGGAAAATGTTTGTAAAAATATGAACATATGTTCGAAAATTTTTTTGTTAAAGCAGCCACTGTGCTTAGTCTCAGAAATAAACTTAATCACCTATGCAATGTGCAAATTTCAAATATCACCAGAACATCATGTGGTTAACAAGGAAATGCCCTTTGGAACTATTCTGGCATATGTTTTTAATGAATCTGTAACTCTATTGTGAATGCTTTAAGTACTTTTATAATCAAACTTATTCAAATATTTCTTCTAGAAAATTCAAACAAACTACTTTTATTTAATCAGAATAATTGGTATTTTGCAGGCAGATTTGAAGTTTAAAAATGATTGAAACCAGTGATGTGCGTCAGTCTCTAGTACTACTATATAAAGGATTTCTGGTTCGAAAGAGACATTATATAGTTACAACCATTTTTGAAATTGTTCTCCCTGTCTTCATTGCCAGTATCCCTGCCATAATACAATCAGAAATACACTCTGCTAATTCTGTAGTTGATTTCCAAGGGCCACAGCAGATGAATGTATCAACATTTCCTCCATTTGAACCATTTCAATTCCAAAGCTATGTTAGAAAAGATCTTAAGATGGAATTTGTGTATGCACCGTCAAATGAAGTCTCTGAGAAACTTATGACTGCTGCAGTTTCTTTGTGGGATCAGAAAGCAGATATGTCTTTCAATATAAGTAAGAATGCTAATAAAATATTTAAGTATATATCTATATATATATCTTATGAAAGCATATAGAGATGCCATATACTTCATTTGAACTATATATATTGATATTATGGAAATCTGTCTGTCTTACCATAAAGTGGTTATGATCATTAACCGAATTAAAACAATTAACAATTATGTAATTATACAGACAGCTTATTTTAAGACATTATAGAAGTAAGAAACCAGTATATATAGATAGAAAATTATTAACAGTCTGAACTGTTTTTATGCCTTTGTTTAGTACTTTTCCATTATTAATACCTCTCAGAAAAGCTTTATTGCAAAACTATGAAAATTCACCCCAATGCTGTGATCTGAAAGAAAAATTTGCCATAAATTTTGAACGTTATTGATTTAAGCAAGTTTTACAGTTTTCCGTTTTTATATGTAATGAACACTGTTTTTGGTTCGAAAGCATTAAGGATTTTAAAATGTACAAATGTTACGGTAATATTATCGATATGTTTTGATTAGTGAGATATATAAACTTCAGACGTTAAATATGCAAAGTACAGTAATATAAAGGCAGGTGGAGGGAAAAAAAAATCAGATTTTATAATAGAATGTGTATACAGAAATAACACATTCAGTTGGTACAGGACATTATTGATTGATAAATTAAAGCTTTGTGCTGGTGTATATCTCATTTTCATTCCTCATACGTATTTGAAGCAGTATGCATAATTACAGGAACATAAAGCTTGTTGACTTGCATTTTATCTCTGAGGTTAAAAATGGGAATGGAGCAGCAGCTCAAAGAAAGGTACTTGGAAACCAGTCTCTGTATCTCCTTTTGTCTAGTTGCCTCATTTTAGCTACAGCTCTCTTGATTAATTACATATTGCTAAATTCTGTGTAGCGATGCATATCACATAAAATTTTTACAAGAAATGACAATTTGTGTTAGCAGAATGCTTTATCTCCTTCTCAGTAGTGTTCTGTACCACCTAAACATGCCAATTCCACATATACATTCTATTACATCTATTTATTTCAGTCCCCTCTACTAACCTTTACATTTTGCCAGATATTGTTTAGTCACTTCCCTATAAATTTAGATATGGAGGTTGTTAAATGTAGTGTATGTAATATATATTGATATTTAAATATTCTGTGGATAAATACATGCTAAGTATGTTGAAAATTAATGATGAATTGTAAAGTAAGGTTATTTGGAAGTTCATTTGACACCTTTCTGGGATCATGTTACTAATATAAAAATGTTCATTAATTTTTTATCTTTCAATATTTGGATGCTCTACATGTGTTAAGACATATGCATGCATGAAAATTTTCCACAAAGTAATTTTGCTATATTTACTTTGGTTGAAGTGTAATAATGGAATATGACATATATATTGAGAATCAGGTTTAAATATTTGGTAAAATATGTTTAAAAGTATATTTTTACACAATACTGTATTTATTAAACAATATATCACAAAAAATTGTTTCATGAAATAATTTTTAAAATTTAGTTATAAATATCAAAAGTAAAAACTTTTTATCTGAAATAATAGGTTATACAGGATGTTTATAAAGTCCCGGACCCATTTTGATGTTTAATAACTCATAAAATAATGAAGATATAAACAAACTTATGGCATTTATTGATGGAATAACTATATATTTTCTTTTTCAGGTCTGAATATCTTTACTTTTGTAAATATCGTCTGCTTGTGTGGTTAATTTCAGATAATTTCATTTTCCAGTCTAAATATCTGTACTTTTCTGTAATGTTCTCCGACGAAGCATCCTTTCATTTTTCTGGCATTGTTAATCGCCATAATGTGTGCATATGGGGATCTGTAAACCCCCATGAGTATGGTGAGGCACAAAGGGATTCTCCAAAGGTTAATGTGTGGTGTGGACTAATTCCCCAAAGGTTAATGTGTGGTGTGGACTAATTCCCCAAAGGTTAATGTGTGGTGTGGACGACCGAGTTATTGGGCCTTTCTTTTTTACAGAAAAGACGGTCTCATCAGTCGTATACTTAGACATACTGGAAAACTTCGTATTTCCACAACTAGAAGAGCTTCAGCCACATGTCTTTTTGCAATAAGATGGTGCACCACCTCATTGGGGTACCATCGTTCGTAGTTCTTTGAATGACTATTTAACAGGAAGATGGATTGGGAGAGGAGGTCCAATTGCTTGGCCACCCAGATCACCTGATATAATGCCGCTGGACTTTTTCCTTTGGGGATTTGTAAAGGATAACATTTACAGGAGGAGAGTGTCGAACATTGATGACCTAAAAGCCAGAATTACAACTACAATAGCCTCTGTGGATGCTGACATGCTTGTTGGTACCTGGCGTGAAATTGAATATCGACTTGATATTCTCCGTGTGACGAAGGGGACACACGTGGAAGTTCATTGACAAGGGCCATGAAACTTTTTGAGTCTATCTAACCATTTATGTTATTAATTTTAATCTATTATTTTATGAGTTATTAAACATCAAAATGGGTCCGGGACTTTATGAACACCCTGTATTTTTAAAGTTAGTGATACAAATGTAATATGATTTTTTGTGAACTTATCGCAGTAAGATATGTTAAAAAAATTTTAGGTACTGTAAAAAATAAAATGGGTATATATATATTTTACCCATATAAGAGATAATTACATGTTTACATACTTCCTTCTTGCTACATGTGATGTTTTGCAGGAGATTAAACGTTTTATTTTCTATTGAATGACAAGTTAATTTAAAAAGATGTATTTTTTGACATTTTATCTTTTGCAGTAAGAATATAAGTATGTTACATGTGGCATCTTTAATATCTTTTACACTTTCTATATGTAACTAATAATTATTATTCATATTTCTTGCTTAATTATTTTAAATAAGCATTCATTCAGTTGCTTAATTTTTTATTGTATTTAACAATAGACTGATATTTTGCTTATAGCAAAGTAACTTTAATAACAATAAATTTATTTGTTAAATACCTTACTTTTATAACTTGCCTATTTAAAAATCTTATCATATTGTACTGGTGTAAAGGGAAGTATGCTAAGATTGCATTTTGGATTGTTTTGTTGAAAAGCCTGTTTCAAAATTGATTGTAATATAATTTATGCAATCAACACAATAGGTATTGAAAGAAAAATCGAACACTTCATTCCTATTTTTCAGTGTTCAAATATAATTTTTTTTGTTAAATTTTCTATGAATGATCTGAAACATTTTAAGTAGTTTCTATTGTTTATGATACTAATTACTATTTATTATGGGATTCTGGAATAAGTAATTAGATCATATTTTCATCAAAAAGTTATTTTTGCTTAGTTAAATATAGAGCAGCCTATCAAAATAAAAGTCATCAGAATAAATCTTTTTAGAAGGTATCATGAGTTATGATTAATAAGTTATTATATGTCCACTGTCTTGTGGTAATATTTTAGATGAAACATAGTAGTAAATTTAGTGAAAAGATGTGTATCATATTGGTGTGCTGTGGAATCTGTATTTTATTCTTCTAAAATTTCAAAAATGAATCTTTTTATGGCTGAAAATATAAGAAGTTCTGTAAAATATTTCTCTGTAATGCTGCAATGGATTCAGTTTAGTATGTTATCCAGTTTTTTCTCTTCAAAATATTGACTTTGAATATTGAAACTTTGCTGTCATTTAGGAGCTGAACATATTGAGAGCCATATGATAGCAACTGCATGGAATTACTTTAAATTGATTTATCATAGGAATATATTATCATTCAATAAAGGGTTAAATGAATATTAGGTAATATCCATACTATACTTAATAGTTATCTGTGAAACATAATTTATGTGAGCTGCCATCTGGAAAGAAGCATGCTAAAAAGTGCAGGGCAGTAATAACAAGGCTAAAATATACTGTACAGTAATTAATTTTATATTTCTGAATCACTGTAGACCTTCTAAAATGGTAATCTACTGTTATATATGGGGGGGGGGAGAAAGATCAACCTAATATCTGTCCATCTATCTATCTCTATATACTTTTTTTTATTTGAACAAATACTCACAAATGTACAACACAGGGCTTATAAAAGTAAGTTAATAAACATAACATGCATTAATAAAAAAAAAAAAATAGCAGTACAGATACACAAAAGCACGGAAAGTTCATTGGCAAAATCATACCTAGATAATTTGATACTGTTCTGTTACTGGGACTGAATTACGACTTTGCAAAAACTGACGATTTGGTGAAAAATTCAAAGATAAAAATAATCATCAAAATATTCACGGTATGGTTAAATTGAAGAAAAATCCAAGGGAAAACAACAACATAACATATTAAGATAGAATAACATGCTGAACAAGTATTAATTTAGAAGTCAAATAACAAAAATCAGCATTATATTTGCAAATTTTCACAGGACTAGTTTCGATGGTTTTACCAAACCATCATCCTCACCTGCTCAGTGCAAATAATTTATGTGAGCTGCCATTTTCAAATTCTAAGGGGGGACATCCAGGAGTGGAGCTACAGTGTGATGGTCTCCCACCCCTCTTTCGCTACCACCAACTTCTCAAGAGGATTTTGCCTCGCCTTGTATTTTAAGTGCCTCCTTGCTGAACAGACTCTATATGCTTACAAACATCCAAATATTCTCCGCTATTCGAATCCAGACACTTCATCAGTCAGTGTTACTAACCATTATAATGTCTGGGTGGCAGTACAGTAGAACAGGTATAAGTTGGCATAACAAGTTGTGTAGATATAGTACCACTGCAATAAATGTGCAATTCCACTATGATGTTGAGGGAGAACATCCCAAGTGGTGGTCTGAATCATCTCCCACCCCTCTTCCTTTGTCATTAACCACTCAAGAGGTCTTTTGGCTGGCCATGTATTTTAAATGCTACTTTGCTGCACAGACACTATACACTTACAAGCATTGATGCCTTCTCCGTGATTCAGACCCGTTCTTGTTATGGCAGTCAGCATCACTAACCACTACACAATCTGGGTGACCACTATAGTAGTACAGGAAGGCATTAAAAACATTTTATTGTGCGTATATTTGACATTTTAAAATTTTTGACAAAAAAAGGAGAACAAAATTACAAACTGGCTGGGACCATACCTTCAAACCGGGATGTCTAGTAAGGCCTTTAAAGTGGTAAACATATAATTACAAAAATAATTTTAAAGAGCATATGCTGATGGGGTGAGCTAGTCACAGACATGCTGAGGAAGTTTTCAATTGTCAGCCTTGCCTTAAGAAGACAAGAGGACCCTAGGGACAAGTGAACTAACATGCATGATCCGCAGGAGGGTAATACTTCTCCATCACGAAAGAACTTCTTGACAAGTATGCACAAAACCAGTCAAAGACAAGTACTGACCAACAATGGTAGCCATATCTCAACTGTTGGCCAATATTTCATCCCTACTCACAAAACTAATGCTGCAAAGGAATGGTTAGTTGCACATACTGTTTGTGAAAGGCAGAACATGAGAGGAAACGAACACACCTTTCCATTGAAGAACTAAGTGAAGAGCACAAACAAATCTGTCACATCTTCTTTGGAGTCAGAGTAGTAAAATGTACATAATATTTTATTGAAAACTGAAATATTTTTTTTTATCATGGTGGTTGGCACATGTATAACCATCGGCAGTTACAGTGATGCTTGCGGGCATAGGTTGGGGAACCCTTGTTCTAGGGCCATGAGAAATAGGACATAGAAAATTAAATGTTCCACATCTTGAGGTATATTTTTTTGAATAATCACACAAGTTACTTATCTGACATTGAAATGAAATAGGTAATTTGAAAATATACTATGACCAGATAAAAACACATATTGTAAAATTTGTAAGAAGAAATATAAAATAGAATAGATATTGTAAGCTATTTTCTCTTTTTGGAATTTTAAATTTGTGGGGAAATAAGAATTACATCTCCCTAGTGTTAAATTAATTTGATTTTTGTGTAAACCTTTGAATATGCCAAAGGCATGGCTCTGGTAAACTCAAAGTTCCCAAAAAGGCCATATAAAAGGGTATTTTCTTGATCATAATTTCAAAATAATGCTGCTATTTTATGCTTTGATAGTCTTTCTTTCAGTAAACACTTTTTTTTTTTTACCAATTTGGACATATTTCAAGATGAATTTATATGTAATTATTTAGAAATATCAGTAAAATGTTCTTGGATGTATAGATAAACATGGTTGGTTGGAATTATCTATTATGATTGACATAATTTTATGTTCTTCTGACTTATCTGACTTTAGCTGTAATGACCTATTTGTACTTTATGATAATTGTTGTTCCAGATTTTGATAATTATGTGAATGTTTATAACATTTAAAATTTCCATTTGATAATATAATAAATTATTTGAAAATTTTTGAAGTCTCCCACTCTCTGAGCAGCTTACTGTGGAGATTTAAAAATTGATAATACTCCAAATACAAGAAAGAAATTGTATTTGACATGTGAAACATGGAGTTTCATTTTTCATATTAATGATACTTAACTATGAATACAAGAGCATGGAAGAAAATTTTTAGTGGATCATCGGCCTTTAACTCTGAGTTCAAAAAACAAATTTGCTAATATTAAGAAACTATGCTAACAGTGGTTTTTATTAGCATTAAACAACAAATTTATGAATTAAAATGAGTTACTTTTTCATCTGCTATTTGTATAAGCAAGTATCAGAATCAAGTGAAGAAACATTTAAACTGCATCTTTAAATATTTGCAGGAAAGCAGAAACAAGAGTACATTAGCCATTGCTTGAGTGATTATTTTGAAAATAATAGTTTTCTTCAAAGTAAATTTGTCTTGAACAATTTGAATTTTTGATAGGTTATATATTTTTTGAATTTGGCTTACTTATTTTTAAGTATATATTAAACACAACACATGTTTTATAAAGTGATAAAGTTTTTTTTACATTACTAAATTTTGTAACATATTTTGAAAATTTTCATGATTTTGAATATCTTTCACCATATTTTTAGGCCACTCGTTTAATGCAGACATTTAGTCCAGACTGCTATGATCTTCAATAAGTCTGGATTAATGAGCTTCTACTTATGTACTGTTGTACACTTGTTTTCTGATCTATTAGTCATTGTTCACATGATAAATTATTAAAGTATTTATTTTAAAATAATTTTTCAGCTATAAAAGCTGTGGACAGTGAAGATGAAATGGAAACTTATTGCCTTTACAAGCTGAGATCCTCTAGTCGTCAAATTATGATAGGCACAGTCTTCCAAAATTTCATTTCAAAGGAGGGGCTGCTACCACCATCATTAGAGTACAAGATACGCTATGGGGATTCGGATCGTTTTGATGACCTGACCTTCTATACTGAGAAGAAATATCGTGTAAATGGACCACACAAATACAATGGTAAGAGAAACATGCCTTATATTCATGTGATATGCATTATGTTTGGTGTTTTTAGCCTAAATATTATGTCTAATAGCACTCTTACCTGTAGTTTACCTGTATACTCGTAACCTGTAGTTTGACCCATAGTGAATGTTAACCTGAAGGTAATTATTGATCATCAGTTTTGTTGGACACTGGTAAAGGAATTCTGTTTTAATTTAAATTAAAACAAATTTATCTAAATTCATTGAATTGTTGCACATGAATGGACTGCTAAGGGGTATCACTAAGGGGTGGTGGCATTAAAATATAAAATATATTGAAATATACTGCACTATCCTACACAGATAACTTATTGATTTATCTCAAACAAACCTCAACTTTAGAATCATTGGTAACTATTAGTTTGAGAGGCATTGGTACCAACATCATTAACATGTTTAGATAAGATCAGATTAATTTAAATTTAAATATCTTAAATTTATTGCATGGCCCCACACTGCTTATATATGGGCTGATTCCAACTAGCGCTGACAAGTTTCTTTCAGCGGGAAAAGCTGGTTGGAAAAAATAAATTTATTCCACTAAAATGAAAGAAACAAATTTTTTGGGGGATTTCATGTAGGTTGATTCCTAGTAGTGTTGACAAGTTTCTTTCATAGGTGGAAATGCTGGTTGGAAAAGATAATTTCTTCTACTAAAATGAAAGAAACAAATTTTTTTTAGTTGATTTCATAATTATGTTAGTATAACTGTATTTTATTCATATGTAACACAGTTATATTATTAATTTAAATATTTTCATTTTCTATACAATTTAATTAGCTCATATATGAGCCCCCACTGCTCATATATGGGCTGATTCAAACTAGTGTTGACAAGTTTCTTCCACAGTGGGAAAAGCTGGTGGGAAGAAACTAATTTTTTAAATTGATTTCACAATTATGTTATTGTAACTGTATTTTATTCATATGTAGCACAGTTATATTATTAACTTATATATATTCATTTTATTTGTAATTTTATTAGGCTTATTTGTACACTTGCAGTAATCTTTTTTGATAATATATATGCGTAGGTGTGTATTTGTGTACATGATATGAGATCTGCTTTCACATCTGTGAACTTATATAGATTCTAAAAATAAATTTTAGTTCATATCAGGAATAAAAACAGCAAAATAACATAATTACATTAAAAGCCTCACTATCCAGCATTCAATTAATCTCAAAGCTCAAGTAACCAGAATATTTTACAAGTTTAGAAACATTCGTCCCCTCTCCGTCCCCAAAAAAATTAAACAACTAAAAGACATGTAAAGCCATTATGAAGTATGTTATAGAACACTATCACCAAATAGTGTGATTTAAAGCACCAGTAAAGGTAAAGCATGATTTCATAATACAATCATAAAATCTTTGGCTTGATTTTATATAAACCTTTAAATTTCTGCAGTATATTGGTGTAAGTTTGCCGAAATCTCCACCAACTTTCATGGTTGACAGGATTGCATAATCAAATGAGCTCTTTTACTTTTTTACATTTAAAGCATACAAAATACATTGGCTTTTATATCTGAAATGCATTTTTTAACCTGAAATCTTAGCCTATTTTTAAATTTGGGCTTTTGATAATCAAGTTTATAATAAATAAAATTATTGTTTTTATAGTTTCAGACCAGAAATTTCTTCCGTTTATTTGGCTTTTTCTGTTATAAGTTGCACATTTTATCTGCTCAGCTATCCAAATTTTCATGTATCTAACATTTCCCTAGCTTTCCAAATAGTTGAGCTTTTACTGTATTTGAAAAGAATAGGAAACAAAATTGGGTACTGTTCTGTTCTTGGGACCAAATTCAGATTTTGTCAAAAGCTGATGATTGGGGGAAAATTTAAAAATAAAAATGATCTCAAAAATATTTATGATATGGCTAAGTTGAAGAACAATCCAAGACAAAAAATAACATAACAGATATTTGTAAAATTAGAAATTTTTAATGTAAATTAAACAACTTCTTGAAGAAATCAAAAGTTTGATTAGCAAACTAAGGTTAAAGTTGATTCATCAAACTTCAGATATTTTACAAATATCTGAAGATATTTAAAATGTCTGAAGATGTTCACATTTTAGGATGCTTTTGTCTGACATAAACTAAATTAAATAAGAATCTAAGTCAAAGCAATGTTGATGCTCATTTTGCACTAAGCCGAAACCTTTCAATAGCTTGTGTATGACAACCAGGATAGGGATTGATAAATTTATATTCATGGCTAGCACAGAAATGTTCAAATCTGGTCTCTGTTAATTCTTCAGTGTAATCCTTTTCCAAAAATCTCAGTATATTATATTGCCATCAATAATAGTATTTTCTTCAGTAATGTTAAGCAAAGTTCTGGCAGAGCGGTTAGGCGTAGCAACTAAAAAACATTCTTTTGCTTATCAACAAATCCTGCTGTACATCCATTAGGGTGGAAGGCTATGGCCAACGTTATTTTTTCGACAGGGAAACAGACTTTCATCAACTTTGACAATATTACCTATTTAAATGACAATCTAGATATTAATGCATGGCCACAGACTTTTCTTATGTCACTGTTCCAGTTACCAACTGTATAATCCTTTCTTTTCCTTGGCATGTGATATCTTCACTTCGCCATTTCGGTGTTTCCATCGAATTCCAATTAGAGCGCCATTTTATGATTTTTTATGCACTGTCTTTCAGAGTGAATAATTCTTCATTCCTGAAAAAATTGTATGGAAGATGTTTCATCATTGGTTAAGTCCCAAATTTTCATATCCATGGTAAATATAATAATAATAAAAACACAAGTTACCATTACATCTTTAGAATTTGTATTCTCATTGGCAGTTTTGAAAAGACATATCTTTTCCTTTTTTTTAAAATTTAAAGTGCACATTGCAATCACTTTAAAAGTAAACATTGGTGACTTCATATGAATCAATGTCTTGGCAAGTCTAGTAAAGCATTTAGCGACAACTACAGTCCTGATAGTAGAACAGTACCCAAAATTTAAAGAAAATTAAATTACAAAATTTAATTTACATCATCATAAAATGAGTGTAATAAAACAGATAACATTTTTTGCTATTGCATGTAATTTTGTGCGAATAAATTCAAAAGAGAGAAAAATTTGCTTTATTCTTCAAAACTTTATTCTTATTGCATTATAAAGCATACGGGAAATTTCAGAAACGGTACATTCCTTTCTATGATACAAGATTTAAAGTATGGCAAGGAGTATCAGCAAAATATAAGATTTGGTGTTCACAAGGTTTTCCCATGGTGGAAAAAAATCAGCCTTTGTATTTTATTCATATGTAACACTACTGTATTATA
>KK113387.1:30051-70304 GCA_000611955.2 Stegodyphus mimosarum
CTGCAATGATTTAATTAAACATAATTAGAATTAAAAAGGAATACTCCTATTAAAATTCTTGTATTTCAAATTAAATTAAGTAAGCTAATAAACTAAAAGAATTGCAGTTTAAAGTCTAAATAAATTCCAATTTAAAAATTTGTAATTTTTAAGTAATATTTAAAGAATTTGTTAAAATTTAAAAAAGTTTTAGAAAATCTTTTTACAAGTATTAAATAGTAAAAGTTAAATCAGTATGGAAAAATTGCTTCACAATTAATGGCTAATAGTAGTGGATATGCATAAAATTGTAACAAAATTTGTTAATGATAATTAAAGCCATATAAAGAAATTACTTAAAAATCAACAGTCAAAAAGATAATGAAATAATACTGACTCTTCAAGGGGAATTAACTTATTTCATGCTCCTTCCAACCATTCAGACATCATGTTTTGTTCTTGCCATGCATATGCAAATTGAAAGTAGAAATGAAATTAAATATAAGTATTTAATTCTCCAAGTTTAGCATACTGATATGCATATCAAAAAACCCCTTAAGGATGTAAATTAATTTTAAATTATTTTTAATGAAAAACCTTATTTAAATCCAAAAGTACTTTTAGAAAAAAACGAAAGTATTGAATAAATAAGATGAGCAAAACATGTAGAAATGTGAAAATGAAACAGTATAATGCAAATGTAAATAAAAGAAATATACGTAATATATGAAAAATATTAAATTAAGTGAAATGTCAAATTTAGAAATGAATTAGGCCAATTGAAATTCAATTAAATGAAATTTAAAAATCAATTAAATGAAATTTAAAAATCAATTAAATGAATGAATTTTAAAAAGAATTTAATAGCTAGTCACACTTTCTAGCCCTATGTTCTCATAAACCTGGCAAAACAAGCAAAACACCTACCCTTGGGATAAAGAATAATACAATGTTCACTGTATGAAGCATGTTCAAATGAAAAAGATTTGAAGTTTGCACTGGATTTTCGTGAAACAAATGCATAGTGAAGCTGTACGTACCACGCATGCGTTTCCGGAAGGAGATGTGTGCTAACTTCAGTCACAAGGATGTGACATTCATTCAAAAATGGTTGGTGTGATACAACTGCATCGAAAACATATCAGTGAGCTGTAGTTAAGTTTTTAGCACTGGAAGCGTGTAAGCTGGTGGATATTCATTGAAGAATGGTGGCTGTGTACAGAGAAATGTGTGTGAAGCCCATGGTGATGAGGTGGGTGAGAATGTTTAGCAAAGGTCGCCAGGAGAGAAGGGATATGCTGCAGTCCAATCAGGCACACAGGGTTGTGACAGATAAGCTGATTACAGGCATTGACACGGCAATCAAGGCAAATCAATGTCAAAACATTCGTGATGTTGCAAATGAGTTGAGTGTTTCCATCGGTAATGTTCACAATATTGTCAGCAACATTCTGAAGTGTTGAAAAGTTTGTTGCCAATGGGTATCCCGTATACTGTCTGACCACCACAGCAAATAGCCGAATGGGCCTCAGTTTGCAGCATTTGGTGTTCTACATGCCTGATGTTGACGACTTTCTGCAGCACATAGTGGCTGGGGATAAAACCTGTTGTCATCATATCCAACCAGAAGGGAAGTTTGTCAGCATGCTATGAAAACATCCCGACTTGCCTAGGCCCAAAAAATTCAAAACTCAGCATTCAGTCGGAAAGGCAAGATGATGTTGACGGCATTTTTTGACATTCAAGGTCCCCTATTACTGGAGTTTATGTAACTGCACGTCTCCATCAATGCCCAATAGTACACTGAAATGCTTGATAAGCTGCATAAGGCTATCAAAAACAAACGTCCAGGTATGCTGTCATCATGTGTCATTCTTCTGCACAACAATGCAAGGCCGCATGTTGGCCAGGCATGTGTCAAGGCATTGGCCCATAAAAAGTGGGAAGTTTTGGAACATTCAGCTTACAGTCCAGATCTGTCACCTTGCGTCTATCACATCTTTGGACTACTGAAGAAAAGCCTAGAGGGTCAATGCTTTCAGTCTGAAAAAGACATAAAGGCTGCAGTTATGAACAGGTTCCATGATCAACTGACATTGTTCTTTGTGCACAAAATTCGTAACCTTCCCAAGCAGTGGGATGCCTGCTTTAACGCAATGGGCGATTTTTTTTTAACAAACACTGTATGGATTTCAATCATTAAACATTGCTCTTCCTATCTATGTATCTGTCTCATTTCTGTCGCTATACATCTCCTGGATACATACCTAGAATCACCTTCATTTGAATGCTTCTTATAATTACTATAGTCTTTGTAGATTGGAATTTATTTAGACTTCAGACTGTAATCAGATTGTAATTCTTTTACTTTATTAGCTTACTTAATAACACTGGAATATGAGAACATTTAATTTAATATGAAATATTAGAATTTTAATAGGAATATTCCCTTTTAATTATAATTACATATATATAGAGAGAGAGGGAGAGAGATTTTTTTCTTTTTTTGTAATAACTAGTTTAGATGGCTGAGCATGCATATGGCTAGTTATTACCAAAATCTAATATAACAAAAAAGATATAAAAAATTATAAAAAAATTTAAAAATCTGAAAGCTTTCAGATTTTATATTATACCTCAACGGTCATTTTTTTCATTTATTGACACATGCCCGTTTCAACAACATTTGAATAAAAATATTTAACAGCAGCATATCTTTAGAATTTCTGGTAAATAGTGTCATGCTGGAGGTAAAAATGTTGTATTCCTTACAGTGCTGCCACTGTTCACTTTGAAATTGTTGAGTTTTTAATCAAAAATGCATTAGTTTTACAAACTATGAAATAGACAAGAAAACAAATTTCCAAATTCAGGTCTCCAGGTTCGGGTGGAGGACAACGTTATTCAAAATTTGATGACTCTAGATACTGTTGTTTTTTCACAATGGAAGAAACATACATACATTCATGTGAATTC
Organism: Stegodyphus mimosarum; assembly: GCA_000611955.2. Classification (NCBI taxonomy): domain Eukaryota; kingdom Metazoa; phylum Arthropoda; class Arachnida; order Araneae; family Eresidae; genus Stegodyphus; species Stegodyphus mimosarum. Next base: position 33,007 of record KK113387.1, read on the forward strand.
TTCATAATAATATGTGATAATATTTGGTGTCAATAATCTGAAAAGTGATATGATGAAAAATGCTGTTTTGATACTAATAGCCATTTGGGCTAAAAATTTTTTAAAAAAAAGTTATTTTTGCTTGTTGCACACAATGTAATGATCTATTTCATAATTTTGAACTAACTTTTTAATAATTAAAAAAAATTGCTCTAATTCTGCTGCACTTAAGAATCTCAACCATATTACATAGTTCTTATGGAATTTCAGAAGTTAAGTTCTTAACAAAAGAAGGAATAGCACCGGGAAATATTCATGAAACTATGGTTGCTGTTGTAGGTGTAATACCTTCCTGTACCACCATCATACTGACCAAAGGTGGTTTGTTTTGTTTAAATAGGGCAGAACATCACTCAAAGAGGATCCTAGATTAAGTTGCAGTTTGGATGTAATCGCTGAAGAAATGTGTGCTCAAATCAAGCAATTAATAATGGAAAACAAATGAGTAGCACATTTCCAAATTTATGAGAAAATGAGCATCAGGTCTAGGAACAGTGGAAAAAATTCTGTATGAAAAGCTGGAGATGTTAAAGTTTGTGCCAAATAGATACACTGAATGTTCATGCTAAAAATGGAGAAATATTGAATGAAATATTCTCAAGAACTGTTGTGTGTGATAAGCAATGGAAAAAATGCATTCAAAGATAGTGAAAGGATGAAACAGGGCTTTACCATTGTGATCCAGGGGAAAAAAAAAAGAGAAAGTCTGATATGGAAACTTAGCAGATGCCTGTTATCTGATAAGTTCAGAACCCAGAAAAATCTGCAGAGAAGATGCTGTTGATTATATGCCACATAATACCAATACCAGAGTAACAAATATTTATTATGCTAAATCATTGACTCAAATTTGAGAAATCATAAAGATAAAACACTATGGGGAACTCAGTATAAAAATACTTCTTTTGTATGAGAATGTCTTAGTTCATGACATTTCATAGACTGCTATTTAGCAATGTAGATTGCATCTTCTTCCTCATTCACTGCATTTACCAAATTTGATTCAAAATAACTTTTTTGTTTAAAATTCCACAGTAGTATTTGAATTATTAATAGTTAACCTCAATAATGATGGTTTGAAAGGTATCATTCAGAAATAGTTTAAAGGCTATTACAGGCATTTTTGATCTTAGAATCTACTAATTGCATTGCTAACCTGCTAAGTGCATTGAAATAAAATGAAATTATCCAACAAACTGAGAAACTGAAAGTAGTTTTGGAAATTATTTTGTACGAGTATGTTAAGCTTAAAACTTGAAGAACCCCCCCCTTCATCTGCAAAACAGTGCCATGTAATCAGTATATATGTACATATAGATGAGGTAGAAAGTATGTATGCATAGAAGTATATATGTACATATACATGAGGTAATCAGCATATATGTACATACAGATAAAAGTAGAGAGGTAATGAGGTAGATGTATAGGTTAAGGTTGACATATACATGAGGTAGAAAAACTCTGTAACTTGTTAATGATGAAACTTTTAGAACTTCATGTTTTTGCTTCTTTTAAAAAGCCAAAATGAAAAAATACCTGGCTGTTGCTTGCTTTATAAAATAAAATTTGAACAACAAAGAAGGAAAATTTTTACAGTTGGTAAGATTTCTGGGAAAGGCGTTGGGAGACCAAATTTGAAACTATGTGTAAAGTATTTTTGACCAAATAACATTTAAATGTATGTATAAAGCTTTTCCAAACAAATCACAAAATTTTAAGCAATGAAAGAAAAGTGAAAACGTAATACTAAAAGCGAAGAAAGGATTGGCTTATTTCTGAAGAGTATTTATATAAAAATAAATTATTTTGAAATAATTTGTGTTAAACTGTAACTAGAAAAAAAAGAACAAAACTCATGTTAATTTTATTTATTGATTTTTTTTAAAAAAATGCCTTTTATGGATTTTATTATACAGATTACACAAATACATATTTCTTGGGATGGCAAGCTGCTGTGCAGGAGACATTTATCCATCAGAAGATGGAAGAAACAGGTATAAAAGATATCAAATACAAGGTTAGTTGTTCATTTTCATGTAACGTTTACTAATCTATAAAATGTTATCAGGTATTAGTTGATGCACTGCCTTTTGTATTGTATGGTTTCATTTATAACTTTTCATCTCTTATAATCTCTAATTTAATCTTATTTAATTTTCTCTCTAAACTTATTTAATTTTCTTTGTGTTACTAAATGCTTGTAGTCTTATATAGGCATTAGTAACACAAAGAAAAATCAGAAAAGGCATACGAATAATCGCCTTTATTCTATGCCTTTTCATATAGGAGTAAAAATATTGACAATATAGTGAAATAACTATATCAGTCAAATTTTACATGTGTGTCATAAAATAGTTATGAGAAATATGCACTTCATTTTTCATAGTAAATGTGGCTAATTATAAATAAAAAGATTATTTCCTTTTATATTAGCAATAATAGTATTTTCCTGTTATGCACCTGGCATGCCTTTTAATGCTTGAAAAAGAAAACTAAACATATGCTGAGACCTAATGATAGTGCCATTTTGGCTATCATTTTGTGTGTGTGTGTATATGTAAATTATTTGATACTTTTCTGTTATAGGGACCAAATTTAAGAATGTATGTATGCATACATTATGTATGTCTATAGTGTTATGAATTTTGTACATAGAGGATTTTAGAGCAGTTATATGTGAAATTATATTTTTCTGTGTAATATAACATGAAAAATTGAGAGACAAGCTATGCCAGAAAAGTAAGAATACAGAGGCACATTGAGTAAATGGGTATTTTGGTAATTTGGCGAGATATCGCCAAGTTGGCTGCAGTTTCGGCAACTAATTTTTATTGCTAATGGCAAGAAACCGCTAAAGTTGCCAAACTTGGCGACATTTTGGTCCAGTCCCTGTATTACCATAATATTTAATTTTAATTGAATAAATGTAATTACTCACTATATTAGCTGTAACTATAATTTGATCCTCATATTGCCTTCCAGTAATTTCAAGAAGCAGAAAGTACTAGAAATATCTCGGCGGCTATGTGAAAACTATATGAGGCCGGTGAAAGCATCTGCAGTCAGCTGTTATTGTTAGCTTAGTGTGAGTTTTGAGTACTATCTTCGGTTTAGCTTCGCTCTTTAGCTGCACTTTGCATTGCTTTGTGTTTAACGTTCAGAGTAGTTTGAAGTATAACTACTGATTATACTCTGTGATATTGTGAAGAGTCGTGTGCCTATTTTTGTGGAAAGTTCTAGATTTCTGAAATGTTTCATTTCATAAAATAAATTTTATCAATCTATCATGGGAACTGTGTGCATTCAGTCTATCACGAACCCGCACACGTGCAACAGTATGTATATGTATATATATAAATGTGTTTATACACACGTACATACATACATATCTGCTTATGTGCACACATACTTACGTACATACCTGCTTATGTGCACACATACTTGCATATATACATACATATATGCTTACATACATACTTACATACATACATACATTTTTTGAATCCAGTTTTGGTAGCAGAAAATTACCAATTACTTTTATAACTAGAAATAGTTTACAATTAAAAATACTGTCAAAATGTGTTGCAGGTGCACAATGAAAAAGTCCTGAAGTAACAATTCGGTTTATGTATTACTTATAAAAAGTATATAAACTAAATTTTATACCTAGAATTAAGCTTTGTTTCTTGATTATAAATGATAATATAATTCTTTCAAGAATCCTGGTTTTTGTTTTTTATGAAACAAGCATATCCAGTTTTATTTTGTCAATTATTTAACAACAGTTAAATGTAGGTTTTGAAGAATCTTCTTGATTTTACATATTATTAAAATTTTTAGTCATGGATGTTCTTTTTCTAACACTCTACAGCCGATTTCCAGCTAAGGCTATTTCAGTCAGCTTCCACCATCTTCACCCATCCAATGTTATAGTCCTCCACTTTACTGACACCAACATTCTACCACATTTCCACATTGCTTAGCCACCTATTATATTATAATATTCAAAATATTAAGTTTATATATTATGTTCTAGGTGATGTAGATATTAGTATTTAAAGATATATAAATTTAGTAAATTTTATATCTGTAGTTAATGAGAGAGATTTTTTTCGGGGGATAAAGAAGTGGAAAATAAATATGAAAAAAAAATTTACCCTCCAACTCATCTTCTGTTCAAGTCAGTTGGAAGAAACTAATGTGCTGCTGTACTTACAATTTAAAAGAATGCATTAGTAATTTCCAAGTAATGTGTTATCTGTAGTGGATGTTCTAATTGAATTATCACTTTAAAGAAGGGAATAAATCTCAAATTGCATCGTTTTGAAAAAATAGGAAAGGGGGGGGGAAATCCCCCCAATTCAGTTTTCTTTTTAAGAACATAACATACACTTCCTTTTGTAGCTCATTACAGCTTGAATACTATCCTTTTAGCTGTGTATCAAAATAATAAATGATTTATTGTCAAAAAGAGCTGATGAAGTTTTCTTCTATTCTTCAAATTTCAATTTAGTGCTGATAGACAGAGGAAAAAAAACATTGTAGATTGTGTCATCCCCCTTCCACCCAAAAAAAAGACTAAGTTTGAAAGTTATTTAAAAAATGCAAAATATAGTGAAATAAACCAATATGTAAATATGACAATAAAAACATCTCAGGGAGATGTTTATTCTTTTTCACAATCAGCACTAGGATATGAACAGATAAGGCATATGAATGGGGTGGATATCTCACTTGAAATTTTGTACTCACTTATCTGTAGATTCAGAATTTGTTTACTATTAAAAAAATCATAATAACTTCTTGGACTATGGGCTTCCTATGACTGAAATGTGTGTGATTCCATAAATATGCCTTTGTGGCATGATCATAATTTTATGATTTGTGTTCAACAGGAATGTATGGAATAATTTTTTGTTATATATGTCATATTTTGTGGGAATTTTTGCTCTTTCTTGCTGATTATATTAGAGCATTGGGAACTCCTATCTTCCAGTAAGATTTGTAATAAAAAGCTGTGTTAAAGCAGCCAAATTCAAATGCATTCAAATCTAAAAATTTTAATACCATTTTAAATTTAATAAATGCACCAGATTCTCTAAATTCAAATCTCCAAATTATGCTATATAGACAGAAAATATCTGTCTCTTCATAATTAATTCTCATGATTTAATGTTATTGTATGTTAAGTATTTGCTTATGCTGTGCGTTTCTGATGTTTTACATGCACTTCTTATTTATTTAGTTGCAAATTTCTTAGCTTGCATTATTTATTTTATTTTCATAATTATTCCTGAATTATTATCATTATTATTTGCATTTATTTTATTTTTATGCGTTTATGCACTTTTTTTTGCCTTGTAGGGATAATCTGTATTGATCTTTAGATTATTGAAAACATAATTGCAGAGTTTATTATATTTTGAAACTCAATTCAAAGCTTTATGACTTCACAATGTTATCTGTAAGTATTAAGTGATTTTTATATTCATTTTAAAAGATTATTTTGGAGTTTTGTCATAACTTAATTCCTGAAGATTATATATTACACTCCACTGTAGAATTGGACTATCTAATCTTCAGAAATTATATCTTTAATACTCATTTACTTTCAGTTTCAATATTTCAGGTGAACTCTTCTTTGTTTATTACATGCCTTTTAGCCCACAAAATAGTTAAATGGGAATCATTATATTAGTGAAAGTTTCTGACTAGAACCATTGTATGTTAGAAATATATTTATAATAAAGAGAGAAGAGAAACACACCACATAACATAAAATAAAGTAACACCAAATAAAGTAAAACATAATATTAGGCAAAGCAACAACCTTCTGCTTGGCATATATTTTAACCAAGATTCTATAGATTTTGAAGGCAACAGGGTCATCATCACCAGAAGAAAAGAAATTCTGCAACAAGAGAAACTGTATTGATACCAAAGGTCAAACAGTAAAACAAACAGGGAGATTGCACCTTCTATCCACAGAAATAGTTGCGAAACATGAAAAATTAAGTTAATAAAGTTTTAAAAGCATTGAGAAGAATTGGATTGGAATTAAAGTCATTAACTAAACAAGATAAATCTTTGTGAATGTGAAAAGTTTCAAGGACATTAACTACATCGAAAGAAGCTTTTTGGATAATTTTTGGAGACCTAAAGTCAAAACTATGATTAAATTTCCAACAATGATTAGCTATCAAAGATTTGTTTGTTTCTGCTTTTTGGATATAAGATTTGTGTTACATGATGCAAAATATTAATGCTCTTGTAGTTTGACCGATATATATCTATCATTGACAAGGTATGCTATAAATTCCTCAAGAATTAAAATCAGAAATGGAATATTAATTTTTAAAATATTTTAATTGAAACATTTGTTTAAAATTTCTTTTTTGTTTATAGAAAATAATGAATCAGTACTTACTGTAATAAATAAGTATATTTGTTTGTAGTAATCCTAATGCAGCTATTTGCTTGACATTTCTGATGTTTCAAAAGTCTAAAAGTGTTTCGTTATTTTATAAAAATATAGTGGCATTTGTATGGATAATGCCATATTCCTTTATTATACTAGATAGTCTGACTCTTTCTAACTTTTATCTCTAAATTTCAGTTTTAATTTTTACTAATAATGACTGAAGCTTACAACTTATTTTACTGTGTTAATCTTTATCATTAACTGGATTTACTTTTGAATGAATTTGCTTTATTTGCATTTTAAATTTTGAATTGTGTAATGTGATATGTTTTCTATCCATGTGATGAAAAATATCTTACTTGAATCTTATGTATAAATATTTATGTATGAATTTAAATTATTACATTTATGCTATATTCATTCAAAAGCAGTAAATAGAAAATACTCTTAAGTATTTGATATAGATTTATGTCTGCAGTTTTCTACTAAAGATTAATATTAATTGATTTGTAATAACTGCACAAAGTTATTAACATTATTGTTTTTGTGTGAATTTTATAAAATTGCATTTAATTTAATATTAATTTTATTATTTACATTCTTATTAAAAATTTTTTTAGATCCTTTTGCAACGATTTCCATATCCCGCTTATATACAACCTTCGCATGCATTTCATGGTGTCAGAGCAGCATCAGTATTCATTGGCTTTGGTTTTTTAATGTATATTCTAATTCTTATGAATAGAGTTGTGGGAGAAAAAGCAAAAGGCTCAAAAGTAAGTTTTAGAAGATTTTTTTAGTGTTTATGCATTACCTTAACCACCTTGGTACAGCTTAACAGTTTTTTTTAATAGAAGAAAAAGAATGATGCCTTATCATTGCAAAAAAATATTTATTATACATTACATTTTAGTTAGATATTTATTCCCCAAATCATCCAATAAACTTAAAGCCAAACGGCTTTTTTTTTTTTTTTTTTTCTGGTGGAAATTTTAGAATGATTTAAAACAGTTACTCTCTCTAAAGATTTAATCAAATTATTGCATTCAAACTGAAATTTTAACACAGTGCAAATCTCAAAAGCACATTTTTAAAAATTTTTAATTTAATTAAGATAAAAATTATAATTTGCATATAAAAACCATTGTAATTTAGACTACAGCAAAAGAAACTCATTGAAAATGGTAACATTGCTTGATAAAACTGAAGAATTGTTATGCATATAGTTGCCAGAATTTGGTGCATTCTAAAAGTTTATCAATTTCTCTTAATATGATTGCACTAATATATAAATACAGATTTATTTATATTTTGTGTTATTACGTACGTTTTTATATCGAGAAGTTTATTTTTTTTTTTAAAGAATCTAAAGTTTCAGAATAAAATGTGATTTATTATTTTATTATGTTATATGTATATATGTTTGGTCTTTTCCCTTAGATAGTTCTCAACAAGCTTCCCAGTTCTTTAAAAATAAATTTTCACTAGCATTTTAAAACTTCTAAAAATTGGCAGAAATGAGGTTTTTTTATGCCGTATTTAATATTTTTAGGAAAAAAGAGCTTCCATTTGTTAAAGAAAAGTTTTTAAATGCCTTTATTTAAAGATGTAAAAATATTTCAACATAAGAATTGTGTTTCACATATGCTTGGGATATTCTCATTAAGGTGCTTTTATAGTTCTCATAACTCTAGATTTTCTTAAATTTCAGCAAAAGAATTTAACTGATTAAGAGAAACTCAGTTTTCTAGTAAATCCTTGAATACTGAAAATAAAAGAAATTGTCCAAAGCACCTTTTTCAAAAGCTAGTAGAAGAATTCTATGGACTTTTTATAACAAAATTTCAGCTGAAGAATCTTTGACTGAGGTACAGTTAAAGTGAAAAGACAAAAAATAAGCAATGCTGTTCACAGTTTGTTAATGCAGAGAAAGCACTTTTGATATGAATAAAATATGTCAGAATTTAAAATGTTTACAAGTATCAAATCTCATAATGCAAGAAAACAGTAAAAACAAAGCAGCTTGGTAAACAATTAGTTGACTGCTTTCAGCGACTGGATTAAAATATTTTCAGAATCATTTAAAAAATATGAAGAAGCTTTGATATTTATATTTGTTACATCCTAGCTGTAGAAAGATTCTGTTTTGGTAGATGTTGTAATTCAAACCATGTGCCATAGTAATTGTTGGCAAATATGATCTGTTTTACTCTGCTTATCAGAAGGAAGGGAGGAGCAATCTTTCTTTCAAAAACAAAAGTTTGTTGTTTGGAAAGAAGTATAATTATGATGAAAATTGCATTAGTAAGGAATATGAATGATCCCAAAATGCTTAGTCAAGTTAAAAAAAAAAAAATTATTGCTGCTCTGCCATTAGGCACTATATGGAAAGGGATGGATGCCCTGTGGGAGACTTTTTAAGGGAAACTGGCTCGTATTCATGTTACACGTAGGGAAAACCTTGAAAGTGCCCATGAAGCCAACTCATTCACTGGAACGTGAACCCTGCACAAGCTACCAGTGTTCAGCGGATACTACTGCCCAGCCACAGGCAGGTTGCTTACTCTATTGATCTTCAGGAAATTCGTAGTTAACTTTGTTGCTTGCCAAATTGCCAACTATCTGGCATAAAGTTTAAATATTTGGAGAAAACAATCAAATATTTCGATTACAAATTTTGGAAGTACTGGTGGAAAATTGATTTTGTTATACTATATAACAGTGCCATCCACTGTTATGTACTAAATTTTAATTTGTTTGAACTTGTGTATTTTATTGAAAAATACATGAAATGTTCACAACCTGTGGATAAAAGTATGAGTCGAAATTAAAAAAAAAAAAATAGTTATCTCAAACTTCTTCTCAAAGATTTTATTTCATCTACTTTTCTGTTTTAGATTTTATATTCTATATCTACAAATATTAGAATCAGATGTCCATATGCTACATTTTGAATAATTTTAAGATAGCAGTTATACTAATGAAACAGTTATCAACTTCAGAAAAGAAGGAAGACTATAATATCTTTCTTTAGGAATTTGTTCAGCGTTTTCAGAAACAAGAATACTAGAATGCAATGTAGTTGTTTTGATTTATTAATCATGGAAATTCTGATGGTACAGTTTTGAAATTATTTCTGAAGCAATGAGTATTGATAAAATTTTTTATTTGAAAATGAAAAACAACTGAGTGGTGCTAATTTCTTCAAATAGTGATTTCAGTTAGTTTTTGGCTTTACTTCAATAGTTTGTCATATATTCTAATGTAGATAAAAATATGTAAATTTTTTAAAATTAAATGAAACTGTTTATTTAAATTTTGATTACATTAAGTGTATTAAATTGCATGTTGAATACATGAGCTTATAAATTGAATCCCAATATTTATTTTGAATATTCAGTTTTTCTCTTAATTTTATTGCATAGCTTTATAATTACAATGACCTTTCCATTATGACTATTTTTCATAGATAACCACCTCTGAAAGTCACCATTATTTCTTAGAATATATGTAAACATTGGTATCAAATGTCACTTCTCTAAGGCAATTAACTGCTTGACAGAAAATCAAATTGTCTAGAAGCATTTGGGATCCTTTTAAGAAGGGTTGACTGTGTGTTGTTAAGTCCTTCCTTATGTCACAAAAAAAAAGTATGTACATTCAGAAGAAAACAAACTGCTATTACGAAGTTTAACATGTATGTAGTATATGTAGGACAAAAGATCATTTTATTAAGAAATTAGGGTATGAAAAAAGTTACAAATCAGTAAATAGTATAGCCACCTGTGGCAGCTATACAAAACTCTGTATGGCATCAAATCAAGAGGGTCACCTATGACCCACTGTAGAAGATCATGCAATAATCTTTGAAACTGGGTTAATTTACCAATATTCCGGGATGGCTGCAGTTACATTCCAAACATGTCCCGAACAGGCTCTATTGGTGAGAAGTCGGTGACCCGGCAGGCCACTGAAGTATGCCATATCTTTGAAGGCATTGTTGGGAGAGTCGTGCGGTATGTGAACAAGCACTGTCTTGCTGATAAATGGCATCTGGACCTCTTGATAGCATAGGCAGTACAACCAGCGTTAAAATGTCCTCCACGTATTGCAAGCTGTCATAGGGCCTTGTAGAATGCCTGGAGGTGACCATGTGTTCCAAGAAATCACTTGCCACAATGCCACACCTTATGTGTAATTGCTGTATGCTGCTCAAAAACAAATGCCAGATTAGACCACTGGCTTTGCTGCTTATCAGCATGTGTGCTGGTTAACATCATTAAGATTGAATTTCGATTAATTGCTGAAGATCACATGCCTCCGCTTGGTCACATTTCAACTTGCCTAAGCTGGGCAAATATCCAATTGACATTGCCTTTGATGTGGGGTTGATAGATATGTTAATGGACGTCAGCAGCATATACCAGCATTGACCACTCATCTCCAAATGGTTTCCCTTGATACCACTAGATGCCTCGAAGGTGGTAAATGGTGTTGAATCTATGCTATTGACATTCTTGGTGCAGAAGTGGCCACTCTTATGATTGCATGATCCTTGCACTCATGTGCATTCCTGGGATGCCTTGATCCTCCGCGATGGTTGTCTATCCCTTCCATGATCCATTTTCGCCAACACTGAGCAACTACCGTATTGCTCTGACTGAGGTGGAGGCCAATATGCCTGTTCAACAAACCTGCTATATGCTTCTCAAAGTCTGACAACTGTTCGTACTGCCACCAATCACATCCCAGAGGCATCTCTAGCCACAATACCTTCCATCCAAGTCAACAGATTCATTTGAATAACCCTACGGCATGAGCAGTTATGCTTTTAAACTCTCCCAGCTGTGAATCTCTTTGAGCATAGCACGCTTATCCTTGTCTCATTGGTGTCAAAATTTAAATCATTTGCATATCTCTTATCAGACTGCATTCATGTCGAGTTTCTTGATTGTGGCTCGATTTCTTCTGAGTGCATATATATGTATTAGATCAATTCACTTACAATATTTATCTTGCCATACGTCTATGGATAACCATATAACAAGGCTTAACTGTATAATTTATTAAAAGTTATTTATTTCCTTTCAGTATTCACTGTGCATTCTGTAAATGAAACATAATGCATTTAGAAAACTATGACATTCATATTTAATTTTTAAATGAATATGATAAATTTCCAAATTGAAAGTATTTAGCATCAGTTGAAAGGTATAGCATCAGCTGTGATATCTCCACCTGCCTTCATAAAGTTCCCAGAGTCTGTCTTCTCACAAAAAGGTAACCATAATCTTTTGCAACCATTGCTAATTAAAGAAATAAAGTTTCTGGTGTAATTTGCTGCATACATTTCTTTAATACAAAATCAATTTCTTTGTTGTTATTCCTTGCATAATTTTCAATGTATTAATGATCTATATGTAATAATTTAATTCACTTTGAATAAAATATAAAACGGTATTTCTATTGTGCTTCATATTAAATGCATTCTTTTATTAATTATGCATTTGGGAAGCATGGTCAAGATATGATATTTTCATTCTCAAGGATTAGATTACAAAAGTACATTCTGTAGAACAATTTTTAATTACTGCAATCAGTATTGTCCAAAATGGCTAAAAAGTGGAAAACCTTTAAAAAAAGTAGTGTTTCTGTGAATTATGGTATCTACAATGTTGCAGTTAGCATACATATGCAGGAAATTATTCTTATTGATTTAAATTTTTTTAAGTAAATTTTTTAAATGCAGTTATATACATCACACGATATTAGATCTTAGAATATTTAATATGCATGGTTGTGCTTTTATATTATCACTCCTTGGATGTCATTACTATTCTAACTTAATTACAAAATATTATTCCTAACCTGGAGTATTGTATTTTGTGGCATTCATACAGATTTAAATCATTATATCCTACTATTTCTAATTGTCAGCTTTTTATGAAGATGAAATAGCAAATTATTACTTTCATAATGAATGGTCATAGAGATCTTTAGAATTAGAATGTGTTGATTTTTATGAGTTTTCTTGAGGTCTTTGTTGTATTTAAATTATTCCAACATCACCAGCAATATGATATGATCTGACAGTATACACCTGTGAATTCTACAGAAACACTCTTACTGTTGTATGAAGAAGACAATGCTTAATTGTAATGGCTGCTATGAGGCATTTTTTGTTCATGAATGAATGAAACATCATCTATACTTCATCTTAAACATTCATCTGGTTAACATAAATGTAATTATAAATTTGCATAATAGGTGGAAAAATAGCATGATCTTGTGAATTTTTGCACTTTGAAAACCCTATGAAAATTTTTTAGAAGCTTGCTTTTATGCATTTGAATATCACAAATTCTATATGATATCAGGTTTGTTCTAGCATCCATTAAAACAGTATGCATTTTGTATCTTCAAAATAAACCTGCTATTTTATTATGTGTTTGGAAAATTGCATGTAGTTTTATTTCACTTTATTTTTTGCCATTCTTCAGTTATTTGGTAACTGAAAGTTAATGATAAATGCTATCCCAGTAATATATGAAGTAAAATTGTCATAGATTTTAAGATAAAAATTATTTAAATTGGTTTATACACATGAAATTAAACTGCATGTCATACTGAAATAAAATTATTTATACCCTTATGAATGCTTTCAGGTGTCTAATCATCTTTCCCCCTCTTTTAACAAGTTTTAAAATGGCTTTAATTTTATAAAAAAAGGTTATATTAAATACCTAGGGTCTTTCTTTAATTTTAATTATTTTTACTGAAGTAAAAATTGAATTTTAATGGTAAATTTCATTGTTTATATTTGCATACATATGTAATTATCTTTTATTCATTCTGTTGAAAACATAAATGGCTGAAATGCAATGTAGGTTTTCTATTTATAGCATAATAATAAGTATTTTACTTTTAAAGGGATAAAAAGAAAATATTAAATAACAGTGATGAGTATAATATCATTCTTCAGTGTATTATTGAGAGTGATAATAATATTATGAATTGTTCAATCATTTGGTTTCTGATGAAAAATAAGTAACTAAGGAAAGTTCCTGTGATCTGATTTTCAAGTGTGTGTGTTTTTTTAAACAAATTCCAACATTCTTGATGTGCTAATTTTAAATGCTATATATTTCAAGTGTTGTTTTTTTTGCTTTTTCATTATCTTGTAACATTTTACCTTCTCTGTCTTTAGGAACTTTTAAAGATGATGGGTTTGACAGATAATCTGTACTGGACTAGTACATTTTTAAATTATTTTGGACTTGCTGCTGTTGACCTCCTTATAATTTTAATAATTTATAAATGTCCTCTGAAAGAATCTGTAATTTTTATGGAACATACAAATGTCTTTCTGTTTCTAATATTATTATTACTGTTTGGAGCCAATTTGGTGTTATTCTGTTTGGCATTTTCTACATTCTTCAATCGGGGTAAGTTAAATCTAATTCTGTTCTCAAAAGCTGATTTTTGTAATACTCTTTATTTTAATATCTTTCTTTTGTGTTGCATTTATATGCTTGCTATAGAATATAATTTCTGCAGGATGGTATAAATTTATTAGGAAATCACTAATACGTATTGTAAGTTCTAGCATAGTCAAGCTTAAATTTCATTTTTTGCATGTAGATTCATTATGCATTCTTTATGTGTGATAAATCACTTTTTACTAGATAATCTGTTCATAAAAATTAATATTTTCTGATTTATTTAATACAAAATATTATTTTAATTGAAAAGTGCTATGCAGAAGATGAGGTTCAATGTGAAAAATGATTATTTGACTATTCTGTTTATACTGAAGTGCATATACTATTTTATGTCTGGGTTAAACTGTTTGTATGTATTTTATTTTCATTCAATTGTAATGAAAGTCAGGGTATGCAGTATAAATTTTAAAGCAAATGTGACTAAAACAGTTATAAATAAAAAGTCTTATCTGGTTCTTGATCTTCTGAGCTTCTGTGAGAGTAATTGAAAATAATTTAGATTTTAATCCTTTACTGACACAGTATAATAAGGGACAGTTCACACTTGACAAGGTACATCTTACATATCTAGCTACATTCTAAAAATTAACAAAATAAAATCAATTCTGAGTTCAGAGAATCACTATCGCCATCTATCAGCTGAGTTTACAACATCCTCTGAGGCCAACAGTTTGTCAGGAGACACAAATGTTCATTAAGTGTTGATTGAGAGTTCCAGAGGACATAACAGTTGCACATGTCTCCTAATGAGAGTTCCATTCGAAAGTCTCGCGGTGTATACACGCACACGGCCATCACGTTCAGAATGTAATTCTGTCACAATACCCATTCGCCATAAAAGTTTAAACATGTTCTCATCTTTTATCAAAACCACAGTGTTCTTTTGAAGTTCTGTGGGCCGTTTTCCTGATTATGATTGGTGAGCTGACCTAACCTCAAGAAAATATGATGCCTTCCATCTTTTCCATATTCAATTAAGTAAATTTTCTTGGTATCTTCTCATCTTCAAAAGTTGGGATTTAGAGGAAGGAATTCCTTTAATTTCTTTAGTCGCTTGAGGGAAAGTCAATAATCGGCGTCCAATCAAGAAATGGCCTGGTATTAATGGTTCTGGTTTATTTGGATCACTGAAAACATAAGTGAGAGACCTAGAGTTGATAACTGCCTCTGTCTCTATCAATATAACTTTCATTTCTCAAAATGAAACTGATGTTCTTAAAATTCTTAGAGACATCTTAACTGACCTCACTAAGTGTTCCACTCCACCAGGCGGCTCGTTTGATGATAAATTTCTATTTGAGAGATAACTACCCAAATAAATTTTGCACTTCTTCCCCTCTCATGATTTTCCACTGCAGATTCAGTTCTAGGTTTGCCTTGTGGAATGTCTTTGTATTATCACTATAGATCTCACTGCAAATGCCTCTTCTTCCAACAAATTTTTGAAAAGCTTGTAGAAATGTCCAAGTGGTTAAGTCAAGAGTCAATTCCAAATGTATCGCTCTAGTTACAGTGCAAGTGCAGAGCAGTTCACAGGTCTTCTTCATGGTAGCTTGATCTTTAATATATAATGGTCCTAAGTAATCCAGCTCAGTTGTTTGAAAAGGTTATGCTTCTAATTTTCTCTCAGCTGGCACTGGCTTCATTCGAATTTTCTGGCATAAAAGGCAATTATGTATAATACTCTTAATTCTTTGTCTGGCCCTTAAAATCCACGTTTTTCTCATTAAGGTCAATTAGTGTCTCTGCTACACCTCCATGTTTTACTATTTCATTTCAGTCCTTAATGATAAGATGAGACAAGTGACAAAACTGGATGGACTCCTTGGTGCAAAATATTAGCATATTGAAAAAGCCCTCTGATTAAAATTATTGCTCTTTCATTTAGAATAGGGCCAAATTGCCTAATGATTGAATTTGTTGGCAGTCATCTTTCTTTAGTTAAAGCCAAATATTCTTGCAGAAAGTACTCCATCTGTGTTCCTTTGATCCAATACTGTTCAGCCAGTTGAAGTTCTTCTGTTGTTAAACACCCATTTTTTTTATTGTGTGAATTCTTCACACTGTAAATAAATCTCTGAATCCAAGCTGTGACTCGTAATACGTTGCTAAGTTTGCTGAATTTCTGCATATCATAAAGAGTTTCTGATTCAGTTTCTACGAAAAAAGTAATAGAATTTTCTATTTCAGATTCAGTTTCAAATGAATCAGAAATTTCATTACTCGCTTGCAGCCAGTGGTCTTCGTCTTTCCTTATCCAAGGTGGTCCATTCCACCAAAAGTTTCTTGTCTTTAAGAGCAACTAAGTTGTCTCCTCTTGACAGCAAATCCACGGGGTTTTCTTTTCCAGAACAGTGATTCCACCAATCTGAATGAGAAAGAGTTCTTCTTTCTTCAACTTTTTTTTTTTTTACAAATACTTTGAGAATTGCCATTGATCCAATGAAGAATTATCATTCAATTGGACCAGAAATAAAATTTAATATTCTTCAGAAGTTCCAAGATGTTTTGAATGTATTGAAACAATCTAGCTCCTACAAGTGCTGCAAGAAGTTCCAGCTTAGGTAATGTAATTTCATGCACTAGTGCAACTCTTAATTTTGAAGCTACTAAAAACGAACTAGAGTTTCCAACTAAATCACTGTAATATAAATAAATTACAGCTCCATAGGCTGTTTTGCTTACATCTACAAAACAATGAAGTTTCTAATTAGTTAATTTGTCATTTTCATTTATTTCAAATAAATGCCATGGTGACATCACTTCGTTCAAGTCATGCAATTCTTCACACCAATCTTCATACGTTTTTGCCAGATCTGGTAGTAAGGGTACATTCCATTTCAATCTTCTCTTCCGTATTTCTTGAAGGATCATTTTTATCCTAATTGTGAATGGAGAAACAAGTGCAATTGGATCAAACAAGATTTCCAACAGTTCTTATTGCACTTCTTTTCAACGATTTTAATTCATATACTTTGTTTGTATTCATCAGTTTTTCATTGCCAATGCTTATCTTTCTCAAAATTACAGCAATAACCGAGTATCTTACATGGCGAAGTATCAGGAGTAGTTTTCTCATTGATTTGATCTTGAAGTAGATGTATATTTGCTCACCATTTCCTCATGTTAAATCCAGCTTCTCCTAAAGCGAACTTCACCTGCTGATTCTTCATCTTGCAAACTATGGATAAAATCATCAACATATAATTTGTTACTTAGGATTTGGAACGCAACTGGGTAGTCTCTTTCATACTTACTTATGTGGTGTTTCAGTTTTGCATTTGGTAAGAATAGACTGGATCTTAGTCCAAAACTAACTTGCATCATTTGCAGTACTTCTGGTTCTATATTTGTATCATCTTTAATTCAAAGAAATCTGACAGCATCTCTGTCTAATGCTATGTGCAAGAATGCACTTTCAATATCAGCTGTCAAGGTGACCATGTTCAATGTGAATTGCAGAAATAAAACCAACAAATCTGCTGTTAAATTCGGGGTTCAGGCAGTTGTTAAGGGAAACAGAGATTATTACTCTAGAAGGTGCATCAAAAACAATGATCATTCTTGTAGTTAATTTATCTTCATGAATTACTGCCTGGTGAGGCATATAATAAACTTTAGTTTTACTATCAGACATACTGTAATCAGTCTTTTTGGCTATTCCTTCTGCAGTGTACTTCAAAATGATTTCTTTATACTGATTGAGAAAGGAAGGATTTCTCTTAAATTTATTAATTTTAATTTTTGAAAACATCCTTTGGCAATGGCATACTTTTCGGGTAAAAATTCAACATTTTCATTCCATGGAAGACTGACTTCATAGCGACCATTAACCATTTTTACAGAGTTTTCGAATTCCCTTAAACCTCATCATCTTTAAAATTATTATTGCGTGCAGTTCCTAAACTTTCCAAGTGAAATATTTTCTTTAAAAATCTCCATTTCTTGTATGTTTTCACTTTGAACAATAGTTTTCATTACTCTAATTTTTCTAGAGTTCGATCTGATTGAGGCGTCAGATCTGTTGAACACATACCCAAGTTTCGTTTCCATTCCCACTAATGATCCTGGCATTCGTTTTGTTTTTCCAGTAACAATGGTCCAAAAATAATCTGAACCAATTAACAATGATATTCTTAAGTTTTTAGAATCTAATTCATCAGCCATCTGTATTTTCATCTGCTTACAATAATCACTAATTCCAGGTGCTTTAACTACAGCTTTGGAAATGCACAGAGTTTCAGTAGCTTTTAAAGTTATTACTTCCTTTGAATTATAAACACTTCTTAAGTGATAACCAGATACATCACACGATACTCCTTTACACGATTACTCATTATTTTTTTTGTGCTTTTTGAACGAAAAACAAAAATACTTAAACATTCCTGACTTATCACTTCCAACTTTAATTCATGAGATATCTGGATATCAATAAAAGTTCTTTCACTCCCTGTATTGAATTAACATTCAATTCTTACTTCCCGTTTCCCCTTAGTCATCACACCTATGGCTGTCTGCAAATATATGTTGCAACCCTCTTGATTGAACCGGAATAATTTGATGTATGATTTATATATCACCATCATCTATCTTTATTTTGTTTATTTCATTTCCCGATAAGCCTTTTGTCACTGATCCCTCCTTGCAAATATAATGGCTATGTATTTTACTGCACTTCTTGCATCCTATTCGGTTTCGACAAAATCTAGAAACATGAGTTTTTTAAACAATTAAAACAATATCTGAGATGTAGTAAACTAGCTTTCCATTCACTTATACATAAAGGACATTTATCTATCATATGTTCATCTGTAGAACAAAATATGCATGCATTTTTAATTGTAGTAGTATTTATTGCAGCTGCTGTTGGTAGATAGTAAGAATTCTCATATTTCCTGAACTGCGAAATTTCATTTTATCAGCTTCGTCTGTCTTGTGAAATAAAAATGCTTTCTTGCGTATTTCTATTTCCTTTTTTTAAGAAACTGGAGTAATTTTGAACAATTGCATGAGTCTTCTTCATTAACAGAACGATTATATTCTAATATGATATCCTCAGGAGTTAATTTTACTAAAATGGCAAAAAGAATTCCACCATAATTATTTAGTCCTATTCTAGTTGTTTCGAGACTTCAAATCAGAATAGTAATTGTGTCATATAATTATCTCAGTTTCTTCAAGTTCGAACATGATTTCACAGGAGTTAAGACTAAAAGTTTGTTTACATGTGAACGTACAATAATTTTGATTGTACCAAATCATCTTTTAATATGTCTTTTAATAGTTCAACAGCTAAATCATAATTATTTTGCATTAATGTTAATATTTGTACACGTTTTAATGCAGGATCCTTTAAGAATGATTTTAAATAGTTAAATTTATCGATTTTTGATAATTGTTTATTCGTATGAATTGCACCTTCAAATTGTCCCCAAAATCTCTGCCAGTTTTCATATTTGCCGTCGAAAGGTTCTATTTTTAATTTTGTCAGTTTGACATTAGGATAATTAATAATTACCTCTTCTTCAGAAATTTAGAGGATTCATTGTGTGCGTCAATTTTACTTTCGTTTTAACGCTTTCATTTAAAGTGCCTTTCTAGTTTTGATTTGGAACTCGTAATCATTTCGCGGTTTTCCTGGCTTGTCAGCAGAACATCAGCTTCAAGCATTTCTAAATCACTTATAATGCTTTCTATGATAGAATCTAGCTGATAGATCTGATTAGCTTTTTCTTCTAACTTATATTTTAAATCATCCAAGTCGTCATAATCAATATTGTTCCCTTTTAATGTGTCATTTATTTTATTCACAGTTTTAGTTAAAGAAGTTCGAATAGTTTTTCTTTTGCTCTTTAAGATCTCTAGTTTGGTTGTTTGTGGCATTTTCAATTACCACAGTTCCTGGGTTTCAGCGCCATAAAACAAAACAGTTATAACTGTTACCTCATTCTTGATCTTCTGAGCTTCTGTGAGAGTACTTGAAAATAATTTAGATTTTAATCCTTTATTGACACATTATAATGAGGGACAATTCATACATATCTAGCTACATTCTAAAAGCTAACAAAATAAAATTGTTGAGGTTAAAGGATCATACTGCCATCTATCAGCTGAATTTGTACAAATGGCAAAGAAATATGCATATTTTAAATACAGCTTGTGATTGTTTGTTAATATAAATTTTTAAAAATTTCTTTAACACAAAGAAGCCAAATTAAACAAATGGGGAATAATAAATTATTATTCCGTGCTTGTATTATTCCGTGCTCTCATATGTTGTTCTAAAAGAGATTGTGCTAAAACATGCTGGAAAATTAAAATTAGGAAATCTGAGTGCTATAGTATATAATTTATTTCCCTTTGTAGTAATGTCTTTGAAATTGGATCTGTATTTGCTTTCTGATTTTGTTACTTTATTGGTAATAGATGAACAGTTTTTGAACATATTCAATAATTAAAATTCTCTGTAATTCCTTCTTTCCCTCAATAAAGTTCAAAAGTTCTAATTTACAATTATTTTTGTAAAAAAAAATGTACTTACATTCTCTAGGAATTTCCTTTCTTTGATTATTAACGAAGTTTATTCAACTTTGCATTTTGCTGTTATATTTTGCTGTTGCTTGCTGCTTCTATTCTTGTGATTTGAGAAGATAGAAATAATTTATTTCAAATCACAAGAATGAAAGCGGTGAATTAATAAGGAAATTAAAATTGTGAGGAATTCTTAAGGAGTCTCAAAGTTCTGTGAAAGATTATTAGAACCTGACAAATGAATATTAAATCTGTGTAATCAAATGCTGAATATTCCTAAAAAATGTAACATTTTTCAAAGCACTGATTTGTTAATTTGCAGGAAAGACTTTTTGGAGATATTCTTATTCTTTCACTTAAAAGATTATGCACTTTTCATTTTCCCATGCAGAATTTTTCTAAAATAAAATTGTAGGAAATTATCACATTCCCTCTTGCATGCTCTGGCAGTATAAATGGTTCATACATATGTTTAGCCTTAAAAGAATAGTGGTTTGAATTTAGTTAGGGGCCATTGTTGATATTTTATGTTTCCTGCAGCAACAAGACAAATCATCTTTAATGAGAGTGCCTGAACTAAAATGAGGTTTAAGATAACTCATTGCTACCTGAATTTAATTGATTATTGATGCGTCTGACCATTTGTTGTTCCTGGGGGAGAAGAATCTGAAGAATTATAACATTTCTTCATGTGTGCTGTCGTGGTATACATGATTAGCTTTTCTAATCAGCACTATAAAATTTGTGGTTCAAATTCTGACAAGGGCACAGCTGTTTAAAGTACCGGCAATTCATACTAGAGGAGTGCGAGAGTGATATCCAATACCGCCCCATACCATATTACCTGGTGCAGGACCAGTGTGGTGGTGCATAACGCAGCTGTTCAGCATCCTCTCTCCACGGTGTCTCCAGACTCGAATCTGACCATGGTGGTGTTGCAGACAGAAGCAGGACTCCTTAGTAAAGACAATTTCGTTCCATTCTGCTGTCCACATCCATCTTTCATTACACCATTGGCGGCGGAGACGTCTGTGGTTCTGCATCAAGGATAGACGAAGCAATGTCTTGCGGACAGATCACTCTACTGTTAACGGCATCAAATGGTACGCATAGACACTGGATGATGCATTACAGACTAATCTTTTCTTTAAAAAAATTGTGTTGTGGGATGATTTTGGCCTTATTTGTGATGGTTCACATTAGAAAACATTACTATTAGTGATGTTCAGTACCAGAATTTGTTTATGTTCTCATAAATACTGGCCATTTTTAGAGCTAGTTATTTCTATGGAAGGGGGTTACCATGAGAGGTTACACTGTATTTTCCAACATAAAATGCCATTTTGACCTTAATTATGCTATTAAGAGTTTAAAAAACAAAATTTTATTTGTTCATTTTTTGTGTATAGAAAATAATAATAATCAACTCTCTGCAAAGCATCATATGTGGTAGGAAAATCGAAAGTGATTACAAATATAAAAAAAACCCTCTCTTTTAGTTAAAGCCATAATAAATCTAATTGTTTTTTGTGTCTTGTGTCTTCTGAAAAGTTGCTTTTTTGATATATGACGTCTTACAATGAAGATACATATACAATTTTTCAAGTGACATTTTTTCTGTACAGAATATTTGAAAAAGAGGATTAATTTCATGAAATATTATTTTTTCACATTACCTTATAGTTGCAGATGTTTTTTTAAATGTCTCAAAATAGTGATAAGAAAGGTTTTGAAAAGACTTTACCCTTAAATTAAGAATTTCAATTAGTACAATATTCAGTATGCTTTGACTAGTTAAAATTAAAAATTCCATGCTTTTATCTACAGCATGCATAGAAATATTCAAATGCAAAAGTACTGATTGCAGTCATTTTTCCATGCCTGTTGCCATCTTATTTGAAGACTCCTTATTAAACAAATTTAAAGACAAAGCGAATCATTATTTTTGCATGACTTTGGTTTTCATCTTGGGTAAAATATAATATGTTATTTAATTTGTAGTTGTTATCTTGAAAGCACTCAAGTATTACTCTTAATACTACTTAAAATACTAAATTAAGCACAATACTGTGAAAACTGTGCAAGACTTCCTCTTCCGGCCATATAAATTTTTTACAAGAGTACTTTTGTTTCAGTTACTATAAGTATAAGTATAAAGATTTTAGGTTTATTAAAAATAAAAAGTATGCATTGGGAAAAAACTAATTTTTGAATTCATTGAGACCTCAGGGTCTTTTTTTTTTTTTTTTTTTTTGAATCAGTCGTGTTCAGATGGTAACTATTTAAAAAAAATTATTTCTTGCTTTAAATTAAATATTGTACTTTCAACAAATTCATTGCTTTTTTTTTATTTTCATGTGAAATATGTGAAAAAATTTATCAGAAAAACCTTTCATTTCTTATTTTCATATATTACCTTTGTCAGAAATGTTCCAGGCATACTCAGCTCACTAACTAATGATTCTTAATTATCATTCATTAGAAGCAAAACTGTTCCCTTTACTATCAGTGTATGCAGCTGCCAGCATTTCTGGAGGTGTCAGAACCAAGCAGCAAAAACCTCTTCTTAGATGCCTTACAGTGCATATCTCATAGTATTTGAAATTGCTGTAGTGTCTTTATATCATAAGTTTTCTTTCAGCAGCATTTTCTCATGGAGAAACGAAAAACAGAAGGAATGAATTTGGAGGAGCAGATAGATAATGTTTATTAGATATTATACTAATGTAGTTCTTATTGTTCTATCTTTATATCAGCTCAATAGTGCTGAATTACTTGACGTAATTTCAATGCCTAAAAATTGTGGTTCATAATCTATCCTTGCAGCAGAAATTCATTATGTACCATAACTTCTGTGTTAATAAATGCAATAATATTTTTTTTTTCCCGTGGTTACTGCTTCTCTTTCTTCAAGATTAGTGAGCCTTGATCTTGCTGTTCAGCCCTTTGTGTTTTCATCTTAAATATGTGTAGTACTAATTTTTATATCTGGCAATAATATTGAACAAAAAAATGGGATCATTTCTGGTCTTTTACAAGGATAATTTTTGCCCTGTTTTCCTTCTGTTCCATTGCAATGTGTAAGGAATAATATTTGCATTATACTTCCATTTTGCTAATGCAGTGAGTAAAATCTGATGATAGATATATTTATTCAAGTTCACCTATCTAGTATTATGCAAACTGTGACAAAACCATCTTCTTAACATAGATATCCTCACACTTTTCACATTATTAGCTGTATCTACCATTGAAGCATGCATTGAACTGTGGATTGTCTTTCACTAAAACCCTGCCATTTCAAAACTTTTGTGCCATTCAGAACATAAAATCTGTAATAATTTATGGTCACCATAGGCTTACTACACAGTCCAGTCACATTAATGTGACCATCTGTCAAAAGCCAGAATAACCACCTTTCGCAGAGCGGACTGCTGCGAGACGTGCAGGAAGAGAGTCACATAGGTCCCTGAAGGTGTTCTCTGGGATGTTGAGCCATGCCGACTCTAATGCCGTGGCCAGCTGCGCTAGATTACGCGGTTGAGGATCCATGGCGCGAACAACTCGATCGAGATGGTCCCACAGATGCTCGATTGGGTTTAAGTCAGGTGAGTTTGCTGGCCAGGGGAGGACGGTAAACTCATCCTGGTGCTCTTCGAACCACGCACGTACACTGGCAGCTGTATGGCACCTCGCATTGTCCTGCTGGAAGATGCCATCATCCTGAGGAAAAACAATGCGCATGTAGGGGTGAACATGGTCCGCAAGGACAGATGCGTACTTGTATTGATCCATTGTGCCTTCCACAATGATCAGTGAACCTAGAGAATGCCAGGAAAACATTCCCCAGACCATAATGCTCCCGCCTCCAGCTTGGACCGTTCCGGCAATGGTTGCAGGGTGGTTCCTTTCAGAGGTTTCACGCCTTATACGCCAACGTCCATCTGTCCGATGGAGCATAAAACGCGATTCATCCGAAAACGCAACCTGTC
Source organism: Stegodyphus mimosarum (assembly GCA_000611955.2). NCBI lineage: Eukaryota > Metazoa > Arthropoda > Arachnida > Araneae > Eresidae > Stegodyphus > Stegodyphus mimosarum. The sequence goes on from KK113387.1 coordinate 57,492, forward strand.
GCCACTCAGTGGACGTCCAGCTGCTGTACTGGCGTGCAAATTCTAGCCTTCGCCGTCGATGAACAGCAGTCAGCATAGGTGCACGAACCAGGCGTCTGCTTCGGAGGCCCAGACGCAGCAATGTTCGCTGAATAGTACTTTGGGAGACACTTTTGGTAGCCCCTTGGTTCATTTTGGTGGTCAGTTGCTCAACGGTAGCCCGTCTATCTGCCCGAACGCATCTCCGCAACCGTCGTTCGCCTCTGTCATCTATGGCCCGTGGTGCACCACATTTGCCACGTCGCTGATTTTGGACAGTCCCATTTTGCCATGCACTGTACACTTTTACCACGGCGGCACGCGAACAGTTCACAAACTCAGCCGTTTCGGAAATGCTTCCACCCTTGGCCCGAAAGCCAATGATCATGCCCTTTTGGAAGTCGGATAAATCGCTTCGTTTCTGCATTACGCCAACGATTGAAATGTTTTCCGAAGCCCTCACACACCCTTTATATACGCTCAACTGCACTGTGCTGCCACCTGCCTTCTGTGATTGGTTATTTAACTCTGACATGGAAAGTACGTGGTGGTCACATTAATGTGACTGGACTGTGTATATTTTATTTCATAATTCTGTTGATGATTTCCCTAATTTTATTCATAAGTTAGTGTTAACTCTGTACTCCATTACATTGCTCATGAGGCTGCAACTAAATGTGAGAACACAAAAAATAGTGTGTTGCCAATATATATCAGACAATTATCTCCCAATTCGTATGTTCTAATAAACAGTTTGAGAACTTCAAAAACCAAATCATTCCTAGAACCTCTTCTGACAAAGATATATTTAATCATCCTCATGTATTGTGAATAACTTGTACTTTTTTTTTTTTTTTTTTTGTGATTTTTGTGTGTGTGTGTGTGGTTTTGAACAACTTGACTTTAGAGCTTAATTATTTTGATCCTTACGGTATATAATTTTATGGAATGATATTCTTTATTTTAGTTACCATTGGGATTATTGCAATACTCCTTGCATATGAAGTTCCATTAGCTCTTCTGTCATCAAATTATTTCTCACATGACACAACTAATTACTCATTATTGCCAAAGATTTCAAAGATGGGAATTTGTTTGCTGCCTCCTGGTGCACTGCTGACAATGTTTTTAATTATAACATTTTATGAATCAACAGGTAAATTTTTACTTTGTTGTAATTGATTTTTTTTATATCTATACTCAGAATTTTAAATGAAAGTTTTGCAGTAAAATCTAAATGTCTTTATGTTAAAAATACTATATGAAAGCTATTTCTTTGCATATGTGAAGATACATTTGAAATAGTTTAAATGTAATTAAGTAATTATAATACTATATTAATGATATAAGGTAGTTATAACTCCTTATTTATGTTTATAATTTAATTAAAAGTGACTAAAAAATAGTAATGCTTGATCTATTTTAGCATTTCTGAGATTATATTATTTGCAGGAGAGGGAGTACATTGGAGTAACATAGCTGAATATGGTGCAATTCATGATATGAATATGCTAACAGTCATAGAAATGATGGTTATATCTTGTTTGATATATACAGTTATTATTTGGTATGTTGATGCAGTGTGGCCATGGCAGTATGGGATTCCAAAGCCACTTGACTTTCCATTTACAGTTAAGAAACTTTATTTATTCTTAATTTTATTTCTTTATAGTTTATGTGCTATTTGTCATTATTAACAGAACTTCATAATTACAAATTTTATTTTAGAAAAACTATTGGTGTAATGCTAAGGCCAAAGATACTGACGAGTTGGAATTAGTTGAACGAGAGTTGAATTCTGAATTTTTTGAAGATGAACCAAGTGGTGTGTCACCTGGTATAGTCACATGTAATATATCTAAGGTATTTTTACTTTTAGGGGATTTTTAATCGATCAGTAAAGATGACTTTCTTAAAAAATAATGTGTAAAAAATAGTGAAAGAGAAGCAATATTTCTGTTTTGGGGTTATTCTTTCACAAAGTGTAAAAAATCTTAGTTATAATCTGTGAACATTCATTCATGTATGTTGTAGAACTATACATCTTTTATCTGTCAGGAATTATACATCTTTTGCATCAAATAAATGTATTAGTATAATATAAATAGTTATAAAAGGATTTTCATTAACACTGAAAGCAAATTAAAATTTTTACTTTTTCCTACTTTTCCTGCTTTTAGATGAATTGATGTGGGAATGAATTTTTCTTTGAGAATTTGTTAATGGCAATGTATAACCATCCAATGCTTGTAGAACATCCATGATTTTGCTAACAGAATTGTAAGATTAGTTTGCTTTTCATTATAACAAAGACAGTTCTTTTGAAATTGATTTTTTTTCATTTTATGAAATTTATTAGTTTTTCAAATGAATTACTTTTCCTTCAAATCTTAATAATGGTTTCCATGTAGTGTGTAAGTATTACTTGCATAAATGCTATAATCAAGATGTCCTTTCTTAAAACTTTATAGGCTGTTATTTGATTTTATTAATTAGTTTTCTTGTTTTATTTACAAACTATGGACTGGCTACATGTGTATAATATATGTATTAAATAATTTCTGCATACAGATGATTGTAAGACTGTGCATTTGGTTTTATAACTGATACTTAATTAGATTTATGTCCACAATTATCGGTACATACATAAAATAATGATATTTCTTGAAGTAACTAATTAACCTGTTTTATTTTTTCATTTAATGAGCAAATAGTAAACCTAATACATAATTGTCATTTTCTGCTCCAGCTGAAATGTAAATAATAGCATGGTTATATGGAAAGGCATGGAAGTGCTTTGCACAGAGTATGTTGCAAATTTTTGCAATTTAAGGTTTGATTTAAATATTTATTGAATCGAAAAATTTTTTTAATGCTGGTGAAATATTTTTTGGAAGGCTATTTGTAGTGGAGAGATATAGGCCATATAGAAACAAGACAGACAGTAATGGAATTGACTAGAGAACAGAATATTTAAAGACAGATAATCTTTGTCCTCTGGAAATAATTTGAAGGCACTGAAATTTTGCAATCAAAATTTTTCATATAGAGATCACAGTGCTTTGAAAATAATGTGACATTGTAATGGAACTTGTTTTTCCAAACTTAACTATTTTATGCAAAGCATGAAATTGCATCATGATATGTCTTCACGAGTTAGGCAAAATCACATTCCCTGATTTCGAAGATCTGCAATTGTTCCCAGGATATTAATATTTTCTGTTAGTATTTTAATGTTGTATATTATTCCAGTTTTATTTCTTTCACAATATAGTTTTATGTTTTTTACTTTCATGTCTGATTTTTCAGTTCATATTTATTTGTTACAAGAAATAAAAATACCTTTAAAATAATTGTAGTGCATTTTGTTCAGGTGTTTTTTGAGAAATCAGAATTTCATTTTAAGATAATGTTAGAATTTAAGTTTCTTTTGGTTATTTGAATTCATTTATATTATTTGTTCTCAGTTATTGGATTAAAAAATCATTAAATGTGAAATTATTGAAAAATCATAATTAAAAGTGTATATTGGAATATTGTGCATAGTAGGTCAATTCAGTAAAATATTAACCTGTTTTATTTAAATATTTTATTAAATTTTAATTAAATTCTTTTTTACATTTTTATGGAATACTTTTTTGATATATATGTGTTGTCTTCAATCTATATGGATGATTTTTATAATATTACATTTGTCAAGTTGTAAGTGCAAGGTTTGATGTGTGCAGGTATATTGCATGGGAAATTATAAGATATCTAAAAAGTTTTTGCTTAGTACTGGAATACTGTGTACAGTGTATTGCATTAAAAAAATTGTATTTAGAAACATAGAAGATTGTAAAAAAAATAATATTTTATGTATTATTTGATTTTAAAAATAATCTTTTTATGTAAAAATTATTTTTATCACATATCTGGCACAAATACCTCATAAATAATCATAGGAAAGGTGACTGCTATGGTATAACATTATATTGACCATATTGGCATTAAATAAGACATCCATGATGGCAGAACAATTCTGCCTAGCTCTGTATCACTTTTGATTAAGAACACTATAGGGAGATAATTTTTTTTCTAATAACATTTCTCAAAATGTGCATATGATAGTTAATTAATGATTCAATACCTGAGAGGTTTCGCTTAAATATCTGTAATATTTATTTCAGAGAAAATTTTAATTTTGATGTTAACAGAAAAGAGCAAACATGTTTCAAAGTTATGATTGATATTCAATTGTAAAACAATTAATTATAACACAATCTGATTTATTAAAAGATACAAAAATATTGACTGAATTCATGAATTCTCCTCTTTAAAAAAGTCTTAATTTTTTTATTCACAGTGTCTGTAATAGACTGAAAAATATATTAGAGGAAGCAACTGGTTAAGAAATCACCTGTTATAATAATTGGCCATTGTGTTAGTATTTATGCTAAAATTATGTGTTTTAATTATTGCCTAAATTGAAATATAGATATATAAAAGGACATGTAAATTTAAGTGTGATGATGAAAATAATTTAAAAAGTAGGCTTAGTGGAGCCCTTAATAACTTTCTTCAAGATTTGACTGCAAGCTCTTATAGGCAATAAAATTTAGTAAATTTTCTCTCAATATATTTAGAAATCTAAAAGTATTTCAAATATATGTAAGATATAAGAAAATATGATAGCTGCTTTAAAGACTAATTGGCGACCTCAAAATTAACATTCTAAGTTTGATGATCAACTGTTTTTCATCTGTTCTCCTGAATCTATGTTACATAATGCTGCTTGAAAAGTGCAAACCAAAACTAATACTAACCAATCATAGCTTGTCTCTAGAATTGCACCTACTCTGGTATAAAAACTTCTGGTAGCTAATTACATCACCTTCTTTCCTAGCTTCTACCTTGCTAACAGCTCCTTGCTTTGTTCTACATCTAAAAGGACCTCGCCCTCTATTAATCTGTGTATATGAGAAATTATTGTAATTGTTTATGATCAATAAGTATAGTGAAGAATGCTTCGAATGTGCCTGGAAATAAATATGATAATTAGCTGAACATGGATTGTGTCAAATCTTCTTACATCTTTCCACTTGACTATTGAAAGCTGTTAAAAGTACTGGTGTTAACTGTACGATTACTGCAAGCTGATTCTTCTTCTATGTTTTCCGAAAATCATTACACACACACACATATATATATAAGTATTTGAATATAAAACACAATGCTTGTTTTTGAGAAAGTAATATTTCAGAAAAATCTGCAGTAAAAGAGATAGATTACTGTAACAATAATTATAATAATACAGAGAAAGCATGTACAGGTATGAGATGAGGAGAAAAAGGAATACAGTAATAATTATTCACCTATTTATTTAAAAATGCTTTTGCCAACTAAGCCATTAATTAGCTGTGTTGCCTCCCAATACTCCTAGGTTACAGAATTAAAACTGTTAAATGCAGATGTCATATTAAAATGTTCCCCTGTTATTGAATTGTCCAGAATCACAAACAGACTTTGGAAAATTCCTGAATCTAATAAACAAATGATTATTAAAGTAATTGTGTTCAGTCAAAAAGACATATTGTTGTCATAGCTGTCGCCTAAGAAGAATAGTATATTCTAATAGAAGAATAGTATATTTTTTACTATCTTAGATTACTTAGGACATGATTGATTACTTTGTCCCCCAAACATTGCCATGTCTTTCTCCTACATTTTATTTACAAATTTTTCACATCAATCTTGTTAAATTCCATATCAGTATCTTCACAGAAAAAAAGTTCGTTATATTTCTGGATTTCTGGAAAACATTCATTTCGTTCTTTGGCAGAAGATGTGCACTTACATGTCCCTGTACTCCTCAATGAACCTGCACCCACTGTAATGCTTTTGAGTCAGTAGGAGAATTCAGAAAGTATTGATACCCATAAATACCTTTCAAGTCACAAGTTCTGTTACTGAAAAGAACTTGAAAGGCAGATGTGGAGTCTAAGAGTATGCTGGGTTTAGAGGAGGACATTTTATGTGAAGAAGACCATGTGAATTCTCCTTCAAAACAGTGGTGTTAACATCAGTTCTTTATTAAAGGAATAATTAAGTGCTTAATTAATTCCTAGATAAATAAAACACCACTGAGCAAAATGAAATGATAAACATGATGAAATGAGCAAAATAAAATGATAAACATTTTATGAAATAAATACTTGTAGTCATCCTGACAATAATATTGGTAACTCAAATTGTCATACTTTATTTAATTCTCATAGTAAAAGAAGAAATGTATAACTTTATGCATTACTTTAGATTCTGAATGCGAATATATAAATGACACATGATTTAAGGAAGACTGAAGTTTGAATGCAAGTAAGAGTTATGTATTGTAGGAATGTTACTGAAAATAATGCTTCTGTTGCAATATTGAATCTGTAGTATTTTATATTAAACTAAAAATACTGCATTTTCAATTAAGATTATTCAAACTCATTGATTTTTATAATGTAATTTTTTTGTTTTAATAGTATTTACATATTTCAGGAATTCCGAACAGGATTTCAGAAAAAGTTAGTGGTGAAAAATGTTTCTCTGAATATGTATAGAGGTCAGATCACTGCACTCTTAGGACATAATGGAGCTGGAAAAACTACGTTTATTAATATTCTTACTGGTGTGTTCCAAAATATTTATGTAAAATAACATTTTTAAAAATTATTATTTGAAAAGCATGGAAGAATTTAGGCAGAAGTTGCTATTTTCTGTTACAATAATTTATTTTAGTGTATACTGATTTGACATGAATTTCTAATAGCTGAAGATGTTTTAATTTGTTTATTTGATACACATCTAATTAACCTGATTAATATATATAAATTATATGAATGATAATTAAAATAGAGGTTTGAAAATTGTACAAGTGACTTCATATGTAAACACCCATTTAAAATTCATCCTAATTCCACAAGCTTCAGGCAGTGTTCTACAGATCCTTGGAGTTCCATGCAATTTCTTCAGGAGTTCTGCAAGTCAAAATTAAAATTCAAAAGAATTTTTTTAATTCTATGTGGACTGCAAAACTAAGGATCTAAAGCAGTGGTCTTCAAACTGTATTCTGCTAGTGGTTCTACAAGTCAAAATAATAATTTGAAGAGAAAATTCTAAAGCACTCATACTAGTTGACTAGTGTTTATTAATTTAAAGGTATAAAGCTATATTTAGTTATATTTGAAAGTTAATCAACTTTTTGATTGCACATTCATTCAGAATGCACAGAAATTTCTCATACAACTATAGGCATTTTAATGCCGTTTGGAACAATGGATTTAATTGAAAAATCTCAACGTATGTGGCAATAAAAACAAAATGCAGAAACAAATTAAATGCATAATATACTGCAGATAATGTCAATAGAGCTAGACCTTCAACAGTGTGTGTAAAAAAAATGCAAGCACACTCCTATCACTTAATATAATTAATGCTAAGGTAGATGACATCTGGAGCATGAGTTAATGCTATTTATAAATTACATTAATTTTATATTCAAATTTTTTAGTAAAAAATACTTTTCTTTCATTTTTTTCCAGTGGCAGGTTCTAGCTATTTGTAAGTATTTGCCACTATTAAGGCCAGAAACAGTGGTCTCTTTATTATGGAGGCACCTAATAGGTGGGCCACCATTGCCTCCTATGAAGGAATAGACAAGTTGCATCCATACCTTCTCTGGGATTTGAACCCATGCTCTTCATTATCACAGTTAGAGTTACTAACCACTTTTCCATCTGGGCGCCCTTTTTTTTTAAAGTACCTATAACATGTTCATTTATTTTAAATACTATTTTAAGATATACTGTTCTAAAGGTGCGATAGGGTTACCTGAAAAAAACTTTATTTCTAAGGGTTCTGTAAGCTGATAAAGTTTGAAGACCACTCACATAAAGCAATTATGATTTTCTTAATTTTTAGTTTCATTTGTTATTGCTACTTAATATAATGTTAATTAGGGTTTCATAATATAATAAAATAATGATTTAATGCTTCCATATAAAATTTATCCAACATTAATTTATATTGACCAGTTTTTTAATATTTACTTTCTGAGGTTGGTAAGGTTTCTACGAAGAGAAAATTATTGTTTTATGGATTCCCTGATTCAACAAAGTTTGAAAGCCATAATTCATAATAACCAAATAAATTTATCCATGTTTTTCCTGAAATAAGTTCCTTGGTCTTCTACTGTATTTTTATTGAAATATTATAAACAAAATTTCATTTTTAAGGAAAAATTCGTGAGAAATCACCACATATCTTGAATTGGATAGCAGATGAAATATTCTGTGAGGTATAAAAAGTCAGATGATTAACTTGTATTGTATTACTCTGTAAATTTTATTAAAAAATATAATATTGCCTTTAGAAAGTTGTTATTTGATTTCTCACTTTTGAAGAAGGAATTAAAATAGTTTTATATAAAATAAGTCCATTCTATTGTTTATAAATTTAAGAAGATTTTTGAGCAAAAATAATGAATATTAAAAATTTTATTATTAAAAGTGGAGCTTATGTATAATTCATAACAAGAGTAACGATAACCGGCAGCAGGTATATTGCAAAAAATAACAGAAGTAAATAACAAAAATTTCCTGTATTAAAAAAAAAAAAAAAAAGAGAGAGAGAGAGAGAAAGTCATAAAATGCAAAATGTCTTCGTTCTTTAGAATATAATCAGTGGCTCATGGCTCAATTTTTGTGAATTCTGGAAACTTTTAGTAGTTTATTGTTATTTTGTTATGTTATGATATGGATGTTATGTGATTAAGTGCAATGATTTGAAAAGTAATTTCAATAAATTCTAAACAAAATTGTTATAAATTCTCTGTGATTCAAATGCATAAATTGAATAAGGTGTTACTGATCGCGGAATTGGGGGATTTTGTAATCGTACAAATTTGGAAAGGTGAAATAGAACTTCTTTAAAAAATGTTCTGTATCTTTACCATTTTCAGATAATCAGTTATTTTCTTGGATGATTTGAAACTTAATATAATTTCAAAGTTTTAAGCGTATTAATATAATTTTACAATTGGAGGGAAGTTCTGAGGTTACAGTCAGCTTCTAAAGAAAAGTTTACTTTAAGCAGGTACAGTGTTTAAGACAGAGAAGGAAAAGGTGCAGATTTAAATGGAAATTTAAGGGACTATTGTAAATTCAGACTATTGTAAAGTTAGAAGTAAATTTACATATTTTTTGTCTTATGCAGTGAAATACGTTTAACGTGAAAACGCTTAAGACAAATTATTGGTTAACACGAAATAATACAATATTCCCAAGAAACTATTATGTATTTTCATGCATTTTTTTTCTCTTAACACGAAATAAAAATCGCCTTATACGAAAGGAGTTACTTTCAGGGAATGAACAAAATACAGAAAACGCCAGCCTCGCAGGCAAGATTTAAGAGGGGTATGAAATGAAAGAAAGGTGGTTTCACATGTTTCATAGAAAGAAGGTCAACTTGGCTTTCAAATACCCTGGGAATAGACTGTGACAAAAACCAATTTTATTTATCTAAGGTACTTTTACGCTTCTTCTACAAATGCCACACAAGAACATCTCATCTCTCATCAGTTAGTTGGTTTTGGAATTTGCTGATGAGTACATCACAATGTGAGTAAAAATCAGTGAGTTCGGTTTACGAGTGCAATGACAAAGAGCTCAGGGAGAAAGCAAACTGCTATTTCGCTTAAAATGAAGGTGGAGCTTCTTAAGGCTGTTGATCAGAAACAGAAAATGAAAATGGAAATCTGTAAACTAACTCTATAAAATTGCTAACTCTACATTATCAATAATAATTAAAAAAAGAGAGCAAATTACGGAAATGTTTGAATGGAGTAACTTTGCGCCAGAGCAAAAACGGATGAGAACGGACAAGCACGAGGATTTAGAGACGCCTTTACTTGTTTGGTTCAAATAAGCGTGATCTCAGAATGTTCCCATATTAGGACCTTTAATGCTGGAAAGAAGCAATGAACTTACTAAATAAATGGGTATTACATTTTCTGCAAATCCAGGGTGACTAGAACGTTTCAAGAAAAGAAATGGCATAGTAGTAAAAATGTTTGCGGTGAAACTAATCAAGTTTTACTCACCATGAGAGCAAATTGGTTTCAGTCTATGTTGCCTTCAATACTTGAAGAATATGAAACGAAAAATGTCTTCGATAAAAAATGTTGAAGCAAATGAAGATTTTTTGGTCAATTTATTAGATGCTCTTCGTATGTTACACACTGCACGGAATTCAGTGACTCCAAGGACGATTGAAAATTGTTTTCGTCATGCAGGATTCTCAAGAGTATCAGATTCTTTGGCATCAAAAGTAATGGAGGAGAAGGATATTGAAACTGAGCCCAGAGTTAGTGAAATGTTTGAGAAAGTTTCTGTATTATTGGATTGTCCTACTGTATCATCGGAAGAATTCGTTGCAGTAGATGATGATAATGTGTGTACAGCCCCAATTATGGCAGCAAAATGCATTTTGGAGTTTCTTCAAAGCCAAAAAAATATCATTGGTGCAGATTCCAATGACGAAAATGAAATTAATAATACAGGTCTGGTTTCCCCGTCATCCAAAATGAGGAAAATCATGAAAAGTATGCGCAGTTATTTTAGACGCACATTCCAAAGGTAAAATGAATAACAAAATGGATGACATCGAACAATTTGTTGACAATTTGATGCTAAATAAGACAATGCAAAGAAAAATGGATTATATTTCAAAAACTCAATAAATGTTTTGTTTTCAAAATGCTTGAAAGTTTTGTATTAAATTTCATCAGGGTCTTGTGGATGTTTTTGTTTCATTGATTTTTATTAAATATATGCATATATAGATAACTATGTAAATAAAATGTAATCAATAAACTTAATTTTGTTGAATATATTTTATTTATTTATTTATTTTTTTTGCAATATCCTTTAACACAAAAAAATATTTCACCCCCCTCTGTTTCGTGTTAAACGATTTTCACTGTATATCACCTAAAACGATCTGTCTTATATGTGCATTATTTCTCTCTGTAGGCCTTTGTACACCTTCAAGTGGATCAGCATCCATCAATGGTTTTAATATTTTGACTCAGACGTCTAAAGCTCGCTCGAGTCTCGGTGTATGCCCTCAGCACAATATATTGTATGATGATCTTACAGTTGAAGAACATTTAAAAATATTTGCTGCAGTAAGTAAATGCATTTTTTTTGACATTTTAAAATATTAGTATGAAAATCTCTTTATTGGATTACTGTGAATCTCAATATTCTGTGATTATTACAGCAAGCTTTAAACATCAAGATATTTGTAAAGCCACACAGAAACCTCAGTTGTCTTCATTTGAACATTGAAATCTTTCAATTTTTCTCAACATGATAACTAATATCCTGGAGGTTGATTATAATTTTGTTAGATATCTCTTGTAATGCTGTGCTTTTAGTTCTGACATGAGCAATTTTTCAAAGTAAATTAATTTCTTTTTCCTTCTTATCGTATGTAAAGGGTGATCAGAAAAAATTCAAAATTACATTGAACATTTTTTATTCATTTCTTGACTGGATGTTGCATTCTGGAGATAAAGGTACAAAAAGTTTATCTCCTCTGATAATACAGTTCTTAACGAAAAGTAAATAGACATGCAGGCATATGTATCATGAGACAATTATGATTAAAAAAGTCATTTGTTTATCTATGTTAATAAGTGTTTTGCTCATCTTTGTTAATAAATGTTTCATTATGTAGTTCATCTATACTTAGTTTGGATTATGTTGATCGAATCTAACTTACTGAAACCAAATTGTTGTCCATTTTACATGAACTCATTGAAGCCATACTTTGTGAAGTATTTTTGTATATGGTTAATCATTTGCAACTCAACTGTACCAAAATTTATAGTTTAATTCAAGTTCAGTGCAATATTGCCATTTATTTATATAGTGATTACTTTTAACTCAGGCTGCTGTTATCTGATATGGACCTTGTATTTTGAACATTTGTATTGTTGAAGCTATAAATGAAACCAATGAAGGCATTTTCAAGAAGTGGCCAGTGAGAGTCTTCCATTTTTACTAGATTTTCACAGGTTATATGATGACTATTAGAAACTCAGTATTGCTCTGCCATGAAATCAAAGTATGTTGATATAACATTCTGACAAATTGTTATTTTATTCTGTCTATGTTCTAATGCTATAGCTATGAGCTCTTCTGGTTGTACTGGAAGACTTTTGATTTTTCATTGCATCTATCGGTAGATCAGCAAATTTTCTAGCTTTTAATTTTTGGTATTTATTAAGAAAAATATTTCCATGCAATATATGAAATATATTGGAGTAACGAAACTTACTTCATTTTCCTATCTCTAGTGATTTTCAGCATAATTTTTCTTATTAAATTTAGTTTGATCTGTGTGTATCTACTGTGGACATCTGTAGAAGTTTTTATAAAGATTAAATCAATCTTTACTCAGTTAACATTTGCATTTATTATGTTAACATTTGCATCAATAAATGGTATATTACTGAGCACAATAATATGTATATTAATTATTAATTTTATTTTTATCGTATTTATGAGTACATTGATAAATAAAATCTTTTTTTCCATATTCAGGATTTTCTCTTTGTCAAAGTGTAAGAAAATTAAAAAATGAAATTATCAAAGAACATTTAGAAGATTTATTTAGATATTAATGTATTTTATATCAGATTTATATTATGAAAAACAAAGTAACCTTAAATTTGCACTGTAAAATAATTCTATAAATTTA
>KK113387.1:70319-118017 GCA_000611955.2 Stegodyphus mimosarum
ATAGTTTAATAATATGCAAATAATCTATTATTATAATATTCAAATTGAATGATAATAATATAATTATATTGTTATAATATTATAATAAACAGAACTTAATACAATTTGGAGTTCTTTTCAAATGGCATTCTGTGCAGTACAAAAACCTCCCAGAGACTTCCATTTTTACTGGAAAATCTTTTAGTTTTTCCTATTTCAAGATTGGAAGCTATGCAGTATTTTATTTTTTACTTTTCATTTCTTAAATTTATACTTTTCTATCTTAAAATTTTGTTATAATAAGTTTAGTTCTTTTGTTATGCTCTTATCTAAGAAATTTCCTAAATTAAAAATTTCTTTTGTTGTAAAATTTCTGAAACTATATTTAACCATTTTATTTAGAGGCTTTAAAATAATTAAATAGTCATTTCAGTTTTACATCTGATCAGTTTAATTCTGTTTCTGTGCACTTGTAATTCATAAATTTTTAATTTTCAGTCTAATATTATATGTATCTAAATGTGGATATTTGAAAGGTTCTGTGCTTTTTTTCTGTTCTATGCTTCTAAGTTATTTTTGAATCACACAGTTGCTCAATACTCTGTGGATCCTTTGACTAGGAACCATAACTCTTTGCAAATACCATATTTTGTTTTTTTTACTGCCTTAATATTTTTTATGATCTTATTAGATTAAGTGTAACTTGCTCTTAAAAATAAATTTATTAATTTTTCTTACTTTTAAATTAAATTCCATCCAATTTCTTACATACTCGCAATAAATATGTAGATCATCTAGGTTCCCCTAATTCAGTGATTTCTAACTTTTTTTTCATTTTCATTTGTATTGAACATTTGTAATTTCATCAACATTTGTGATTTGGATTTTGAAGTATTATTGTTGTTGTTGTTGTTCTTAGTATTGCATAGATGCTAACTTTTCCTGTTTTTGACTGAATCTCTCACTGGGTAATCGAATCTCTCAATTTTTAATTTTTAGCTTTTACTTAGCAAAATGTTTTTAAGCAATAAAGGAAATTCATTGAAACATGAGCAAATTCTATTCCCCCCCATAGGGATTTACAGACTAATATTTTTTATTAAATTTTAATTGATCTGAATTGTTCTAATCTACTGTAGACATTTTTGGAACTTCATATGAAAATTCAACCAATGATTAATCAGTTAATATTTTTATTTAATTATTTTTTATATCAATGGGTAGTACATTGTTAAGTTTATCCACACCATGTTACAGACATGAGCTATTAATTTTATTTTTACCTTATTTAAAAATCCTTTGATAAATAAAAGCATTACTTTCCTATTTAGAATATTATCAATATAAAATTGCAAGAAAATTATTAAATGAAACACACAGGCAACACACAGAAAATTTAGAATACCTAATTAAATTTATAAATTATAAAATATATTTCTTAAAATTTATATATATTTTACACCAGAATTGTATTGTAAATAGTTCAGTAACCTGACTTGCATGTTATAAAGTTGATTTAAATAAATTTGAGTTGCTCTGAAATGTTATCATCATTTAATGCAAAAACATCCCCAAAACTCCCAGTTTTTTATATTTCAAGGGGTTGGTAGCTGTTTTATTGTTACTGGTAATATATTAACTTAATTAATGTAAAGGCTGCACTTAATATGCCAAAATGTAAATTTCAATAAGTACAAACCAACTTCCCATACAATGCTATACACAATAAATGAAATTTATCAAGAGGAGTTGCCTTCTCATGTATTATTTGTTTTGGAAATATTGAAGGACAATGTGTGTTTATGAACAAAATTCGAAGCAGTGAGAGCTTTTTCATACTGTTAAAAATGACGATGATTTTTTTTTTCCTTTAATGCCAAGCAGAAGTAGTGGATTACAACTGAATGATAGTTGCTCATTGATATACACTTTTCATAGATATACACTCACGTTTGTGAAAATTGCAACACCAAGAAGGAATCGTCATAATTGAATGCAATTTAATACACAGTTGAGTGGTAGTGGTACAAATAAATGATTAAATGTTCAAAGCAAACAAACAAGAACAAGAGATCGGAATCAGTATTTTGTGTGGCCACCACGCGCCGCAATAAGTGCTGCTACACAACGTGGCATGGAGTCAAACAAAGTTTGAATGTCTGACTGAGGAAGAGCATTCCATATCGTTTGTACGCGTACCCAAAGTTCGTCTGCAGACGCAACAGGACGAGGATCACGAGCAAGACGCCGACCAATGACATCCCACACATGTTCAATTGGCGACATATCCGGGGAACACGCAGGCCAAGGAAGAAGCTGTACCTGCTGCGCTGCAAAGAAGGATTTAACAATCCGAGCAGTATGAGGGCGGGCATTGTCCTGTTGAAATACAGCGCCTGGCAAGCTTTGAAGGAAGGGAACAGCTTCGGGCTGTAGAACTTCACGGATATACCGGTTGCTGTTCAGATTGCCCACAATTCGTAGCAATTGAGATCGTCTATGATATGCTATGGCGCCCCAGACCATAACTCCGGGTGTTCGTCCACTGTGGCGTTCGATAATGCACTCCGGAAGGTGGCGTTCACCGGCATAGCGTCTGACACGAATGCGGCCATCATGGTACCACAAATTAAAGCGGGATTCGTCAGAAAACACGACATGCTGCCAATCAGCACGCCAGTCTCTATGCTGATTGGCCCATTGTAGCCGCAGGCGGCGATGGTCGTGCGTTAGGGGGATCCTGTATAAAGGAGTCCGTGCGCGCAGTCCACACTGCAGCAGACGTCTACGAATTGATGAAGCACACAATGAAACACCTGTAGCTATTGACCACAGTGCTGCCAATTGTCTAGAGGAAGCTGTACGGTCCGTCCGCGCCATGCGGACCAGGTGTCTATCATCGCGAGCTGACGTCACATTTCGGGGTCCACTCCCGGATTTCCGAGTTGTCCGACACTCGTCCGTCCACTGCTTCCAAACGCGCATCACTGTGCTGCTGTTACGCTGCACACGAGAGGCTACTGCACGATACGACAATCCAGCTTCACGAAGGCCGATGATTCTCCCTCGTTCAAACTCTGTAAGTTGTTCAAATCTCGCTCTCTTTCGTCGACGAGGCATAAGTACAGATTGAGTTAACGTTTACCACTAGCAGATAACCACCGATAACCATACACGCCTCGCTACAGCCGTCTATTTATTCGGATCCATCAGCCGTTCAGAGGGCGCTGCTCAGCATACGCATGCGCTACGGATTTGCAATTCTAATCATTTGCATATCATGCGCTACTTTGCATTTCCTGAAAATTTCAGCTCACTCGCGTAAGTCCTTCATGGTGTTGCAATTTTCACAAACGTGAGTGTATTTTAGTAAAGGTTAGACTAAGCATTCTTGCTTTGTTGATGATTTGGTGCAACTAGCTCAATGTGAAATTTAATAAAGCTACTTGATAAGCATGCAGTAAGACTTTACAGAGAGCCTTTCTGAATGCTACAAAATTCAATCTCTTTGTCATAAATCTTTGCATGTTTTTAGTTAAAAGTCAACTCATATGAATCACAAACATTTGTAAGTAAGCCATTATTGCTAAAATTTGTTTAATAGTTATAAATTACTATTAATTATAGCTTTGCTATTTTATTGCATATTAATTTTTGTATTATGCTTATTTTTGGGTTGGATTAAATAATTGTGGTGGAAACATGTAAAAACTCATTGGCTTATATGACTGGAAGAGTATATGGGTTTGAATGGTATCCTTATTACATGTAAATAAAACTATGAAAAATTACATACAACTGGTTCATGTTTTTAGAAATGGACCTGAGAATAAAACTGCAAATATTCAGAAGCTTTATTCCCTCACTCAACTTTGAAAATAAATCAACCTTGTGTTTTCAAGTGTGAAACAAAAAGCATGTTTGAGATCTTGCCATGTAAATCCATCTGTTTTTGCATTCACATAACCAGACATTATTACTCTTATCCAATTTGCAGTATACGCTAGCATTGAAATAACATTTTGAATGTTTGCTCCAGTACTCTACTAGTTAGAATGTCTGTGAAAAAGAGGTGTTTGTTTTGTTGAGTTTAATATTTCAGGATGATTTTAATTATTTAAAAAATTTAATGCAAATTTTTTTTTATAGTTAAAAGGCATCAAATGGAGTGACATTTCTGACGAAATATCACATATTTTAAATATTTTATACCTCGCAGAAAAGCGGAATGAATTGACAAAAACTCTTTCTGGTGGCATGAAAAGAAAACTCTGTCTTGGAATTGCTATTATTGGAGGCTCTAAAGTATGTGATTTTTATACAATACAATAATATTCTGTTGCATTTATTAGATTTTAAGAACATACAAACTCTAGAAGGTGTTTGCAAAAGGTGATTATAGGCTTCATTTCCTTTAACACTGATCTTAGATATACATTTCTAGTTAACAGTTTCTTAAAACAAATTGCAAACAAATTTTCCTAAAAACAGTCTGTCTATCATGCATGGGAAGTATCCCCTAAAACCAATATAATTTTATAATGTGATTTTTCCCTTTCATATGATTATGTTTGATTAAAATTTCCAATAAGTAAAATATTTATTGTAGTTTAAACATGTAGTCTTGACTACCGATATTTTAGGACCAGCAAGAATCACTAACGAATAGCCAAGTTTACTGTTTTTATTTTTTAGCTATCAAAATGAGCTGCTACTTGAATAACAATCAGAAGAGAATCAGCATTCCAAAAACCAAAGTAATCATGAAATCATTACTAGTAGCCATTCAGCATAAAAGAAATATGAATATGAATATTAACAAAACATTAAAGTTTATTTTACAAATTAATTAAACATCAGTAAAAATATAAAATGTTTATTACTCATGCAATAACTGAACCACTACAGATATTAAAAAGTCCGTATTTTGCATGCAAAATTTATTGAGGTATACCTCTGAATAATTTGAAGAAGGCAGCTACAAATTTAAATAATGAATGCTTTTTTACCGGAATTGAAGCCATTAACTGCCAAAATGAGCAAACTGTTTTTTGCGTATACTGTATAAACTTTTCTCTGTATCTCTAATCACATTAGCAGCAGGCTTGAAAAATGATCGAAATCAGTTCTTTAACTCTTGATGTATTTCTGTAAATTTCACATGCAAAATTATGGAAGTTTTAGTGTTTAGCTGACTAAAATATAGTGAACATTTTGCTGACTGGAACTTTTATTCTTTGAGAACTGTATAGAAAGTTAAATTTTCATTATAGAAACATCTTTATCCATAATGTTAACACTGTGTTCTTTTTTTTAATTCTTCATGTGATTCTTAATAGAGAACCTTTGTAGCTGGAGTGCATGTTTGCACTCTTGTGTGTAAAAAGAATCTCTTGCTTCAGATTTTTAAAACTCTCAGGAGCTAACCATGAAAAAAAAAGTGCTTGTAATGGTAACATGGCCAGTTCCTGATTAACTGGCTTAATCAGGTTGAAATTAGTTTGGCACTCTTAAAAAAAAAAAAAAAAGGCTTTGTTGCAGAAGGATGAAAAACTTACTATCACAAATTATCAGCATAAAACAAAACTGTTTATGAAAAACGGAAAGGAAAAGAAAAGGGGATGGGATAACAGCAAAGATAGCAAATGCTGTTTGTCAGATGAACTCTATTAAAACATAAAATGTTCTTACTTATTTTACAGGAGTTTGAACTCAATGCCCTTATTCAAGCTCTCTTATTTCTTTAATGCCATTTAAATTACTTTCCTAATTTTATTCTTTCATTATTCATATTTTTTAAAAATTTTGTTTGTTTCAAATACTGATTTAATTTGTGTAACCAAAACTTATTCTTGAGGTAAAACTGCTTGAAAATACTGCTAAATTGCTAACAGTAATTTTCTGTTAATTATAATGTGGGTTATTCCTGTTTTTTATGTTTTTTGTCCTCAGATTAACCATAATTCTGAGTTGACTATGGATGCCTTCTTGGTAAATTGGGATTAGACTGTGTGACTAGGGTAATATGTAAATACATAATGTGACAATTAATTCAGTTTTGTGAAATGTTTATGTGTATAAAATTTTCTTATTTCACACTGTTGAGGTTTTTTGCAAACTCATTCCCATCTTAGAAAATGCATAAATATTGGCTGTATAAAAAAATTAATTGCATCTATAACTGTGTGAATTTAAAAAAAAATGGTTACATTTGTGGGCTTGTAAAATGGTTATTTGGTTATTTAGATATAGTTATACTTATTTTAGTATCGCTTATCCTCAGCAATAATTTTTTAATACCAAGAAACAAAACATTAGAAAAAAGGGAAAGTCAATTATGTATTTCAGAAAACTCGAATTTACTTCAGTAGAATTGCTTACTATACAAAAGTAAAAAAAAAAAAAAAAAGATTGTGCTAATGGAACTTATATTTTTGTCACTGCATGCAGTTATACAGAATGGGAACAGCATTTAGACTTAACAGGTGAGTTATCACTCCATGTGTGCTAACAGTCAAAAGAAGGTTTTAAATAACTTTTTTAAAAGCTTGAACTTAACAAAAAGCATGACTTGTTCGTACAAGTTAAAACTCTGTCACATGCAGATAACAGAAAGTTGAATTCACAAAGCTGAATGGATTCACAACTGGAGACTACAGTATAAATAGCTTGACAAAGCACTGACTCAGAATTTTAACTGCGTGATCCAACTTTGGCTAGCAAAATGACTAATACTGGAATACTTTACAGAGCTGACCCCAAGCACCACTGCCAAAGTTCTATATTTAAAAGTTTCAAGAACTCTGCCTTAGATAGTCATAATCCATATGCATTCTGTTGAGAATTAATGAAAAGGAGAAGTTGCAGTGTAGATCCACATCATAATAAAATCAGTTAATTATCATGAACTGAATTAGGCAAACTCTCTGCTTTATTGCTATAAATTTCTTGTTAATTTCTTTAGCAAGTAAATACTACTCTATTATCATATCAAATATTCATGTTCTTAATTTGATGGAAAATTGAATTGCATGCATACAAGGTGGTCATAAAAAAACTTCCCCGATATATAAACTCTTAGTGGCCTATCTGCTCAGCCAACTGAAATGAAATTCCAGATCTTGTTATTTGAAGTTATATGCTTGAGATTGTGATGATTTAAAACTGTACAGCTCTTTCGGTTAAAACCCACTTTTTTTCTTGCACAAATTTACCAAAATGGCATTGGAATGAATAACAATATCTAAAATTTCACTTTGATTGCTTAAGCAGATAAGCAACTAGGGGTTCATATATAAGAGAAGTTTTTTGATGATCCCCTGTATATATATTTGTATTCTGCTCTGTTATTATCTGGTTAGGGAAAAAATGTAGCTTAAGGTACTATATGTAATGAAGAAAAATAAAATATTTTACTTTTTTTTCAAAATAACTCAAGTCTATAGATATGAAGTACCCCTTCATAAGTGTATTTTGTCATTCATAAGTGATATTTTTCTATTTTATATTCAAAATGTAATCTCCAAAATGATGTTAGATAACTATTAAGTTATTATTTTTTAACTTTAAAATTTTGACTGAATTGACTTTTGTCAAGTAATGTCAGAGAAATCAAAAGTCCCTCAAAATGTTTGTTTGTAATAAATTACTGTTGTGTTAAAACAAATTGTTTTAAAAGTATTTAAGCATAAGTTGTAAATAAGAGAAATGAGAATAATGGTTAAAAATTATTTATTTTTATGTGTTTATAATTATGAAATTTAGCATGCGAATGATTAGTGTATGATAAATTTTTGTTTCAGGTTTTGTTTTTGGATGAACCAACTTCAGGATTGGATGTTGAAGCAAGGAGGAATGTTTGGGATGCTCTGCTTGATTTGAGACATGATCGTACTATTATCTTGACAACGCATTACATGGAAGAAGCAGATATTTTAGGTGATCGTATTGCAATAATGGCTGAAGGAGAAATTCAGTGCTGTGGCTCACCTATGTTTCTGAAGAAAAAATTTGGTAATAATATCTGAAACCTATCATTAAATTTATTATATTATTATTCCTTTTTTACTTTGCTAGCTTTTATCCACTGATGTTCTGAAGATAAGGATAAAACTTAAAAAACTGACATAAAATTTATACTCTCTCTAGGGTAGAGAATTACTTTTTTGTGTTATTTCATAAATTATCTTTTGAATTTTAAATACAATAAATATTTAACTGCATACAAAATAATGGTGCTATTACTGTAATAGATCATATGACAAAGAGAGCTATTTTTCAAGAAGTATGAAAATTAAAATGAATTTTTCATATGTGTAGGAACAGGGGGGATGCTTGCATTTGCTTGTTGTAAATTTTATGTAGTTTTGTAGTCACTTTTATGCCAGAAGGATGTTTTGCAATAGGCTAGTAGTTATTATTTTTTGTTTAAGATGCCTTAATTTAAAATTGGATATTTTTTTTAATATGTAAGATAGTTCAGTGACGACAGAAAATTTAGAAGTGAATTAAATCTTTCTGCAACAAGTATACAATAAATTTATTTTTTGAATCATAATTTTTTGTATAAAAAATAATAATTTGTCAGTATGTTATTATTATTTGATACTACAGACAATTTGTTAGTCAGATTATCCAAAATATTTTTCAGAACAATTGTTTTAACCTTTTTCTAGGGCTTATGCTTCACACTTTCACTACATTAAGTAAGGTTCAAAGAAATGTTATTTGTTATGGAAATTTAAAATTTGTTGCTTAGTGCAAAACAGAAAATGGCAGACCCTGTCAATTTATTTCCCTTTTCCTTGTTGATTGAATAGTGAATAGTTGACTAAATGGCTTCAATACGTAAAAAATTGGTCTCTGCAGCCCATTAAAAAAAAAAAAAAGTGCAGTGATGTATTATTGCTTTATGAAGAGTGCTAATTGCTAACCTCCTTTCTTTCTGATTTGGCAAGCCTTTAAACACTCATAAGATTCATTCAAGTGGCTTTATCACTATTATAATTTAGTAGCAGAGTTTTAATATTTTTTTGTTTTTTAAACATCAGATTTCTTCTG
This sequence comes from Stegodyphus mimosarum, assembly GCA_000611955.2. Taxonomy (NCBI): domain Eukaryota; kingdom Metazoa; phylum Arthropoda; class Arachnida; order Araneae; family Eresidae; genus Stegodyphus; species Stegodyphus mimosarum. Next base: position 79,359 of record KK113387.1, read on the forward strand.
TTTTCCATACGGGGACAGAAATCGAGCACTCATTTATACACAATGTTACGAATTTTGTACATATGTAAATAATTTTAGTGAAATTATATGTAAAACTGTAGTATTTCTTTTGTAAAATGTAACATAAAAATGTAAAGAAGTGAAGCTTTGCCGGAAAAATAAGAATACAGGGGCAAGTCTCTATTTAACCCATTAATGACCACACTAACTTTTACTCGAAGGAAATGAACAAAAGTAATTTTTTAGGTGTGTTAGAGTCTAATTAAGAGAAGAAAAGTCACAGGAAAAAGTATTTATTTATATATAAGATACAAAATATTGCGAAAATGCAATGTCGGTCAAAAGCGATTATTTTGGGGATACATGGAAATCTTTGAAACATTTGCTAAGCAAAGGCACATTGCACCTATTACAAACAGTTATTGTTTGACTACCGCAGTATTTGCACTTTTTTTGTTTTTCAAATTTTTCTCATATAATGTGATTTGTGGGATCCTTTTTCATTTTGCTAAAGGCTAAATTTTGAAACAAAATGGTTGGTAAACACTTTGAAGATGAAGGCTGTAAATTGTCAGAATATTTCTCCCTTGTTTTCAGCAATGCCACCACAACACTTCTTTGAATATCTAATAGGGCAATTTTGGTGTCTACAGCGGTCTTATAAAGTTTTCATGCATTTGATTTAGCTACATCAGTAAAATTCGTAAAAATAGGTCACCAGCATTTCTTATCTTTTTTTTGCACTCAGTACTTTGCAACAAAATGGTCCAGAAGATCTATGCCACCCATATATTTGTTGTAATTTCCAAGTTTGGATTGTTTTACATGTACAGATCTGTTTTCTTTTCTTGAGTATCTCTTGGCTACTGAAGATGGATCAATTGCATCAAAATTAGTTGCCATAATTTTGATGGAATTATCATTCCATCGAAGTACTGCAATGCCATGCTCCTTATCAAATGCAGTGTCATATGTTCCACGTACTTCTTTTTTCCATTTTGTTTACAGGTACAATAGGACAATTTCCTAACCTGTTCTAATGTATTGTTCCAGTGGTATGAAATCTCAGCTGATTCAATTCCGACAACAACCTGTGTGATATAAAAATGTTGCCAAAATATATGTAATGATTTGAAGGAACTTTCACCACACTTAAGAGATGTATTGCAGCATTTCCAACTGGTCCAAGATAAGTTGATTTTTTTGCAGATTTTCCTGAGTATATGTCAAAATGATATAAATCAGCTTCAGAGAAACACAAACACCAAACTTTGTACCCAAAACGAACAGGTTTTCCTTTGAGTAACATTTCACATGAATGTCTAAAATAAGGTATCACCCAAACTAAAATAAGGTATCATTTACTCATCAGTAGAAAAATATGTTGAAAAAACCTCATATTGCGTGAAATTGGCATTTAAAAGATTTAAATAGGGACAAACATTAGCCAATTTATTGGTTTTATCCAGTGCATTATTATCAGTTAAGTGCAAGTTCTGCTTGGTATTAATGTATGTATAGCATTCCATTGCTGTGCGTAGTGATGGACAACTGGCATCTTTAGCAAGAGTCCAGTAAAGTTCTTCTTGAGGAATGCTTACACAGCCAGAGTAAAGCAGAAAGCCTATAAAGTGCTTCAATATAGAAAAAGAAAGAGACATGTGTCAATTTTTTCTGATTTGCATATATTACACTTTCTTGGGTGACATGTTCCCAACGATTCTCATTATATAACTGTAAAAATGCATTTGCAGGCTCTAGATCGGGCAGTTTTTCTGAAATTATTTCCTTTTTTTCCTTTCTATAGATTCATATGTTGACAGGCATCACTGCATATACAGGAGAAAATTTTCCCAGTTATTTCTTTTTTTAAGACGATTCAGAATTTTTCAAAATAATTTTTTGATAAATTCGATGCATTTTCCCTTTTTTTAGATTCAGAAACCTCGATCTCATTTGATATAGCTTTCAGTATAAGCAAATTAGCACCTAACATGCCACCATCTATGTATTCCTCATCAGTTAGAATGTCTGGGTGAATCACTAACTAAATCTGTGGCATCTTGAACATCATCATCTGGAGCAAGTTCTGAAATATCATGTTCATATAATACCTTCATGAGTTCTAATGCTTCATTTAGTGTCAAAAACCATTGTCTTGAAAACCCATTATTTCGACATTATTTTGGAAATGTTGTTTTGTGGAATTTTTAAAAGGAAATATCACATCTATGAAATTTATTATTCATAAAGACACGACTTTGAACTGACATTGCATTTTTGCAACATTTGAAAAAATGCATATTTATATCATCAAAGAAAAAATAATAACCTTAACTTTTTATACCATTTTATTGTCTAATGTTTCTCATGTGTTCATAAAATCATTTGATTGGTTGCACCCTTTAATGAGATGTACTCAAAGTTAAAAGAAAAAACTTTGCAAAAAAAGTGCCAAAATGATCAATTTTTTTTCAGAAGAAGTTTTTAAGGGAGAGAAAAAAATTTTTTTCATTAAATTTTGAAGCTTTTTGTACAATATACAAAACAGATAAAAAGAAGAACTTTTTATAGAAGATGAAAAAAAATGTTTTGACTAATGTTGCAAAAATGGAACGTCAGTTGCTAATGTGTTAACATTAAGTAAATGGCTATCTTGCTAAATTGCCGAGGATTTTGGCAACTGATTTTTATCAACAAATTTGCCAAAAGTCACCAAACTTGGAGACATTTGGGTTCGCTTTCTGTATAACTGTAATGGGTATTGTAATTGAATAATTGTAATTGATTCTATATGTAGCTGTGATCGTCAGTGGCTGGGATAAAGCTATATAATTACTGGGGAGAGCATCAGTTTCTCAATAGGAGCTCTTTAATTCAACGTTTAGTTTAGAGCATTGAGATATCTCCATGTGAGCTTTGTTCTTTAGATGCACTTTGTATTGTGTTGAGTTTAACATTCTTAGCACTTTGAAGTGTAACTACTGATTGTACTCTGTAATACTGTGAAGAACTGTATGCATATTTTTGTAGAAAGTTCGAGAACTGTGAAGTGTTTCTTTCGGTAAAATAAATTTTATCAAGCCGTCATCTGTTCTGTGTGCATCCAATGTATTACGAACCGTACTTGTGCAAGAATACATTAACATGCATGTGTAACAGCTTGTGATATTTAACTCATAATGTAGAAAGATTAGAACTTTAATAATATGGAATGAGTTACACTATATCTTAGTTTAATACCTAAACTATCTCACAACAAATGAACTCTCTTTCCAATACTATATGCATGTGCAATGAAAAGATTCTGTTGTATTTAAGTTGGAGGTTCTAGAAACAGGAGAGCACAGTTGTTAAAAGGCATAAATAGGTATGATAAAATGTTGCTGAAATCCACTTGAAGTAGTAAGGGTGCAAAAGAGGGAAGAGTGCATGAGACATGGTCCAGACTGTATGAACCAAAACTGAAATACCCATTTTTTTAATGGCATTATTGTGGGTTGCCATTAAAAGATTTCATCAGAATTCTGACAGTGGGAGAATTAACAATGATTATCAAGTGCATATGTGATGATATGGTAAGGCATATCATACCTCAAGAATGGATCATCAGTATGTAGTATTACAATTAATTTTTGGAACTTAATCTACATCTATCATTTTATGAGAAGACATCATATTTCTCCAGATCATTTTGAAAGGTAATACTCTGGTGCATGTAGTGTAACCTGCATGCACCAGACTTCCTGCAAAATTAGCAGGTATTTGTTTGAAACGTTTTTTTGTCATCCACCATGTTTCCTGCACTTAAACCCCTGTGTCTATGATTTGATTTCTAATATGAAAGAACCACTTCATGCCATTCTCATCCAAATTCTTTCTCAGGTTTTTCAGGCAGTTGACTGCTCCATTCAAACCATCAACAGAACAAATATTACTACAACTTTCACATTGTTGACAGTGGGTTATGTACAGCATTGGTAACTACTTCAAAGTACAGAAAATGCTTCACAAACATAACTCCTTTGTTTCATTTGTAAATAAGTAGTTGTCACTCGTAAAGTTCCATCCTCTGCATTTTCCTTTAACAATTAAGTGTTATCTAAATATGATTAGCAGATTAAAATATGTTACTACATACATTTTGGCATTTTCTGAGGCTTTGCTGCCAATTAATTGTAAAAGAATTTTATGCAAATAATATGATTTTAATTTTGTAATCTCTCCAAAGCAAATATCTTTAGAGAGATAAGTAAGTAAAATAGAAGAGGGTAAGATATGAATTTCTTGAGCAGATTATTTTCTAATACATGAAGTACACATTTTAGATAATTTCTACAACTTGTGGCTATTAGATATGTTTGGATTAACTGTTTATGACCAAACATACTGGGGTTATCTGCATACTAATGAATTTGAGTGATTCTGGAATGGGAGGTGATACCTTATTTCATAAAGCTTCATTTTGGAGCATGTGAACTTTCGCTTCAAAGCATCTGTAGTTTTATTTTGTAGTATCTAAATTCCATTTTTCATTTCAGAACATTTCATGTTTTTTTTTTTTTTCTTTGGTTTGAAAGGAATTAACATTGAAGAAACATAGACAGTATCTTCTTAGCTGGAATAAAGTAGAAAATTACATTAGAAATACTGAATTTTATGGTATTATGAATGAAAATGCATACAATGAATACTTTATGTACAGGGTGATTCGCTACCAGACCAACAAACTTGCAAGGTGTGCATGGCTCGGAATCACACATGGGAATGCAGGGTTGCAAATGGCATAGTTGCGAGTTCTGATGCAAAGAAGCAGAGAAAAAGAACAGAAACAACAATGCATTAATGGGACAGAAAACATTTTATTGAAAGGTTTTACTTTAACAGGTGTTCAAAATTACAACCAGAAGTCATCAGGCAGGCCTGACAGTGGCGCTGAATGGAATTCCTTACGTTCTGGAACATTCCTTCTGGCCATCTTGCAATAGATGACTGTGAACAGAAGGTTGCATGAACAGCGATCTTGCTGGAAGTCGTCATTTGCGAACCATTTCCCGTGGTACTATGATGAACGTATATTCAAGTAGTGAACTGATCAATATGCTGAACGTGTATGGAGCTGAATATTGTAGCAGGCACATCGCTTGTTGGTTATATCAAGAACGTTAACCAAAAAATTGTGCTCCTCATCACATGACATTCGCAAGTGTTATTAACCAATTATTAGACATCAGGACCAACGTCAGGATCTAATAATCAATTATTAGAGTCTGAGGATTATCTACTCTGGAGGACATTTGCTAATGGTTCCTGCAACAGAGTGCTACAGACAGCATATTTGCTGTGTCCATATTGTTCACGGATGAAGGGTACTTCACATGTGAAGAAGCCTTCAATCAACATAACACCCACGTGTGGGTTTTTTAGAATCCTTATCATATGCAACCACATGCAGCTCAAGAACCTTTCTTGGTCAATGTTTGGGCCAGCATTCTTGGATACCTCATTGAACCATACTTTCTGCCCAGCCTTTGGACAGTAGGACATACCTGATCTTCTTGCAACGTGTCCTGCCCGGATATTTTGATGCAGCACATGTACCTCCATCATTGCACCGCTCCATGTGGAACCAGTATGATGGGGCTCCTCTACATTACATGATTGCCATCCACCGACACCTTGATGTAACCTTTGGACAGCGGTGGATAAGTAGTAATGGCCCGGTGATGCACGGACTTCTTCTGGGGTCACATGGAAAGTTTAGTGTAAGAGACATCCTTTCCTTCAATTGACCTTGTTACTTGAATGTCTGTAGCTGCCTCGAGGATATGTGACATGCCAGGAATCTTCCGGAACATAAGGAATTTCAAGCAGTGCCACTGTCAGGCCTGCCAGAGGACATCTGGTCATAATTTTGAACATCTGTTGTAGTACAATCTTTCAATAAAATGTTTTCTGTCACATTAATGTGTTGCACTTTCTGTTATTTTTCTCTGCTTCTTCGCATAGACAAATTACAGCAACTCGCAACTATGTTAATTGCGACCCTGCATTCCTATATGATTCCAAGTCATCTCTGCACACCCTGCAAGTTTGTTGGTCTGGTAGTGAATCACCCTTTATTATATATATATTTATATATATAATAAACTTCTTAAAATGAATATTGTGAAATTATAAATAAAGTAGGCCAAAAAAAGTATACAAATAAATGAAAGCAGCAGATGGATTATCAGCATTATGAAAATAAAATGTAATGTTTTTTGGCCATTAGCTAATTTTGTATTATTTCTAATGCTAAACTTCATTTTTATTTTACATGAATAAATGTGTCACATTGTTTATATTTTAAAACTGCATCCTTAATTATATTATGTCATTATTTGCAATTGTTAAATCTTTTTTTAGGCACTGGTTATCATTTGCATTTGGTGAAAAATGAAAATTTTGATCTGAATAAAATAACTGAATTGGTGGAAAAGCATAAGCCGCAATCTGTCATGGAAATGAACACTGAGAATGAAGTTACTTTTAACCTTTCTACCAGTACTGATTCGTCTTATGGAAATTTATTTAAGGATCTTGAAGATCACAAAGTAGAACTTGGTGTTGATTCTTTCGGTGTCACAGTCACAACAATGGATGATGTTTTTCTGAAGTATGTGTTTCTTTTTGTGATGTTTGTTTCTTTCTTTTGTTATTTCAAGCGTTTTTATTGCATGTAAACATTTTAAAGCATTTTTAGTTAACTTCTAGAGTTAGTGGTTGTCAGATTGTACAGAACAAAGCCCAAAATACAGATGTCCAATATCCAGAATGATTTAAAATTCCGGTATCCAAATCACAAGCAACTTCCTCCCCCTTTATTTTTTAGAAATTTGTTTATGCTTTACGCTTGCACATTTGATATTTTTTCATAATAAAACACGTGTAGAGTTCAAATTCTTAATTTCACTTCAGCATTCATGCCTAACTGGCAAATCATTATTTATTAATTTTTGCTTTCATCTCCTTATAACTAACTATCAATACAGCTTAAGAAATGACCCATGCATTGATGTCTAAACAATTTAAAAAAATTTGTTTTTTCTTTTAGTATTTGTAATGGAATACCAAAGAGCATGGTAAAATTTTACATTAACATATGGCATGGCAGTGATTACAAACGTCAGCAAAATCCACAGTGTTGAACGTGTTGACAAAAAGAAATTTCTTTTCATATCCAAAAATTGATTTTATAAATAATATTCATAGGCAAAAAGATTGCAATTAGTGTTGCTCGAATGGAAATAACTGATTTATTATTCAATTAAGCCCAAGGCTCATGCAAGATATGGCGCATCTGCACTGAGGGCCAGAATTTAGGGGAAGACAACTCGACTGAAATTTAGGGGACTAGAATTTAGAAAAGCACTGAGGAACAAAGTTAAGGGATGGCAAAATCTTTAGAATTTTGGGAAGGCACTGGGATGTAAAATTTAGATGCGGTAAAATTTTAAGAATTTAGGGAGTTATTTGACAGCAGAATTTCAGACCTGCAAAGATTGTTCCAGACCATAAGATGTCTGCACCAGCCTTGAATAAGCCTTAAGTTTATGTGGGAATTTATTCGGAGCTTGGATAAGCCTTAAGAATGTGCGAGAAATAGCCTTAAGTATAATAAAATACTAAAATAATATAATTCAGGCTTAATTTCATCAACATGTGATAGAAAGAAGAGAAAATTTAATGGCACATATGTTTAGTTGCTAATCTCATGATATATTAGCAGCATTGTATAGTGGTCACTAGCTGAGCTTTGTGATGACAACCAGAAAGTTGAAGGTTTTTCAGATATCACAAACAAAAAGTAAAATTTTCCACTTAATGAAATTTGTGAAGCAAAGTTGAGAAGTAGCAACAAAAAAAGATGATATGACAGAAGTTCTTCATTTCGATGGCAATGCTTCAGTCATGAATCAACTAACAGACAGTGAAATTTATAGTATGGTTTTAAATCCAGTCTTGTTGGGTGGTCCAGAAAATAATATTGCTACTGAGGAAAGGTTGTTTAGAACGAAAAAGTTTCAATTGATAATTTAGTTGAATTTTTCGATGCAGCAATCACAGGATTTGAATAATGGAATTTCATAATTGAACAAGAAATTATGTCTATAAAATTAAATAAAAAGTGTTAGCACAAAAACTGAAGCAAGTTAAACAACTTATCTTCAAAAAAATGTTTAATAAAGTAAACAAACAAATATTGAGCTTCTCCTTTTTCTTTTCTCTTTTGTAAATTTTGATCTCTTTTAGGTCATAAATGTTTCATTATTTCATTAATCACCATTTCATATTTTTCATTTTGTAATTATCATCTTACATGATTTAAATTTCTGATCTATTATATGGAAAAATCAAAACTGCTGTTTATTTATTCCTTAGATGGCATCACCAAGACACTATTTCAAATGCATGATGAAAGAGCAGGAAATAGAAATGATTAAAGCAAAAACCAAATTTAGAGCTATCATCTGAAAAATAAATAACTAAAAGTGGTAGATTGCAAACCACATGATTATTGTATTGTTACTGATTTTGTATTTATTTAGCTATTTTTAGTAGAATTGTAATTAAATTGTTCTATTTTCCCGTGCTATGGAGCACATGACGAAATTTAAAGGAAAGCTACACCTGAAAAGTAAAAATGCAAGAGTGCATGCATTTAACATTTAATAAATAGATATCTCGTAATTGCTGTTGCTATCCAGAAAAATCCAGAAAATACCAGACTGGTCTCCTGGATGATTAAAAGAGCTTATAAAGCTGGAGGAAAAAATCTCAGTTCAGTAGTTGTTTTAAGCGAACTGTTGTTTACTTAATGCTGTTATTGATTGTAGCGAATTAGTTTCTCTGTATTTTGAATTGAGTTCTATTTAACGTTTTAGCAGTTCTAAATATAACTGCTGTGAGATATTTTGATATTGTACAAATATCTCGAGGAAATATTTCAGCATTTTGTTTTATTTCTTGTGAAAGGAATAAATTTTATTAACTTTTTAACAACATGTACATTCAATCCATTATGAACCCGTATGCACGCAACAATTTTAAAAAATATTATGCTTTCCATAGACTCAAATTTGTTTTCTATTATACAGATAATCTCTTCTTTAACAGTTTTCATCTCTACTTCTTGACCAGCTTTAATCTCGTTTTAAAGAATGCTTAGCCAACTTCCATCTTTTCTTGAACAGCTTTCATCTCTTTAACGGAATCTTGGCCAGCTTTGATCTCTTCTGTAAATGCAGCAAAGGCTTCCATAAATTGCCTAAATTGCTCTTTCATCGCTCTTGTAATTGGCATTCAAATCCCACTTCTGATGCTAAAAATTGTTGCGTGCATACCGGTTCGTAGTGGATTGAATGCACAAGTTGTTAAAAAGTTAATAAAATTTATTCTTTTCACAAGAAATAAAACAAAATGCTGAAATATTTCCTCAGAGATATTCATACAATATCACAAGATCTCATAGCAGTTATATTTAGAACTGCTAAAACATTAAATAGAACTCAATTCAAAATACAGAAAAACTAATTTGATCTCACAGCAAATTCACTACAACTGCACTAAGTAAACAACAGTTTGCTAAAACAACTACTGAGCTGAAATGTTTTCCTTCAGCTTTATGAGCTTTTTAATCATTCACAACACCAATCTGGTATTTTCTCGATTTTTCTGGATAGCAACAGCAATTACGAGATATCTATTTATTAAATGTTAAATGCATGTGCTCTTGTATTTTTACTTTTCCGGCATAGCTTTCTCTTAAATTTCGTCACACACTGCATAGCACTGGAAAATCAAACAATTTAATTACAGTTCTAGTAAAAATATCTAAATAAATACAAAATCCGTAACAGTATTATTTATTTGAAATACACTGGGATGCATACCTACTAATAGATTTCACTGATTATGAAATGGAAAGGAGGCACTTAAATATTTTTTGTTACCATTATTTTATTATGGAATATGATGCTTTCTTTCAATCCATACTCCTGCTTATTGCTTCTTATTTTTAAGATATTTTTACAGGGTTGCCAGACTACCTGAAAAACCTGAAAAAGTCAGGTAATTCGAAAATGGACAAACAAAGTTGGGGAAAAGTCAGGGAATGTAAATATTTTAGTCAAAATCTGGAAAAGTCAGGGAATTTATATGGTGATCCCCCTTCCCCCCAAAAAGCGATATTTACAGCAACATTGGAAGTGATCACTTTCTTGGCGAATTTTATATTGTGTAAGTGTCATTCGGGCAGCAAGTATACAGCCAATTTTCACAGCTCCAATCAGATTGTCTTTTAGAAAGGCGAAGCAAGGTTCCAGTAACTTTGGTTTCCAGTAACTTCGAGAATTGAGAGATTCACATGCCCATGTGCAGTGCATGTTGAACGAAAGAAAATACCTTCCCATTCTCGTATAAAACAAAATCGGTTTAATCTTAGTATAATATGGTGCACATGGGATTTGGCGACATTATGATGAGCAGTAAACCAGACATTTATGGTGAGAAATAAACGGTTCATTTTGGTGTTGGTGACAATTTTTAAGATCTTGCCGAGGCAGTACTGTGTACTAGGATTTTACTGTAAAATCTTTTAAACCTTTTTTTTTCTTTTTAATAAATGCCTTATTTGTCATTTTGCAATAAAATAAAAAAAAAAAAATAGTAATCAGTCATATAGGCTAACCATTTAATGTAATTATATTTGCCAAAATATCATTGATTATTGTAATTCAGTTTTTATTGTTTAAGTAATTAACTTTATTTTAATGCTCTTCATATCATTTAATGTGGCTTCTTCCTTCTAAGTTTATTAGTTAATAATACTTTCAAATTTCAGGCAATTTTCTCTGGCATACTCCTGAAACTAATTCTAGCAGTATGATAATATACCATCATGAAATTTAATGCACATATTTTTTGCTTATGTATGTTGCTATATAAATATAAAATACCTGAATTTATTTAAAAATATCATTAAATAGATTTCTTTCTTTTGTTTACCTGCAAAATGTCTGAAAAAAAAAAAGAAAAAGAAAAAGTCCAGATTAGGCAGATTCTAATCTCAGTCTTCACTGGAGAAAACAACTCCTATTATAGTTATGATAGTAATGCTTTGGGAATTTTATATATATATATATATACAAAACTTTTACAGAACATTTTTTAAAATTAATTACAAAACATTTTTTAAAAACCAAATATAAACATGCCTAGTATTTTCGCACATTAAGCTGTTAAAAAATATGAGTAAAGACATAAAGTAAGACATTTAGGACCACTTTTTCACAAAGATGAAAATTGACATTCATAGTTAATAAATGTCAAAAATCCTATAAATGCAACAAAGAATTTTTAAAATTGTTAAAACCAAAACCATTAAACAAACATATCCTAATTCAAAAATTTTATGAAATTTAAAGTAATTAAAAAATTTAAAAAAAGAGTAATTCAATCAACTTAAATGTCACTTCGTCAGGGGACAGGGACATTGAAAGCAAATAAAATCTTTCTTCTACAAAAATCGTTGCTTTTCTGTACCCAAAATTAACCAATGAACCATTTCAATATATTTTAATTATAATAGCTCACCCAAAAATTCTGGCCCTTTCCCAAAGCAAGGAAAAAACAAATTAAATTTTAATGAGAATCTTTGTGTCTTAAATAAAGAGAATACCATTTCACTTATGAAAACGAAAGTGAAATAATAAAATATTTCAGTGAAAAAAAAAAAGAAATCAAAACTGTACCTTAAACACATAGCCAATGTATTTAAAATGTAAGTGAAATTATAAAACTAGTTGAAAACATGTAATTAAAACTGACTTTAAGAATTTGAAAACCTCCAGCACTTTCATTATACAACAACCAAAACAAGAATATTTTGTTACAGGTTTGCCATTTGGGCTTCATTGGCAAAATTAAAAAACCTTAGCAAGAAAGTAATTACTCAAAAGGCAAAAATTTGGAATAAAAGATGCAATTTTGAAACCAAAAGAAAAACTATAAGACTTAAATGAAAAATTCTTTTCATTTTGGCAAAGAATAAGATTACTTATAGATTGAACAAAATTAAAGTAAATTGACTCTTTTAAAACAAAAATGTGAAAAAGAAATATCGTTCATTGTAAAACTTAAATTAAATTTTAAAATCAGTTGTTCTTTAAAAATAGTAGACTAAAAAAAGTGCATAACATGGTCAAATAGTTTTTTATAATTGTATTGTAGAAATGAGAGAAAAATCCATAATGTTTAATTTTAGATTTTTTTAAAAACTTTTATTTAAAATTACAGAAAAAAGTTAGAAAAAGGAAGTAAAGGAACCTTTTGTTAGAAAAAGTCTTCATGTCATGGGCTTATCATGATGACTTTGAATGCATATATAGCCCGTGGTTAGCAACAGAATAGTAATTAAAAAAAAAAAAAATCCTGTAAACTTTTTAAAACATCTTTCTTTAGCCTTCTCTTTTGGAGTTTTCAGATAAAAAATTCATACTTTTAAAAGGTATTATAGAGTGTAGACTACTCCAGATTTCTTTAAAAGACTATTCATTAATTTTGAAGGAATTTCATTATCTTTTAAAATTTTTTGATGAGAATTAGAATTTCTTTTTTTTTTTTGTGTTTTTACTTCAGTGCAAATTTTTTAAATTCTGCTAATTTGGTTAATAATAGTATTTGTAATAACTTTTTTAGATATGTTGGAGTTCCAATTTATAAGTTTATTAGTAGAAAAATTAAAATCTTTTCTTTTATCAAAAAGTTTAATTTCTCTAAGATTATGAGTACCTAGATTAAGATAAACTATTTCTGTTTGGTTCTTATTGGTCTTATTTAGTTTTAGACAATTTGGGTATATGTTGCTGTTTTCGATGAGATTAAAATTGTTGAAAGTAATAATGTCTTCAATATATCTATAAGTGTGTTCAAATTTACTGAAATCATTATCAGAAAGGCGTTTTAGGAATTTGAATTCTTTACAAAAAGAAAGTAAGTTACAAATATGAGTTGAATATGAACTTCCCATTGGAATTCTTTATGTTTGCAGGTAAAGAAAATTGGAATGTTTAATGTAGTAGTTATATAGTGAAAAATGTAGACATTCTTTCCATTTTTGCAAATCCAGAATATTAAGTATTTCAGAAAAAAATTCTGTCATTTCTAAAAGACTTTTATAAATTTCTTTGAGTGGCAGAGACATGTAGAGGTTTTCAAAGTCATAGCGGTTAATATTGTAAATTCTAAGATTTTTAACTTCTTCAATGATTATCAAGTTGTCATTAATAATCCAGCAGAAGTTTTTGTCTTCTTTAACTTGTTCAAAAATTATATTACAAATAGTTTTAAGTATACTGGTAAAAATATTATCAAAATTCTTCTTGAAGTTTTTGTTACTACTGGCTATAAATCTAAATTTTACAGGATTTTTATGAAATTTTGGTAAGGCATAAAGATTGGCAAATCTGTTATTTGTAGAAGAATGAGAAATTTTTCATTTTTTGAGAAAAGCAAAAATTTTGTTGTCTTTGTGAAAAAGTGGTCCTAAATTTCTTACTGTATATATACTCACACACACACATATATATATACAAGTCATATGTAATTGGCAAATTTTTGAGTTTCCAAGTGGTACCATAAGTAATTTACCTCTCAGCACAGCCAACGTGCACTACGTGGATAGACTGTAATTTTCTTAAAACACACCTGGAAAACCTGGGAATGTCAAGGAATTTCATTCTCCTGTTTGAGTGGCAAGCCCGTTTTTATTTCTATGTCAGCTTTTCATCACATTTTTTTTGGTACTTTTTATTTTATGGTAATTTTATACATAATTAAAAAATGAAATCTCGGCTCACAAAGGGCTTAAATTAAATTAAAAATTATATTTTGGAGTAAAATTGAAATATTTCATAACTAAATCCTTTTGTTGCTCAGTTGCCATAGCTACAAAGCTATGGAAGAAGTAATTTTTTTTTTTTGTTTTTTCCCCCTCAGAACTGATCTAGAATCCAATTTTGTTTGTGAAAATAATGTTATGGGAAGGGAATTGACATAGTTATGAAAGTAACGTGGCCATGTAATTGAAGTGTTAGTAATTTTTTTACCAATAATAACATTGAAAATTTCCCCTTTTTTTAAATTTAATTTTTTTGTTAAGAAAAATTCTGTTTTATTACAGTGTTGCAAATATTTCGGATTTGAAACTGAAGTTACAAGCAAATAATAGCATACAAAATGAAACTGCATTAGAGTTTCAAGGTAAATATAAATTTATATTACTATAGTCTTACTTTAAATTGGGCTTTTCAGTGCCTTTGCCAGGTCTCTTCCCCCCTACCCTAATTTGTGATCATAACTCATGTTGTCGTTGCCGCACAGCATTTATTTTCATTATGTCATTTGAGATTGCATTTCAAGTCAGCCTTCATTTGCATGCTTTTCATGCAGCAAAACACACTAAACAGAAATGAAGTGAGTTGAAAAAATTTAGTGAATTTGTGTTTTTCCCCACAGCTGTGGTTTCCACGAGTCAAGTCATGAGGCAGAAAATGACGTTGAAGTTCCTACTTGAAAGCAATGAATTAATGTTAATTTTTGAAGTTACAGATAAAACTGTCGCTACCTAAATTATTTTATTTACTTCAGAAATTATATTGTTGAAATCAATTAACTGGGGTGACTGTGGTCTGGGTATAGTTAGAATTGTTATTCTAGAAATTGCATTTACATTGTGCAAAAAAAGGGGGGGAGGATACAGTTCTATATCTCCCGTTCTACTGGGCCAATTGATGAAATTCAGCTTGCGTTTTTCATGTCTCAAAAGCATGACTTAGGATATGTATTAGATTTATATATAGCATTGTTTTGAAATAAGTATTTTGACACAAAATCGACCTTTCCCTGAAATGATATGCCAATTTTTTTCATATTTCAATTTTATGACTCAAATTATGACAAATTGCCAAGTTTTGTAAAAATTACATGAGTAGTTTTTAAAAAATAAGCTCTCAAAGTTTAGCTCCTCAATGTTAATTAAATTTGGTGTATATTTATTAATATCTCTTTTTTTATTAAATTTATTTGATTCTTCCTTTCCTATTTTGAAATTTAGGTTCATTCCAAATAAAATTCGCCAATTTTTTATGATTTATTTTTAAAATTCGTATTTTTATATATAATTGTATATTAGTTTTTAAAAAATAAGCTCTCAAAGTTTAGCTCCTCAATGTTAATTAAATTTGGTGTATATTTATTAATATCTCTTTTTTTATTAAATTTATTTGATTCTTCCTTTCCTATTTTGAAATTTAGGTTCATTCCAAATAAAATTCGCCAATTTTTTATGATTTATTTTTAAAATTCGTATTTTTATATATAATTGTATATTATAAGTAGATGTATTTCTAAACAAACCTGCAAAAAATTAGATTTTTTATTCACGTTTTGAAATGTGGCATGTTTACTATAAGCGATAATAACGAAAATGTGGTTTACGCACTCTGTTAAAATTATTTGAAAGTATGAATGATGACTTTTTTTTCCGCTCATGGACAATGAAAAAAGGGAAAGGAAAATAGATGGTTATAAATTAAGAAGTTTGCCAAGTGAATTATTCTTGCTGCAGACTGAAAAAAGTTCGCCAAGATAAATTTTTTAATTTTTCCATAAATTTCTCACCGAAAGTTAATATTAAAATAATAAATAAAATTTATTATCTAGACATAATTTTAGTCATAGAATCGAAATATGGAAAAAAATTGGTATGCTATTTCAGAAAAAGTACGATTTTGTGTCAGAATACCTATGTTAGGACAAGGCTATATATAAATCTAATATATATCCTAAGTTGCGCTTTCGAGATACAAAAAACGCAATTTGAATTTTGTCAATCGGCCCAGTAGAACGGAAGATATAGAACTGTCCCTCCCCCCCCACAGTATACACTTATTCATCATTATGTACCTTACTGTGTTATTGTATGGACAGGTAATCTTCATGGACAGAATTGAAGGTAAATATGCCTAATCAATTTTTATTTGTGCAGAAACTACAAAAATTATTCAGAATTTTGGACAGATTAATTCTGAAAATATTACTTATTTTCATTAAAAGTAAACATATGTAATTTTTTTTAATTATAAAATCCCCATCGAGGCTCTTATTGGCAAAAATTTGAGAGTTAATTTACTGAATAGCTGGACAGCTTGAAAAAATTCTTCCAGTTTTATTTCAGTTACCATCACACAATTCGTAAACCATTCTTTTCCTATTAGCAGCTCCTCATCTGTTAACGCCTATTAATATGCATACTCCAGGCTCTGATCTTAATACTTGATAGGTTAAATGAAAAGTTGTTATCTATATCAAAATATTTTGCTGGTCATACCGAACATTTAGTTGTTAATGAGGAAACACATTAATGTAGCCCTTCCTAAAAGGCAAGTTAAACAATTATTTTAAGAAATGTTGAGGAACCAAAAAGCAGAGTAATTATGTGAAAGAATGTAGCAAAACATGCTACCCTTCTGATAAAAAATGATACACCATTTTGGCGGGTGTCTCTTTAATGGAAAAATACCTAAAGCGTAAATTAACATTTGATGCATTGAAAAGCATTATAATTTTTGGTTTGCAAATTAAATTTTGTGAAAATTTGTGTGTATGCATATATGTGTATGTATCAAATTAGTATTCTGATTGTTTTAAATTATGCCACATTTTTACTCCAAGATGGTTTTTAGGATTTTTGAAATTATATCACAGTCATCCTTGAATTAAGTATAGTGTACTTAAAATTTAAAAGGATTCTGATTTTTTTGGGTATTATTAGAATATTTGTTTTTAGAATATATTCCACAAAATTCTCCTCAACTGCAGTTACATTAAGTGTTGAAAATGTTACAGTGAACATGGACATAGAGAGAGATGTAGGAAATGCATGAATTTATGTAATATTATGCTTGCACAATTTTGTTAAATATTTAGATTTCTTTTAAATGTAAGTTTTTGCATAGTGTTATCAGATATGCAAGTTTTTGCTTATACTTCTTGTTTTCTGTCTTTCTTTTTTCAGATGTATATGATGAAGCAAAGAAAGCACAGATGTCTGCAGAATTTGGTGTACAGCTCTTTGGTCTTCTGAGAAAACGTTTTCATTATGCTAAAAGAAATCTGCTCATTTTGATTTCTCAAATACTCTTACCATTCCTGATTATGATGTTCTGCTTTTACATAATTTCTATGGGCTCTGATCAATCTGTTGAATCTTTTCCAGCCCTGAAGTTAAATATTCATAGTGTTTATGGCCAAACAATTGGGTTTTACCAAACAAATGAAGAACAAATTAGTGCTGAACTAAAAAATATCTTTGAAGAAAATTCTGTATCTGTATTAAAAATTGATGATCCAAATAAATTTATACTGGAATATAGTTCCACCGACTTCTCGGTATATACAAAGAAACTTCTTGTAGGTGGTACTGTAGAAAAGCTTGATAATGGTACTTTTCTATTAACAGCCTGGTACAATGGAGAACCATATCATGTAGCCCCTATGTCTCTTCTTCTTTTGCATACAGCATTGCTAAGATTCATTACAGATTCTGGCTCCATAACTTTAATCAATGCACCTCTACCTAGTGGCCAGCGGTACAGCTATGATGAACTCAGAATGCATGAGCGTTTAATGGCAAACATTTTTGTTCCCTTAGCATTAACCTATATATCTTCTGCTTTTGTATTTCTGCCCACTCATGAAAGAACATCAAAGGCAAAATTATTACAGCTTATGACAGGAATTTCAGCTCCACTCTACTGGGCATCTATGTTTTTGTGGGATTTCCTTGTGCATTCTGTTGCTTGTCTTGTATTCATTATCCCATTTGCCATGTTTACTCCTTATGCATTTTTCTTTTCTCATTCAGAAGCAATAGGTAAGTGTCCAATCTTGTCAATTTGCATTTTGCTTGTTAGTTGTATTCTATTTTAATTAGTCTTATGTGTGATGTTTACTCAGCTTGTTTCAGGACTTCAGCAATTGAGAATGGAAAGAATGCTTATTCTAAAAGTTAGTTATTCTTCAAATCAAGAAATATATTTAAAATGAAGTTTACAATTTGCAGAAATGTTGTTTTATAACAATGCACAGATTATCCATAGATCACATAAATCATGCACATTTGCAAAGCCTCTAACTGATAGATCTTGAGGCTTTAAATTCCTCCCCCCCCCAAAAAATAAAACCGTTCCTAGCACTATGTAGTGGATATTTTTACCGTTAGTATAATCCTGCACCAGTGTGAACAATATTCACTTGTATTTTATCACAGTGTAAAAAATAAACAAACTAAAAATGCATGATAATCTGATTTTAGATATCAACATTATATTTAGAATGAGTTATGTGTAGAAGTGTTGGTTCTCAGATTTCATTAAAAATTTAAATCTGAAAGTAAATTTTCAGCATATATCTCAAGCATTTCATTGTGACACCTGAATTAATTATAATTAATGTATTTATGCGTTTTAATTCAATTAACTAAAATTGCTAATCCATGATTCAGTAGTCATTTACCATGTATGAACTCATTCTCATTCTCTTTATATTCATGTTTCTCGTGTCTTTCTTAAAATCATCACCAGTGTCTCTGCTTTTGAGTTACTTAGAAAATCTGTACTAGTATTAGCAAATGTGTAGCCATTTAACTGATACTGGCTATGTCTTATATACCTCTTTTGTAAAAGGTACCTTGGAATTTTGTTCGCTGATAAATTGAAAAGGCTTTCTTATTTTCAGTATTATTTTTAAAGGAATGAAACTAATGTAGCACCAATGCTCTGAGTCCGAAATCATTGCAACTTAAGTGATTGCAGAGTTTGGAAATTTTTGCATTTTAGATCATTAATTAGTAATTGGAATTGCTTGCTGATGATTTAATCTTGGAATTTTGATTTAGACTTGGAATTTTGCTTGCTGATGAATTGTAAAGGCTTTCTTCCTTTCAGTATTATTTTTAAAGTACCCAAGGTCTAAACAAACAATGGGTGCCACCCTTCCCTCTTGGCCATGATTAAGTTTATGGACATGGTCTGGCTGTAGTTTATAGAAACAACAACAACTTCTAAATAAATAAATAAACATGCAGAAACTGGTTCACAATAGTGCAAAAATACAAACAAATATAGATATTTGTTAATATCATGACTATATGTTACAGTCAAACTAGAATGGTCAACAATGATTAGATGCATATATTGGTAAATTATGTCTACATTGTTTCTGTGAAATATATAAAATAGCTGTATATAAATAACTAAATATGAATGCTTTTAGTACTTGATAAAATATTCATAAAGATTCTTCTTCATATCTGCAAGGTGATAGATATATGTATGCTGAGCTTTAACAGCAGTAACTAGTCAAAACCTGATGTGATTAATCATTTTGTGAAATGATTTGATTTTGGCCTTTGACTGTGACACATATGCTGGTATGCATAAAATATTTTAGCTTAAGGATGATGGATTTTGATGGCATAAAAATTAAATATGTTTATTTGTGCATAAATTTTCATTTGGATACAAATACAGTGAAATTTCTCTAAGCCCCACAATTCTAGACAGTTTAGTTTCTTGTGATGGTGATCATCTTAGAGAGATGATGTTTAGTCTATAAGGTATTTTCTCTTTCCTTTCTGCATGCCTTCATGGTGTAATGATAGCATACCCGAAACATCTGGCGAAGGCATTGCAGATTTCTTTGGTTTCATTGCATCAAAATAACCTAATAACTCTATAGTGGCACTCAAACTGAAAAAGGTGGTGGACGGCGATACTTCACCACCAGGATTTGGCAATTCGGTCTCCTAATCCCCAGTCACCCTTTAAAAAGGAGAGTATATAAGGTATTTTCTCCCTCCATTCTGCATGCCTTCGTGGTGTAATGATAGCACACTCAGCGCATATTCGAGAGGTCCAGGTTTTGAGTCCCGGCAAGGGCAATGCAGATTTCTTTGGTTTCCTTGCATCAAAATAACCTAGTGACTCTACAGGTCTCAGCGTCTATTTGTACTTTAAAAAATACTGGTCATTTTAGAGGTAATCACCTTGAGAAATTTCACATATAATATATGAAGTATCTCCTAGCAACCCATTTGTTAGCATAAAATATTTATGAAAGAGTATGAATAAATGCATATGCAAACTTCTAAATAAGAGAAAGTTTTATTTGTCTAGTGTAAAGTTGCTTATCATGTTGCAACTAAATTTTATTTATACCTTCTCAATCAGAATGACATACAAAACTGGTTATGTTTTCTATTGATAGTGTACCAAAAAAAAGTGTTCAATGAGTGATTTTTCCTATATAATTTCTCTTAGAAAGTTCTTTATGAAAACTTATCTTACAGAGAATAGAAAATATTTGTGGTACTTAATAATTTAATCTAACCTAACCTTGACACTACATACAAAAAACTGTCCTCTGTACGTGCAGTAATATTTTATAATACAAATGGGAATGTTATGTTCTATAAATCCTACTGATTTGGTTGCTTATGTATTTGCTTATATTAGTCCGCTTTGGGTATCTGTGTAGAGTCAAATAACCAAAAGTTAGAAAAATCCATTCTAATGAGCAGTAGGAGGGCTTATGTGAATAATTTATATTTTTGAGGTGTTAATCAGTGGGTTGTATTTTATATGGAACAGTCTGTGTAATATGCTTATATGTCATGTAAGAATTTTACACTTTGGTTCAAAACCATTATTTTCATTTTGGAAACTTTAAATAAATATTTTTTCATCTTTTTTGGATGAAATTCAAATAACAGCAATTATAATAATAGGGAACTTTCGCTTTTAAAGCAAAGACCATTCAAGGAATCCATCATTTGTGAAATAAATCTCAGTATTTTTATTATTTTATAATAAAAATGTCTCAGCAGTTTGTATTGATACTATTTTAATTTAACTATTTTTTCTGATTTATTATGCTTTATTGCAGGAACATCAGTTTTAATGATATTGTTGTATGGATGGGCATCTATACCCTTCAGCTATTTGTTTTCATTTTTATGTAAGAAGGGCACTACTGGATATTCAATTCTAGAAGCAATTGCTATTTTATCTGGTAAGCTCTTTTCTTTTTATATACTTAAATATTTATGTAAATCTACTTAACAAGATTGCTGTATAGAATCACACAAGATTTCACAAAGGACTGAATTAAATTTTTTTTTTTTTTTTTGAATTTCTATATTGTAGAGCAAACTAATATACTATGGTACACTTACATTCAAGAATGGATGAATTTCTTTTTTAATTGAATGTATCTTTCTAAAGTTTAAAACTTTTTAAACACCAAGTATTATGTTGCAATATTAAATTAAATACACTTAAATATCTATTCTCATATTAACATATCTTGGGGATCTATTTTGATTTTGTTTTAGTTATATGTGTACCCTTATTTAATGTTTTTCCATGAGTTATTAAAAATTTTTTTAATAGAATGCTACATATCTTAACTGTAAAATTTTATTTTAGTTCCACAGAATGGTATTTAATACTGGTACTTCATGTGAACATATGAAATGCTCTTATATGATAATTTATGGTTAAGTAATTCTACAGAAAAGAGCAAACTAGGAATATTTTTGTTTTCAAGCATCTTTAATTTTTAAGAACTTTTAAATCTTATGAGAAATATTCAATATAAATGAATAAATAAGTAAATGAATAAAAACTTTTAGGAGAATTAATTTTTCAGCAAATCTGAAAGATGCATCTATAAACTTAGATCTCCAATGTACCACAGCTTTTACATTTTGCCAGCAAACGCTGCTGGCAAAAAGTAAAAATTAAAGAACCAAATCAAAATCTGAGAAAACCTGGCTTTATACAGTAGTATTTAAATGTAACTTTGTAAACTGTTAATTCAGGTATCAGTAATCAAATATTCCTTCAAATGACCAAAGTGAGGTGATTGGGAAATAAAGCATTTAATGAAAATTGCGAAGACATGCCATTGTTAATAGCGGCAAAAAGTTAATGTGAGAAAGTAACTAGCAATTAAAAGATGAAATAAAAACTTCATTTGGAAAAAAAAATCATTTCATTTCACTGTCTATGGATCTGAATTACATTTAGGAAGAGGTTATAAGGAAATAAAATTTATGTTCCATTACAGTTTGCAATGCATATAAAGGCAGCAGGTGCTGTATCAGGGTTAAAAATAGTATACAGAACAATTGTTACTTGATTGTAAAGAAGAAAAAGTCGAAAGGAGCAAAATCCAGTTTTTTAAGTTCAGTTAATCATTTCTTTAGTGATGGAGAAAACTCCACTGTGCATTCTGGAGTTCCTTCTGTTTAATGAATTATGTATTTCCAAAATGACTTTTTATAATTTGGGTCTGGTAGTTAGTAACTCTTATTTATTATTCATAACAAAAATGTGTATTAATTAGTTGTTAAAAAGGACTGATGGCTAAAGAAAGTGTAATCCAAAGAATATTATTATTTCTCAAGCAGACAACTATAAGATTAACCTAAATAATATAAAATAACTTTTGCTCATTATATTTCCTAACTTTTTTTAATAATTGCTTTAGGATTTTATTAAGATTGTAGGTGGACATAGAGAGATAAATATGGTATGAAGAAATAAGTATAGCTCCATTATTAAATTTTTTGCAGGAAATGTGATCTTAATTCCGTCAGCAAATATTATTTAATTTGAAAGTAAAAGGAGTGATGGAAAAAGCGTGATATTTTAAAATCATCAATAAAGGCCACAACTAAATGTAATCACATGAGGAATTTTTGAAGAACTTTTATTGAAAATAATACTAATAGCAGTATCTCATATGCAAGCTTTACTGACAAATTCATCAACTTCAGCATTTGTAATATTTTATTTTTTACTTCAAAAAAAAAGTATTAAAAATTTAAAAATCTGAAAGGTTTCAGAATTTAAATTATGTCCAAAGAAGCGTTTTTTTTAACATTTTGTGTGTTGCATTTATTTATTAAATATCATGTTCTTTGCTCTTAAACCATAAAATTCAGTTCAAGAGAAATATCGCAAAATAATTTTAAATTGAGCATATCTTTAGAATTACCGATACATAGTCTCACATGCTGGAGATAAAAATGTTTTTTCTGTGTCATTGCTTGCTTTGAAATCTTTGGGTTTGTTAATCAAAAATTCATTAAAGTTTTACAAGATAGGAAATCGATAATAAAACAAATTCCAGATTTCAAATTTGGGCTTCCAGATGCCCATATTAGCAGTAGAATTACGTCATTTAAAATTGGGTGGCTCTAGGTGCCATCATTTTATCACAATGCAAGAAGCGTAAATACATTTATGCACATTTTTCATTATTTAATTTCTTTAAATATAATACAGGGCAATAATTTGAAAAGTGAAACGGTCATTCGGTGAACCGACACAAAATCGCAAAACAAAAACCGGGTACAAAGCCCGTTTGGACTGAAAAAAGACAATAAAAGGGAGGGGGAAGAAAAGTAAGAAGAAAGCTTATCATGAAATGTTTGTAGTTTTTTTTTAAGTACTTCTTTTATGAAATTGAATTTTTTATTTTCCTTTTCATTTGAAATTAACAGATCTTTGATGAATATTGTGGAAAATCTTTTTAGTTCTTGCTGCTTGTTCATAAGTGATTCTCCTTTTAAATTGTAATTTATATTCATCCCTTTGATATTCAAGCAAAAAAAAATGTTTGTTTTCTTATCAGAAAAGATTTGCCTTTGTTCAAAAAGAGAAGCAATGTTTTTCAGCTTCATTTAGGAATCCTTTTCTAAATCTTTTTAGATTCCTGTTTCGCAAGGCATTCTAAGGCATTCCAAAGGCATTCTAAGAAAATATGGTTATTCTCTTTCCCACTTCACTAACTGTTAATTCTGCCTTCTGCTCTTCACTTTGATAATTTTTATTCTTATTTTGTGTCAGTAATGTCCATGTTTAAATTTTTGTATGACAAAGTTCAATTAATGAAATATTGTTGCTAGGTAAGAAAAGGCCTTAATATATATTAATATATTAATTCAAGAAGGGTTAATTACCCCTTTATTTCTCAAAATAAGATTTAACATGGCTAGCTTCTATCTCAGAGTGAAGCAAAGACTGCACTTGGGCTTAAACTCAAAGTACTTAGAACTAAAGCTTAACTAAAAAGATATGGCCAAAGCTATCAGGATTCTAAGTAGTTGGCCCCTAAATCTCAATTAAGTAGGTGAAGTTATCAAAGGTCTGAGTATGGTCGAGTGTAGTAATAGCTTAGAGAAAGATGTAAGCCAAAGACAAACGTGCGCTAGTCGGAAACTCTGGTTCTCTAATGAAGTCAATGAAACATTGACTTAAATACTACTCTTACCCATTTGCATTAAACACGATTCTGAAAATACTTTCTCTTAGTAAATTGTAAGCTCAAATTCGGAGAGACGGGAAAGTGTGACAAACTTAAAGTGACTATTATAAACTTAGAATAAACCTTACAAGCAGATTGATTCCAAAATATATGACAGCTCTAGTTAAATCTGATTCATCAGTGTTATAAACTTTTTCAGATAAAAAATTTAAAATAATGAGGCCATTCTATATCAAGTTTCTGCTGTTCTAAAGTCTGCATACTTACCCACATCATGAGTTCCTTTATTAGGAATACTTTTGTCATTTTCTGCAACACATAAATCATCTATATGTAGTTACAAAATAATTTTTAGTCATATTTTTAGCTAAGTTATTTGCTTTCTTGCATCTTTATTATATGTAGGATGTTTCCAAAATTGTAAGAAATGCACTTTAGTTCAAAAATTTTTTTTTTTTTTTTTTTTTTTTTTTTTTTTTTTTTTTTTTAGGATAAGTGTATTTAATTAAATGGAGATTTAGTTAAGAAACTTCATTGTAATATTAATGAAAAGTGAGAAAATAAAAAAAAATATACATAAATTCTTAGAACTTCAGTTATTAGTTAGATATTACATAGTTAGATATTACCAAAGGGGAGTTTTATTCATTGATATTCTTCTCCTTTCCCAGTTCAATTTCTTTTGTGATACAGTATTTTAAACTCACAATAAGCTCAAGTGAAGGATTGTAGTAACTTATATATTTTGGTGTAGAAACAACCATGCTATATTATTCCTATAACATAATGTGAATGATAGTATTAAGCAGCATTAAGTATATACGAGCATGTTTATGGCTAATACTGTATTTTTTAATGGTTAACATAGTAGAAGTAGAATAAAAATAGATTAAATATGATATTAATATGTTTTAGTGGATAAAAATTCAGAATATTTTACTAATTTCCGTTTTTAATCTCATCTTTAGGATCATTTGCAGCTGCAGTATTGAGCTCCATTCAATTACTTTCACGTAATACTCCCACAGTTGATCGTTTGATCTGGATCTTCCGTATTTTCCCACCTTTTTGTGCATCATCTGGTTTTTCTAAATTATTTGCTATTGCTTATAATAATGCATTTTGTGAGAGTATATCAAAAAATGATTTGGATTTCAGTTGCAGTTCACACTCTATGACTGAGACGAGTTCATTGTTCAAGTGCTGTAAAGGTATTTTTATTCCCTTGCTCATGAAATTTCTTATTATGGCTTCTTTTCTAGTAAATGCATAAACATAGTTCTCTTTTCTGTATGAACAGATCTTTGTGGAAAGAACTGCCTGCAGCAAACTGACCTCATAACGTGGGATGAAGATGCTTGTGGACGAGATATTTTGATGTTATATGTAGATGGTCTAGTGTTTTCCTTAATTGTTTGTTTCTTAGAAACTGTCACTGCAAGAAGATTAATGGTTTATATTAAACAACATCTGCCAAGAAGGAAAAAAATAATGCAGGACCAAGAAGCTCTTAGCAATGTACCTAAAGATTCTGATGTTATAGCTGAAGAAGAACGTGTACGGAGCATGCATTCTGATGCTGCTGCTGATGAAGCGTTAGTGGTTTCTGATTTGACAAAAATGTTCAAAGCGTTTTGTGCTGTTGATCATGTGACATTCAGTATTCACCAAGAAGAGTGTTTTGGACTCCTTGGAGTAAATGGAGCAGGCAAAACAACAACTTTCAAAATGCTTACAGGTGATTGCATTCCTAGTGATGGCAATGCTTTTATAAAGGAATATTCTTTGAAGGAAAATTTGGAAGAGGTAAAATCATATATTTTATGATTTATTTATTTTTACTTATTTATTTTTTAATCATGTTTGATTTACACTTGAACTGAACATGTAATGCTTGTTTTCTAACAATACATAAAAAGAGTAATAAACAGATAAAATTTTATTTAGCTAAACCTAATAATTTTTATTCTAGGGATGTTAAGGATGTAAAAATAGACAGCATTATTTCTTCTGTTTGCGTTTTCTGTGCTAAGATCTCACCTGAAAAATATCCAATATTTTGCTTCTTTTATTGATTTTTTTTTCTTTTTGAATTATGTACACTGCACACAAAAAAAGGGGGGACAGTTCTATATCTCCCGTTCTACTGAGCCGATTGGCGAAATTCAAATTGCATTTTCCATGTCTCGAAAGCGTGATTTAAGATATTTATTAGATTTATATATAGCATTGTTCTAATATAGGTATTTTGACACAAAATATGACTTTTTCTGAAACGACATGCCAGTTTTTTCCATATTTCGATTCTACGACTCAGATTATGCCAGACTATCAAGTTTTTTAAAAATCACACAATTAAATTTTAAAGCATTAGCTCTCAAAATTTTAGCTCCTCAATGTTAATTGAATTTGATATGTATTTATTAATTTCTCTTTTTTTCTTAAACTTACTTGATTCCTTCTTCCAGAATTCTAAATTTGAGCTTAATCCAAATATCATTCACACATTTTTTATGATTTATTTTTAAATTTTTAAATATTTTTTATAAATTTTTCAAAAAAAAAATTTGAATTATAATCTATAAAATTTTTACCATCAACTTAATGTAGATATATTTCTAAGTATACCTGCAAAAAATTAGAGCTTTTATTCAAAATTTTCGAAAATATACATGAATTTATATGTTGGCGCATTTTGAAATTTGCCGTATTTGTTGAAAGCGATAATAACATCTAATGCGATTTACGCATTTTGCTAAAATGATTTGAAAGTAGGAACGATGTGACTCTTTTCCCGCTCATGCATAATGTAAAAAGGTAGGAATGATGTGACTTTTTTTCTGCTCCTGCACAATGGAAAGGATAGGAAAATAGGTTGCTATGTGTTAAGAAGTTCATTAAGTGAATTATTTTTGGTGCAAACTGAAAAAATTCGTTAAGTTAAATTTCTGAATTTCTCTCTAAATTTCGCACCAAATTTTAGAAAATTTGATATTTAGACATAATTTGAGTCATAGCATCGAAATGTGGAAAAAAGTTATACAGAAAAAACCCATTTTGTGTCAAAATACCTGTGTTAGAACAGTGCTATATATAAATCTAATATATATCCTAAGTCGCGCTTTTGATACATGAAAAACGCAATTTGAATTTTGTCAATCGGCGCAGTAGAACAGGAGATATAGAACTGTCCCCCCCTTTTTTTTTGCACAGTGTACATATGTTTATGTATTTAAAATGATGCATGTATTTATATGTAATGCATGTCTTAGAAGTATGTTCTATTGTCAAAAAAAAAAGGTACTTTTTTCTGTTCCATTACAATGCACTGCATCATGTGTAAAGTGCTTAACTGTCCTGTCAAATATTACCTATTTCAAATCTTATGGGGAGGAAAAAATAGAAATGATATTTGAATGTTTGAAAAGTTTCTATAAAATGAAGTCAGCTTCCAGAGATTTTCTTCCGAGTTCTTGAACTTTCTCAAAAATTCTTGCTCATTTAATTGAGGCCATACCCATTTCAAACACACAGTACTGCTCACAGGCATGTTTGTATGACATAAATATGTTGAGCTTACCATTCTTCTTCAAGAATTGAATCCATGCAAATATTTAGGTGCACTTATTAGAATTGAACTATATTTTGTCACAAATGTACTATTAATATTTTGCTGATGAACTCATCTTAAACAACATATTGGTCTTTCTACACCTTATCACAGTTTCTTGTGTTTCAAGACATAGTTTTATATCACAGTTTAGCCTTGTGTGTGATGTTTACTCAGCTTGTTTCAGGACTTCAGCAATTGAGAGTGGAAAGAATGCTTATTCTAAAAATTAGTTATTCTTCAAATCAAGAAATATTAAAAAGGAAATTTAGAATTTGCAGAAATGTTGTTTTATAACAAAGCGCAGATTATCCATAGATCACATAAATCATGCACATTTGCAAAGCCTCTAACTGATAGATCTTGAGGCTTTATTCCTATCACTATGTGGTGGATATTTTTACCGTTGATATAATCCTGCACCAGTGTGAACAATACTCACTTGTATTTTATCACAGTGTAAAACATAAGAAACAAACTAAAAATTCATGATATCTGATTTTAGATATCAACATTATATTTAGAATGAGTTATGTATAGAAGTGTTGTTCTCAGATTTCATTAAAAATTTAAATCTGAAAGTAAATTTTCAGTATGTATCTCAAGCATTTCATTGTGACTCCTGAATGAGATTATAATTAATGTATTTATGCTTTTGAATTCAATTAACTAAAATTGCTAACCCATGATTCAGTAGTCATTTGACTATGTGTGAATTGATTTTCACGAATATTCTCATTCTCTTTATATTCATGTTCATATCTTTTACTATCTCATTGCGTAATCTAGGTTTTCTTCTTTGGCTACATATACAGTTCAGAAGAGAGAGTATACTTTTAACATCTCTGAAACATTTCAACATCAGTACCTTTGTACGTTTCAGAAAATTTTTGTATGTATTAATGATATGCAGTAACATTCCTCATAATATTTATAATTTATTTAAATATTTCAAATATTACTACTAACTGAATAATGCAAACAATGCAACTGTGTAGTTATCTTGGCATTCATTATATTCCTATATGATTGCAGTAACCTCCAAGTTATGTATGCAGTGTATTCCATAAACCTTTATGTAACTTGAAATTTACATAAGTCAAATTTTGTAAATTATGATCAAATTTAACTTTGTAAGAACCTGCAATATTTATTATCATTATGTGTATATTATTTATACAATATTATTTTACAAATGATACATCATTCTGCTCTATTTAATCAGATATAAACTATAAAAGAATATGAAAACGAACTGAATAAATATTTTCAAATAAAAAAAAAGTCTTGTAACAGCTAACTTATCTGTATATTGAGAGAGTTGCACTGTTGCAAAATTCAGCTTGCTATTGCCAACAAATATTATCTTGTGATTCAGTGTATTTTTTTTAAAATTCTAAATGTCAAGACAGTACCAAAAGGAACTTAGAAGACATGCAAGACACATACTTATTTTTAATTCTGCAGACACGTATATAGTTGCATAAATCCATGTAAATCACTGTAGAATAATATATGAATCTAAAGAAAATTATCAAATATCAAACATAATTTAAATCAAACATTGAACACTTCTTTCCACGACATCACACATAAAGTTCAGATTGAAAGTTCTAATCTTCACTGCTGTTGACAGATTAGGAAACAAAACATGAAAAAGAAATGTGAATTCCACAGCATCCTCTTGTGTGAAGAAGAATCTGCAGAGGCACTGGTACTGGATGTTTGTAAAGAAGAATGTTCTCTAAATACTTCCACCACTGTGTTATGTTAAAGGCTGAGGATAGTTGGGATCATCAGACTTATCATCTTGATTTTATTATGAATGGATTCTCACAAACATGTTTAGAACAGAGTATGTGGTCACATGCATTTCATTATCATCGATGATCTTGATGTTAAACAAATCAGAATGAATACAGCTTTTTTGTCAATTTCTGTCTGGAATTGACAGTTCAGTTGGCATATTATTTTCTTTTCAGAATTTCAGAATGCCTCACACTGAATAATGCCATCTTTACTAAACTGTTCATTGTGATTCAGTTGAAACTCATTAATGTTAGTGTTATCTATTTCCAACTGTAATTGCTGTGCTGGTTGTACACATGTCTCTGTCACATGCTGTAGCAGTTTCAGTTTAAGTATTATTCAATTTCAAATTAAGTTTGAAATTTAACAGTTTCAGTTTGAATATTACATCTTTTGCACCCTTATGTAACTTCAAATTTATATATAAATAATGAAAGGTAATTTATGGTTATCTAATAAAAGCATATTTATGGCTTTTATCAAAAGATATAAAAAGTGATAATTTTTGGTAAAATATTGAGATGCCCGCAAAATGTTGAGATAATGGTATTGTCCCATTCAAAAACAGTATGTATGATCAGCCTAATTAATACAGTGTGTCTAATAAATGTAAATCAACCTAAACAATACTGGTTTATGTTTTACTCTTGAATGAGAAATTTGAAAAGAGTAATTATTATTTAAAAGTCAGTGATTATGGTAAAGCATTTTTTTTTATCTTATTTTAACCCTAGAACACTAGCGTGTTTATATATGCCGCTATCACTAGCAATACGTAAAATTTACCTGCTCGTTTAAAATTCATTTTATTTACTTATATTACATTAATGATGTTTCTAAATATAATTTTATTTGCTGTTTTACTCAATATTACCAAATTTTCATTAACTTGATAATTAATTGTATTTAAAAATATAAAAATGTATACTAATAGCTAAAAATATAAATAAAATATAGTTTAACACATTTTATTTTAAATAACACATATTAAAATATCAATTAATAATAGATTTAAAAACCATGAAAAAAAAACTGTAATAAAAGTTGTTCGCCTTTTAAATTTAATACAATCGACACAATTGAAAAATAAATTTTCATAATAATTAGTTTCCAATACAATTATGTCTATACACAAGAAGGACATGACTTCTTCTGGTACTCTCCACTTATAGCTTTGCTTATACATTTGCAGTAGGTGGTGTCATTCTCTTTTTTTTTTTATAGTCACAAAAGCTGCAATAGGTTTGATGACCTTGTTGATTTTGGAAAAGTTCTAAAACCTGTGGTTCCTGTCCTAATGCTTTTGTGATTATATCTTTCAATTCTCTTGAGAGATGTGGAACATTTAGAGACTGAAGTTACCATTTTGCACATAATTGTTGATGAAATTTCAACATGAAGTTCAATCTTGATAATGGCATTCCATTTCCAGTTCGATCTCTGTAAAAATTATGCAAATAAATTACATATGCATTTATTCCTGCTATATTTATAATATTATAGAAAAAAAGCCATTGGCCATCTTTTGGTTTTTTTGCCACAGTTCATATGATTACACAATTGATCAAAACAGTCAACTCCACCTTTTGTAGAATTGTATGTCAGAACAGTATCAGTAATAGTCAAAAGCAAAATGGGTAAGAATACAGATCTAAGTGCATTAAATTGTGGCCAAGTCATTGGGACCCTATGGATGGGTCATTGCATTTTGGAAGTAATGCAGACATTCGGATTACCAATGTCGATCCCTTATTTGTGGGATTTTCCAAAAAGTGTGAGATTATGCTAGCAATAAAAGAATTACACTTGTCAAACAACAGCATTACAAGAAGAATACAAGACATTTCAATGGACATGCAAACTCAGTTAAAGAATGAGTTGGAAATGTGTGAGTGGGTTTGACTACAATTTGACGAGTATGTAGACATATCAGACACAGCAGAGTTAGTAGTTATGGTGAGAATGGTATTTAGCGACTTTACTGTAAAAGACCTTCTACAAATATTACCCATACAAGGACGAACAAGAGGTGAGGATATCTATAAAATATTTATAACTTATGCAGTGTCGATAAATATGCCTCTCCAAAAGCTATCTGCGATAACTACTGATGGGGCAGCAGCAATGGTTGGTAATGTCAATGGATTTATTGCCCACTGCACAAAAGATGAATCATTTCCAAACTTTATGTCATATCACTGTATTATCCATCAGAAAGTTTTGTGTGGTAGAATACTAATCTTCGGACACGTCATGAAAATAGTTGCAAAAATTGTCAACTTAATTCACACAGTTCCTTTGCAACGCCAATTTGGCTTTTCAAGTATTGGAAAATCCTAAATATCCTTATCTCATTCTGCATACTGCAGTACATTGGCTCAGGCAAATTTCTTGCCAGATTTAGAAATTTAATTGATGAAATAAAAAATTATCTCAATGCCAAAAATCAGAATTTTGTTAAACTAACAAACCCTCATTGGCTGGCGGGTTTGGCTTTTTTTACAGATGTAATGGAAAAAATTAATTGCTTAAACCTAGAGCTGCAGGGAAAAGATAAAATATACTTACATTGATAGGGTCCATAAACTCATTTAAAGTTAGACTGGTTTTGTGGATATCACATCTGAAGATGAAGTCCCATTTTCCAAATATAAATAAAAATTATAGGCAACAGTGAAATTGACTTATCATCATTTGCTATGAACCTTCAATTTCTTCAAAACCAGTTTGAAAAGTGCTTTCAATAGTTTAATACCCTCGAACCAATGGCCACCTTTTTTATCAATCTTTATACTTACCAAGTAAATGTAACCAAACTAGTTACATATATTTCAGAGTTTGTACATGTAAGGACAGAAGAACTGGAGATAGAAATTTTAGGTCTCAGAATAATAGTTTTCTAAAATCCATTAGAAATTTTAGGTCTTTCAGAATGACATTGTTCTGAAATCCAGTGTATCAGATGAGAATTTATGGAAAATAGTCGACAGAAACAAATTTCCATTCTTGAAAAAAGCAGTATATAAATTAAAATCGTTTTTTCTGTTCCACATACTTGTGTGAGTCATTGTTACAACAACGAATATCATAAAATCAAAGTACAGATCACAACTTACAGACGAACACCTTGAAAACTGCTTACGAGCAGGAATATCGTCATATTCACCTAACTACGAAGCAATAGCCAATGAAATGCAATGTCAAAAATTGCATTGACTTTGAGATTTGTATTTTTATAAAGAATTTTTATACTTTGTAGATTTTGTATTTTTTATAAAGAATTTTTATACTTTGTAGATTCTGTATTTTTTATAAGGAATTTTTATACTTTGTAGATTTTGTATGCATTTTTTTAAAATTATTTTGCACAAGAATAAAACAATAATTTTTATGTGTTAAGTTTTATTTTTGGAATTAAATATTTTTTTGTACATTATGTGCATGTATTATAAACTCTATCCAATTATAAATTCACCTTGAAAAAATAAATGTTGCCTACTGTCCAACAGATATTCAAGAATGTACTCGTAGGGACAAAAAAGTTTTGGACCCTTGCCATAAGCCATCTGAGTATCAAATCTATGATATTTAAATTTCTAAGCAAGCAAGCCAAAAATGTGCTTGAGGTTGGAAGTTAACTTGAGGATTAATTTCTTACATCAGAGCATCACAGTAGTACTGTTATTTCAAATGTTGTTATGCTCAGTCCTGAAAAGCTTTTCCAGATAATATTGATAGGCCTGAATTAGAAGACTTGAGTCTATTGTCATATCCAGAATGTGAATGTGTAAAAGAAGACAAAGTTTTAGGATCATGCATAGGAGTGTCATGCAAAAAATGATATCCATGATTTTGAGAGTGAGAGTGAGAACTGTTGAAAAGAATGGTAAAATAATTTATTTTTGCAAAAAAGAAATTACCATGAAAAGAAATCAGCTACTGTGCCATCATTGTATGACACTTAAGATGTCATTACAAGCTTCTTGTGAAAGGAGTATTCAAGAATATAATTAATTTTTTAATGTACTTGTACTATCACTTGAACAATTCATAAACTCATTGAAAGTAGACTATCCGGGCAGAAGAGAATAGAAGTTTCATATATTTATTCTATATTGTATCTGGGGTCAATTTCATGGGTTGGTGTTTTAGAAAAAACATGTTTTGTATTTGAAGATTGAAAAAAAAAAAAATTCGTAGATATTAAGCAGATATACTATTATTTGCAATTACTGATAATAACATTCTTACTAAATTATAATCATTATCCTTCATCAAATAGAGTGGCATTATTCGCACCCCATGCATTTTAATGCAATTTGTGAGAAAATCTCTTATTGATTATCACATATACAATGGAGTTTTTATTTCCCATATTCTATATTTAAAAGCATCTCAGATGTAAATAATTTTACAAATGGCTTTATAAATTGATGCTCTTACCTTTATCAAAGGTCTGAAATGAGCATTAGTAATTATAGCTGTGTTGAAGCTATTTGAAAGGACAACATATGGCTGGTTTATAGAATACATTAAGAAAAGAGTTTAAAAAATATAAAATTTCTTTAAGGTTTTCTATTCATGATAATATTTATATTGAAAGACATCTAGCTACATTTATGCAAATTTTAATGCTCATTTTATTTTATCACCATTTTCAAATCCACTGCAGTTTATTTTGTAAAAAAGGTGAATAAAAGTTTAAATCACTAGAAGTTTTTTTTTTTTTTTTTATTTTATTTTTCTCTTTCTTTCTTTTTTCCCCCTAGCTATTTAAGTAGTTTACATAGCATGTATCCTTTTAGTAATATATTATTGTTTAACAGTTAAATATATGGAATAAAAATAAGAATTAAAACACATAAGGTTATAAAATATCAAACAGATAATATTTGCAGAATCGTAAATTCAGTATGTACATTATCCATTAGTTTTTCACGAAAATATTCTTGCTTCCAGTTTGGATTATATTCTGTCAATCTTCTAACAGTTTCAGGCTTTCATTGGATATTGTCCTCAGTTTGATGCCCTTATTGATCGTTTAACTGGTCGAGAAATGCTTGAGCTTTTTGCTTATCTTAGAGGCTTATCTGGACAAGATCTGGTAGAGGCAGTTAATATGGTAATCAAATTGACAGATCTTTCTGAACATGCTGACAAACAGACTCAATTTTACAGGTCTGTATTTAATTTTCCTTGTGGCACTTTTTTCGTAACATATGGTATGGAATCTAATTATGTTTCATTGTATTATTTTAGTGGAGGAACTAAAAGGAAGTTGTCCATTGGAATTGCATTAATTGGATCCCCTCCTTTAATCTTTTTGGATGAACCAACTGCTGGTGTTGACCCTGTCTCTAGAAGAAAAATTTGGGCTGCTTTATCACAAGCTAGAACTAAAACAGGAGCAGCAGTTATTCTTACCACTCACAGGTTAATATAAGTTTAATTTCATAAAGTCATATGTTTACTATAATAAAGTTTAAAAAAAGAGAATAAAAGAGGTTTGAAGAGGCTTTTTAATTTTTTGAAAAAACTCATACTGAGATTTTGTTTTAATCTACCTACATGTCTAAGATTGCTACCAACTCTGCCAGTTTTACCAGGAGAGTCTCTAGAAATAAATTAAATATGTATAATTACTTTATTTCCCTTCCACAGTGATATTCAGCACGGTTTTTCATATTAAATTTTATTTAATCTGAACTGATTTGATCTTTTTGAACCATTTGTAGGAGTTTTTATGAAGCCTTAGATAATGCTTAATCAGTTCATATTTATATTTAATTATATCTCCCGTTCTACTGGGCCGATTGACGAAATTCAAATGGCGTTTTTCATGTCTCGAAAACGCGACTTAGGACAGATTTATATTATTAGATTATTAGATTTATATATAGCATTGCTTTAATATAGGTATTTAATATAGCATTGCTTTAATATAGTATAGATATAAAATATAGAATATCTGATTAAATATTAATATATTTTATATCAGAATCGCATGATAAATGGTTCAGTAACATGAATAATGCATCATAAAGAATATTTAAGTCAGTTTGGAGTTCTTTGGAAATGGCATTGCTGGCCAGCACAAAAACTTCTGGAAGCTTCTAGTTTTCATATGTAAATTCTCCAGTTTTTCATATTTGGGAGTTAGCAGCTACAATAACAAGGAACTAAAATAAAGGCCTGGGAAGAGACTTTACTCTCATAATAATGATTTACAAGTAACCTTGGAAATATTTACTTGAGAAACAACAATTACAAAGAATATAAGATTACAGATATTGGTGGGAGGCAGTGGATTACACACCCTTATGCTATAACATCTCCAGAGTCACTCAGTAGTTTTTTTTTTAAATTTATTTACTACCATTTGCAGCAGAATTCAAATTCAAAAGTGAGGCAGTGGGGAGCGAAATCCTTTTCACCAGTCTAGCCTCAAAATGAGGAGAGAAAGTTGTAAAGATTTTTTTTGAGGGGGCTTGTTACAGACCAATAAAAAATTACAGCTTAAATGATTAAAAAAATATACTCTAAGATACTAATGTATTCTTAAGATGAAATAAAAGCAATTAAGTAGGTAAGGGTATCCAGCTAGAAAATATACATATAGAGGTACATAAAAACAAAATTTTGTTTCTGAAAATTGGGAAAAAATTGCTTGGTTACACTTTTTTGTCAAAGATTATTGAAATGATTTAACCCTTGACTACTAATGGAACATACAGGTCCCACTAAAAGTTTAAAAATTTAAATTTAAAAATTAAGTACTCAGAATCTCCTGAACGTTGGGGAGCATCTTCCAATAGTTTGAAAATCATGATGCTGCTGTACTCATTGTATACAGATGAACGTAATCATGATGCTGCTGTACTCATTGTATACAGATGAACATAGAAAAAAGAACAAATATGAGTTGCCCTTTGTGCAATGTTGGGTTATACAAAGAATGCTTTACCCTGTACCATATGATGTAAAATTTATTTCATATAATAAAGTTTTCCAGAATAATGGGTGTGTTTATAGTAAGTCCATCACTATATGTGGGACATATGTGTCCTAGCCTTTGGCTTGAAAACCATATGTGAAAAAAATCTCAAATGCCAGATTTACCTTGATTATGAGATATTTGTGTTCTTTGATAGAATTTTTTTTTTTTAAATTCATAGTCAAAATGTTAAGCCTAGAAAGGGATCTGGTTTTTCAAATCTGAGCCATAAGATTACTCCATTTAATTTTTTTATGAAAAAAGTACTGATGGTTGAAATATTAAAAATTCTTGTATGTTTTGCAATAAGGAAAGAGATCTCCCAAGGCTTTTATACTGACTGAAAAATATCTGTTTACATAAAACCAAAACTTTCCTTTAAATTGTTGCTGAATTTTGGATACTTTCTTGCTAATTTTTCATCATCTTTGATCTGTATATGCCAGTAAGACAAATTTTAAGATGTAGAACAAGTGGATACAAGATTACTTTTCTTTCCAATTCACTTTGTTTTATTAGATAAAGAATTTTCAGACAGTGAAGTAATAATTTTTATGCACTGGGTGCAAAGAATGAAGGGTAAACTTAAAAAAACTGACCTTAATTTATGGCATACAAAAACAAATACAATATAGGATATATTGTATTTGTTTTGAAAAATTTTACAGGCTGTTTAACACAAATAAATTACTGAATATAGATGTGTGAAATAAATTATGCGGAGAAAGCACTCGCGTTTCAAGAGAAAATTCAAATTAGGAATGACGCTATGGTTGCCCAAATGGACATTCTGGTCTGTGATTGCTTCATTGCATAAGTACTGATAGTGTCTTTCTTTGGAGGTTCTGAGATGATCAATCAGTTTTTGTGAAATTAATTGCTGCTCATTTGAAAGGGCCAATCTGATCCCGACAAAGTACTTGAAGGAGCTAACATTCTGCATCCATAAAGAGAACATTTGCTCTAGTTTTCTGGTTTCCTTGGAAGAATAATAGTCAGGATTATTCTAGGAATTGTTCTAGGATCACAGTTAGGAAGAAGCACAAATCATAAAAGCATCATACTGATTGATGCCTCTTTCCTTCAGATTACAGTAATCAATGAACTTGCTTATTCTTATCCTAAAGGCTGTTGTTTGATGTTGCTGTTAGTGTCATATAGTTATCTTTGAAAAAGGCTATTTGGATGACTTCATCTTTTACAACCAGGCTTTATAAGTGATTGAAAAACGTCTTCCATCTTTTATGATTGCATTATGCCATGCAGTTGTGACCCTGTATCTACTTATTTAGTACTTACAGTTTGTTATAAAATTTTTACAGTTTATTATAAATACAGTCAAATACCGAAAATCCGCCAACCTGAAATCTGTCAACTCCTGAAATCCACATTGCCACTCAAAATATAAACATTCAATTTAGGGGTTCAAGAAACCGCAACATGGAGAAAGAAATACCGAAGAAAAAATATTTATCCAATAATGACGTCATAATTACCAAATAATAATGATTCTGTGTTAGTGGCAGAAAAAAACTTAGCCCAGAAGAGGTTTTTAATATGGATGATGTGTTCAGATGAGCCAACACTGGCATATCAGATAACAGATGATGAAATCATTGGCTCTGTTTTGAACTCGCCACAGCAAGAAAACGATTCTGACACCGACACAGATAGTGAATTTGATAGGAGCGAGAAAATATCTTTTATTGAGGGTTTGGAACATTGTGAAAAATACCTAAAATATTTAGAATAACAGAGCTGTGCCACAGAGCAAGAGATTATGACTCTATAAAATTTACAAAAAAAAA
>KK113387.1:118133-133296 GCA_000611955.2 Stegodyphus mimosarum
AATAAATGTATATATATATATATATATATATATATAATTTAATGCATATAATAAATTAATGTAATAATGTATATTACTGTACATAATAATTTAATTAAATGTATCTAATATGCCTTTTTTTATTTATTTTTCACTTTTAGTCTGAATATTTTGATTTAGTTTTTCTGTCCTGAAATTCGCAAAATCCTAAAATCCGCACAACCTCTGGTCCCAATCATTGCGGATTTCTGGACTTCTACTGTACTTACAGTTTATTTACAAATACTTACAATTTAATATAAACTTTATTATTTGAAAATTTTGAGAAACAAATGTTCAATTTTATAAGTTACTAAACTCACAGCGATGAATTTAAACATGATAAAAGAAGGCAGCTTAGTGCCAAGTACTGTTCTTATGGTAGTCCTGACTATCAGCACAAGCAGATTAATGTTTCAGATCAATGTTTCTGTGCTTTAATCAAAAAGTAGGATTTTTATTTTCTTCTACCCGTTGAAAATTGTCTGACCTTTTATGGTGAAGCATTAATGTACTTTGATTTTTGTATCAGCTTCAGAGGATTAGAATAAAGTTTGAGAACCCAGTATGTATGTATATGTTACGGTGAAACACCGAAATCTAGAGAATGTCGACTTTCACCGGTGAATGTCAACATTCACATACTTGCTTGGTGTATGTCCGAAATATTTTCCAAATACTCTTGTTTCTGACTTACACCAATGAATGTCAACATTCACCATGTACTAATGGTGAATGTTGAATATATGAGAATATTATATTTTCTTCTCCGTAATTCAGTCACGAAA
The DNA here is from genome assembly GCA_000611955.2 of Stegodyphus mimosarum. Classification (NCBI taxonomy): domain Eukaryota; kingdom Metazoa; phylum Arthropoda; class Arachnida; order Araneae; family Eresidae; genus Stegodyphus; species Stegodyphus mimosarum. The sequence continues at coordinate 118,940 of KK113387.1, forward strand.
AAACACACAAGTACTTAAAACACACAATACATTCAAAATGAAAAAGGAAAATAATAGAGGTTAAAAAACTTACTTAATTATACAGTACGTAGTAAATGAGAAAATAAAATAATAGTTATAAAAAACTTACTAAATTATGTGATTCAAATCTGATTAATTGTAACAACTTAAACTATTATTAGACTTTGAATTGCACAAGAGGCCCTTGCTTTTACAACTGCATTTATGGGAAACAGCCAGTCACCTCTCTTTTCGACCTACACCAGAGCATATCTGTGATTGTCGACATACACTGGTGAGGGTCCGAATGTACAAGAATGCAATGTTATATTCGATCTTTCACCGACGTATTTGGTGAATGTTGACATTCTCCGGTGAAAGTCGACATTCTCCAATTTCGGTCTTTCACAGTAACATATATATATATGCCAGTAAGAATTATATATATATATATATGTGTGTATAAAATTCCAAATAGAAACCTATGTAAAACCATTGAAGTCTGTACCTTTCAGAATGTAATGCGCTTTATTCTTTATCTGTTTTGTGTTGGTATAAAATCTTTTTGTAAGCATTATATTAAGTAAATCTTGTCATTTAGCTCATGAATACTTCATAATATATAGTTTTTCAATTATCTATAATTTCACATATCCATGGTAAATCTTGAGATGCAATAATATAATGGATATATGTAGGCTGTACTACATATTTACTTCTCATTACTGGAGACTTTGAACTGGGACTGACAACTTTTCAGCTGAGTGATCCTTGATCACCATTGTGATTCATCTAGTTATTTTCTTCAGGCATTTTCAATAATATCACTAACTGAAATTAATGAGAATTTTTCTCCTAAGTATTTTAATTTCAAATAGTATTTATTTATTTTGGCTTGATATTCTTTTTTATATTTTTAACATTAGATTTTAATAACATATATAGTGTTTGTTAATAATATATGTTAAATAATTGTAATTTTGTAGCATGGAGGAATGTGAAGCATTGTGTAGCCGACTTGCAATCATGGTCAATGGTCGCTTTCGATGTTTAGGTTCTATACAGCATTTAAAATCAAAATATGGCAAAGGCTATACGCTTGTTATCAAAATGAAAAGAGAAACTCAAGGTAATCCACAAACTGTGACTGAGATAAAAGCATTTGTTGAAAGCAACTTGCAAAGTGCTGAACTGAAAGATGATCATCAAGTAAGATTGTTTCCTCAATCAATAACATAACTATCTTTTTGTTGTGCTGATGTGTCCTCCTTCTCCCCTCCCCTGCTTTTTCTTTCTTTTTGAAAGAACAATCATTTTGGAAATAAAGAGCAAATATTTCTTAATTAGTCTTAAATCAAAATTTCAGTTTTAGTTTTCTTTAAAATTTTAGTTTTAATTTGAAATTATTTTAAATCATGTAGATTCTAAAGGATGCGTCTTGCCGTGTTACTCAGTTAAACTACTGCATATCAGCAGATCATGCCACTGAAATCATTTTCCAGTTCCTTCTTTAAGTAGAAATATCCAAAACCAATTCTTCAGTAGCTCGTTGAGTAAGAAAACCCAATCAATGAGCAGCTGGATCTTCATAAAGTTTCCAGTAATCTAAACAACATGATGAATGTTGGAGTTCCCATTCGAAAACTTAATCATTTAATACCAAATAATAATAATAAATAAATAAACAGAAATTAGAATTCTGCATTATTGTATTATTTGATAGGAATTTTGTATGCCTTATCGATAGCAATAATTCTCAACATTCTACATGTATGACAGAATATCTAAAAATAACTGGAATTATTTTTTTAAAAATAATATTAAACTTCAAATTCGCTGAAACAACCTTGTATTTGGCATACATTTACAAAAAACACTCAATCGATTTCAAGGGCAGCTACAGGTCCCTCCTCATCAGGAGAACAAAATATCTAGTAGTATTTGTTTGACTAGATATTTTGTTCTCCTGATGAGGAGGGACCTGTAGCTGCCCTCGAAATCGATTGAGTGTTTTTTGTAAATGTACGCCAAATACAAGGTTGTTTCAGCGAATTTGATTGTCACATTGGCGTGTTTCTCTTCTATTGTAACATTAAACTTACTTGATTTAGTCCCTTTCAAAGTATCCTCCTCCAGTTTAATTGAATTTGTCACTTCTTGAAATATTTTTAGAACTCTGTATTCAGAATACTGTACAAGGCACGAACCATATTTTCTTTCATCATATTTCATGTCAATAAATTTCATTTCTTTTAGAGCAGTGGTTCTCAATCTGTTTTGTCTATGCACCTCTTTCACCATTGCTAGACAATCCCTCTATCCCCCTCTCTATTGCAAAATTCGAAAAATAAATTTACATTTATTTAAATTTAGATTATTTTTAATATGTTTTATAAATTAAACAAGAAAAATATAGAAAATGATAAATACCAAAACTTGAATAAAAGTAGTTTTTTATATTCATAAAACAAAACTAAATACTTAAAAGGTAAATAAAGGACTGACCACAAAGCTCCTGAAACTATGAAATTCTCCCCCGAGGGGAATTTGCTCCTGGCTTAGAATCCCTGCATTAATCCATGCTGTGGACCCAAGATAAACATAAAAGTGTCAAATTACTTAAATTAAATTATTCCTTTTAACTAGTAAGACTTAAAATAATACAAAACAGCTTATTATTTCTAGTATTTCAATGGCTTATTGGAGCCTTAAAATATATTTACTGAGTCATACTCCAGCATCTCTACATGAAGCTATGACACTTAGCATCTGTGCTAGTGTCAGAGATTCATGGCTGTTCTGATCAGCAGGCTTCTCTCTCTCTCTGGACAAGTAACAGCAGTGGAACAACCAAACTTCTGTCACAAATCCTGTTGATTATGATTTTGCTTCTCATTTATGCTGCTTGACATAAAATCTGCATGCTATTTAATAAACTTCTGGACTGAGCAAGTACATGATGAAAGGAGACTTAAAAGAAAGCATCAACATAAAACTAACTGTAAATAAAATGTTATTAATATTCTTTAATATATGTTCAACTATTTTAAGTGTTTCGGGAAATTTTTCAAATTAAGCAAATCATGGCAAGCATGCATGTATTTGTCTTTCTGCCAGCTCTGTTGATGTCTGAGATACAAATATGGCAGACAGACATCTAATTTTCCATTCTTTCAATAAAATTCTCTAGCAGACACTTCATGACAAACTTATTTCTTCAGAAATCTGATCATTGGCCTTTTAATATTTCCATTAATAGCCTGATTAATAATTTTTTAATATTTTCCTTATTTCTGCTCATCAGTGGATAGCTGTCAAGTCACAGCAAATCTTCACACGAAATTTTTCCACTTATTAAAAAAAAAAAAAAAAAAAAAAAAAAAAAAAAAAACCACCACTTGCATTCTTTTGGTTTAGTCAGGACATCACTTTTGAAGGCTTGCTAAAGCAAACTCTGGTCTGGTCCTTTTCATTAATAGCCCACTGCATATTTTCAATGTTTCTCTCATTTTTAATTTTCATTAAATTGTTAGGCCATGGCAGGTCTCCAGATTAAATCCTTTTTGAATTGTGAAAACAATTAATAAACTTGTTATTCACTCAAAGCATCACCTTTAAAGATTTATGAAAGCATAACAATGCTCTTGAAGTTTGTGCAACAATAACAACATGTCACACACTTTTTGTTCCTTGAAGTTACATATTGCAAAAAATGAGATGCTGTAGGGACATATACATATCAGCACCAAGGACAGACTGCTGTACGGAGACTACCATGAAAAATATTTGGCAGTTTTAGTTTCATATCTGAGAGTTATGCTCAAATATTTTAATTTTCTGAACATTCTGATGAATATATTGAAAGTGTAATGGATGCTGTTTGGTCCATGTAATATAAAATTTCAATTTTTTCCAAAGTGAACAACAGTTTAATGATTTTTTCTTTTTTTGATATGTGCTGAAGAAGCGTTGATGTTATTCATTATAAAGTTTTAAAGGTTTTTTAAAACATTTTTTTCATATGTTATGTACATAGATATCTAAAAAATAACTGGAATGCTTGGTGTGTTTAACTTGAATTTTTCATGGTTGTCTACATACAGCAGTTTGTCCTTGGTGCTGATATGTATATGCCCCTACAGCATCTCATGATTTTTTTGCAATATGTAACTACAAGGAACAAAAAGTGTGTGACATCTTGTTATTGTTGCACAAACTTCAAGAGCATTGTTATGCTTTCATAAGTTTTTAAAGGTGATGTTTTGAGTGAATAACAAGTGTATTAATTGTTTTCACATCACAAGTTTTTCATCTTTTCAAAGATTACTGGGAGTATGGTTAGTACCATGCTCCCAGTATGTGTGAGTACTCAGGGTTAAAAAGTCCAAACCATGATACTTTATTGGCTTTTTTCAGACTTTTGAATGTCTTCCTGCACCATGTTGTCATAAAAATCATTAAAAATAATATTTTATCACTTTTTGTTTTAGGTATAAATAACTACTTCTGAACTGTTTAAAAAATTCTAAGACTCTTTCAGGTGTTGTTATTTTTATTTTTTGAAGATAATCTTACATGAGGAAGAAAAGAACAAAAAAACTGGAAGTAGTCAATTTTTAATCTGCCTTCTAAATTAAATCAATGCATTATTTAGCACTGTAACTAAGTGAGCCATTTGAAAACAATCTGTACCCTTTAATACTTTTCATAAAGTTTTTATCAATGTTGATAGGATTAATATCATTATTAACAAACTTTTTAATCTCATATATTACCTACTTTTGCTATAGAATGTTCTAAACTTATTACACATGCTTTTTCATATGCATTAAAAATACACATAACACTTATAAAGCTGTAGAGCAAAATATGAATTGCAAATGAGAGATGCCTATACTCTTATACTTTAAATGTGAGATCCCTATACCCTTAGATAGTGGGAAAAAGACTCACTTTTAAAATTCGATTTATATTTTTTCCATTGTTTTTATCTGCGAGTTCCAAATCACTAATCATCTGTTGACTGTTAATGTACAAACACTAGAGGGGATGCAAATGCAATGTGGCATGGTAGAGTGAAATATATAAAAATATTAAAAATTACTGATGTATGTGTTTCTATATTTTTAAAATCGTATTTAAGGTGTACTTTATAGTAACATTGTGATGCTTTTCAAATGTATGCTGTTTTAATTCCCCCTTCTTTCAAAAAATGTACAAGCCAAATTTTTAAGTTTTCTTTTCCTTTTTTTTTTCTCGTTATTTTATATCTGCAAGGTGCTGGATTAGTTTATATTGGTTACTAAATTTCTTAGACCACAATTTTATTTTTTCATTAAGATAATCGTGAATTTTGATGGAGTGCAGGCTGTGTTTCATTTTGTGCAGCCTTTATTAAAATATTGGTAAATTATTCTGGCCAATCTGTTTTTAATGTGCAACAGCTTTCTGGTAAATACTATCAGGAAACATATGTTGAATTTCAGGATTTAAAAAAATTGAATTTATCCATAGCAATCGACCACGTAAGCAGAGTAGAGTTGCAATTTGTATGAAAGAAAAATTCTGGCAGTTGTGTAAGTTAGCCTTTAAGAATAAAAATCCATTGGATATTAATATAAAAATTACAGTAATTAAATACATGATCTAGTAATATCTGTCGTCAAAGTTCATTAGTAATCTCAAGTCACTGTGTAGGCTGTACTAGCTGGGCCTGTGAATAGCATAAATGAAGTCATGTGCTATTCATTCTAAGCTGTATTTCACTCATGGTGTTTCACTATGGTTGGAATTTTGGTATAGATTTTCAATCTACTCTGTGATAAGCTATCGAGTTCAAATTTCATATATGCACTGTTGGTTGATGACACTGCAATGTAGTAAAAGGATGTTTTTCAAAATTTGATTTAGATTTTTTTTATTCATTGTTTAAATGATTTTTTGCACATATCTTAATTTAATAAACAAACTATCATATCAAACAAACTAAACATATCAAAATTTTATTGCATTATCAAAGAGAGCGAAAAAAATCCTTGAAAATTGCTCGATTTTTTTTAGTCTATTTGCTATTTTATTAATTTGTAAATATATAAATATTAATTAAATTTAAAAAAATATAATAATATATAAATATTAATATTAATTAAATATATAAATATTAATTAAATTTGTAAATATATAAATATCAAATATTTTATTAATTTGTAAATTTCTGAATCTAATTATGTATGAAATATAAAATTTTAAAATTTTCATAGCATTTAAAATAAACTTTTCATCCTCTTTTAAAACAAGAATGATAAAAAATATATTAATTGAGTGATTTTTTACATTTTTTAATGTATTGCAGTCTGAAACAAATGAAAACAAAAAACACGTCTCGCGGAAAAATTGCTTTTGAATTTGGCATCTTAACTCACTTATTAATGAATTGGTGATATTCATATTTTCATTTTAGTTTTAAGTCAAATGCTTGTTATAGCATTGTTATTATATCATTCTTCATTGTCTAAATGATGCTTGGTTATTTTTCTTTATTTTATAATTTTCTTATAATTTATTGCTTGTGTTTTAAGTAATGACTAAAAATTTCATCACTGACAGTGTGTAACAGAGATTAAAAAAAAACAGAAAATAAAGTATAATTAAAAAGAGCTTTTTATACAATAATCTTTCACTTAAAATGGATATGATAATTAATGCACTGAAAGGAAAAAAATAGTTTATCATATAATTTAATGGGAATAATAGATTAAATAATTCTATGTACAGAATTCATCTACAGTTTTATATCACAAATAATAAAAGTGTGGGCTGCCTAACTAATGAAATCTATTGCTTTGTGAAATGTATAAACCATTATATTTTTTTATTTATCATGGGTTTCCTATGGTTTTATTTTTCATGATATAAAATTGTAGATGAATTCTCTAAATAGACTTATTTAATCTATTATTCCCATTAAATTTCAAGCTAAATTATTTTTCTCTTTTTAGTGTATTTCTTATTAAATCCATTTTAAATAAAAGCTTATATAAAATCATTTTTTAAAATTTGTCTTCAATATGAACTTGCATGAGATTGATAGTATTTTATGTAAAAATCTTTCAGACTGTAGTTTTAACTATACACCAATGTAAAACAGTAAAGGAAAAACAGTTATGGTTTTATTTCAATAATTATGAGTAAAAACCTTAGAACAAATATCATAAAAAAAACTGTATCATTGGAATTCCTGAAAGAATTTCATTGAAAAAACATGCCTCTAGCAAAATATAGGAGTCTAAAATTTTTCATTACATTAAGGAAAAATCATTTTATTTTATTAATTTAGAGATAGCACTAGGTTGTATTAGGAGCAAATGTTTGATTTTGCCTATTGTTTACTATAGCGATTATAGTATTTTTAGTGCATACCAGAGTATGATTCTAATTATAATATGCGAAGTTTTATTTTATTCCCATTTTTTAATCAACTTTCATATTTTATGCTGTGGAAATGTGTTGGTTTAATTTTAAAGTTAATTAGGGGTATTTCTATTTAAACATGTATGTTAATGTGATAATGGAAATAACAGTTCTTCATCTTGTGTTTCAGGGTATGCTGCAGTATCATATTGTTGATCCTACTGTAACTCTTAGCTATCTGTTCAATTTCATGGATGATATGAAACCTAGATTCAATCTGGAAGATTATTTGATTAGTGACACATCTCTTGAACAGATATTCTTGACATTTGCTCGAGCACAGAGATTATTTGAGAAGTCTTTTGCTTAATATTAATTATTTAGCTTTTAAATTTATTCTTACGTGGCAATTATTGTAAGTGCATTCTATTTATATTTATATTACTGAAACCATTTGGTACAGATATGATAAGTTTTAAGTATATGGATCTCCTGCTTATTTGGCAGGGTAGAGACTATAATGCTGTTAAAAACAGAATGTATTGATGTGTAACTCTGAGTTTTTTCAGCTTTAAAATGCAGATTCTTGTACCAAAGATGTAAATAACGCATTACACATTGCATGAGAAAGAAAAACACTGCCTTCCTCTCTCTCTCTCTATATATATATGCAACCATTACTCCTTTTACCATGATTTTATTTTATGAAGTTTTGTTTTAACACCATTTGGGAAGGAAAAATTCAGTTCTATATTTATGCAATTCGTTTTGAAAAAATAGATATTGTTCTAGCATGGTTCAGATAAAAACTTTTAAAGGTCTTCACCCGATTTAATTGTATAAAAATATACTTATTTGAGAAAAAAAAAATCTTTAATTTTTTTTAATAAAGATTTTGCTTGATTGATTTTTTGAAGTAGTTTTGAATTGAGAATGTACCGTTTGAGAACTAAAGTTCTTTTTTTTCCCCTTGTTTTCTTCTACAAAATTCAAAATACAGCAGAAACTGTCATTACCAGCACTCAGTCAATGAGCAGCATTAAAATAATAGTACTTTTGGAAGTATAAATCTGAAATTTAGGCCTATGAGATAAAAAAGTATGTAGTAGGCTAACAATATGAAGGCTTAAATGTATTATGTTTAATTATGATATTATGTATTATATTTAGTATTATGTTTCTGTTGTCCAACGTAGCAACCTTATTCAACTAATGAACCTTGAAGTTATCCAGTATATAAATTTTGAACTACCTATTCCTTTTTATGAATCAATGTGTGAACTAAAAATAGTGTCCCTGATTTTCAGAAACAATTAACACTAAAGTACACCATATTCATTTTTTATCTTGTTTCGAAAAATGTAAAGAACATTACTTTATGTTTCTATTAACAAAAACTGGGGTCTGTGATCATGTTCTTAGATGACAAGTTTGGTGACGAAGATTCTGTTGCTTTTAAAACATGCCCATGTCTGTTATCTCAGATTTAATTCAATGTTTTGAGAAAACTAATATTAATGAGAGGTGTAGAGTTAGGTGGATGTAAACAATTCTGTTTCCATTATATTCTGTCAAGATGAGGATGAAATAATTACACATTGGAAAGAAGAAAGAGAAAGAGGAGAAGGATGAAGAGGAAGACAATACATACAGCAAGGACATTACATGGGAGGAAGCTAGCAAAGGATTGCAGACTTTCATAAGGTTTGCAGAGAAATGTTCTGTGTCAATGCATGATATTATGAAGCTTACACTGTCAATTTTTAAAACTGCTGCGACAATTTTGTAAGCATACAGACATTCAGAGTTACATGCTATCATGCTAAGAAATTCATAACTTTGTGTGATATATGATAATTTTAAAACATTGTTTAATTTTGTGTTTCTGAAATATGAGGTAGTGTGTATGTGTTTAAATTTTAAACAGTCTATATGATTTTCCCTATCATTTATTTAATTTTAGTTGGCAGACAAAAACACAAACAATGGACTTTGCATGCTGTAGTTTCTACAGGCGGCATTACAAAACGCAAACAAGTAATTTCTAGAAATAGATATTCAATTAGCTGAATAAATCTCTTATCTGGAATCAGCAGCTGTAGCTGCCTGTTAAGAGAGACTGTATTGTAACTTCCTTTTGTTTTGTCAAATCTTTATTTCAAATATCTTAAGCACATTTAGAAAAACAACTTAAACTTGATGGCGGGGAGATGAAGGCTTCGTACAGAGTGTAATAATGTGTTTTTGAAAATAATCATATAAAACCCATTTTATTCAAAATAAGTGGCAGAAAATGTTGAGAAAAAAATGGGGAAAAATAAAATCTAATGGATAAGCATTCATACTTAAATAATTTTTACTTTTGTAAAATTCTGGAATTAGTGACATATTTACTTTATTTATGAAAAATAATTTACTTTATATCTTTCAAAGTTTATAAAATAAAAAGCATATTTAAATTGTTAAAAACCAAAGTAAAATTTAAATAAATATTTGATATGATTTGTTTGAAGACAATTTATATTTGGCATGAAGTTTTGAATCTTAGGCCAGTCTTGTTTCTTCATACGTCTTTTTCATTCAGAATCTAATCTACTATGTAAAACAAAATTGGGTATATATAAAATGAAATAGCATTTTTGTGAACCTCCACTTCAGGATCTGTGGTGTTAATCATAAAGAATATATGCTTGTTTATAGTATTCCCATTTACAAACTTTCAATTTTACACTTAGTTTTTGTCTTTATAGATGAGTAAAATCAAGAGTTCATGAGAATACATGCATATATTAAAATATTGTAAAATTGCTTAAACTTTTACTTTTTTATAGATGAAATGTAGCAAAACAAGTAGAAAAAATGTACTATGCATTATAAATATGAGGTTTAACTTCAAAAGAAAAGAGATGAGTGGATTTTGGAAAAATAAGACTTCCCATTTTCTTTCTTTTCTTTTTTTTTTTTTCCTAATTCTCTTGACTACTCAAGACTTTGTACTCCTGTTTCCTTAATGCCTACAAAACAGCTTGTGTAATGTTTAAACTGTTCCTAAACATGTTTGAAAACCAATTATTTCCTTTTTCAATTTTTTCCATCATTTGACTAAATTATAGTATTTGTAGGAGGATTATTGTTGGATAAATTTTCCTGTGAGAGAGATAATGATGATGCAGAATGAGCCTAGCTAAATTAATTGTCTACACAATGTAATGTCTGTGGCCATTCTGCTTTTCATTGAAAGATATGAATATAAACAGATAATATGTCATGTTTCATACAAACTACTTATCTCAGCTTATTTCAATGAACAGAGAAGAAAATATTTAAGTTGTTAAGTATTACTATATTAGTGTCTTTTAGACTTAAATTCTGATCATCTGTATGTCCTGCCCTCCGTGAGGATAGGACATGCAGATTGAAATATTTTGAGAATGATCTCTATATGTGCATATATATGCTAGAGACATTTTCTATGAATATGAAATAGTTTCACATTAATTGCAAAGTACAAATGTAAAGTAGAATTTTTGTAATTTTTGGAAATATTAAATTCATGTTTTTTGTAAATAGTATAAAAATTTTTTGAATATAGTAGTTTAAATATTTTATAAGTTATGATATTTTTGAAACTGTTTATTTTATAGATAATTTCAGATACTTTTAATGATGCATCTAAACTTTCTAAATTTACTACTTTAAATATTGAATTATTTTGAAAACTTATTCTCAAATATATTTTTCTTATCTTGAAATGCTTATTTTAACACATAAATAATTTGTATCCAAACACTATTACATATTATCCAGATATAGACAGCACATATTCTGAAAAGCCACTCGTATCAGTTTGTATACTACAAATTCTATGTATGATTGAGGGAAGTAATAGTTTTAGTGGTCCATGAAACATCGGTGAATAAAAAGGAATTTTTGCTCATAAGAACCTTGTGTATCCGAATGAATACAAACTAATTGTGCTCTAAAAACAAATATAAGTATAAAATTACGTTTTATAAATGCTATATTATATGACATTAGGAAATATTTATAGTATGTTTATCAAGAAAATAATAGCAGTCAAAAAACAGCAGCATTTTTATATGCTGTGTCTGGTGTGTTAACCTTTCACTGATATGGAGAAAAATTTGTATTGAAGTATGTTGTTCTGGGTCTACAAACCCATAAATAAAATTAACCTTTTGCAAACATATTTCATGTATGTTATCAATTGTTCACAGAAATAGTTAAAAAAAGTTTTAGAGTAAAATTTGCTGAATATTTTTATTAAAACTGATGAAGATCCCAAAATATTTTCCTGTTTCATTACTTATTAGAAATATCATTAAAAGTAGTATATTGAAATATGTACTGTACTAGTTAATTAGATAAAGTATTTCAAAAAATATTAATGTAAAAAAAATCTTTGAATTTAACAAGACAATCTGCTGTTGTGACATTTGATCATATATTATCCTTCTGGAACAGAATGATATGTATCTATTCATTCACATATTTTCATCATACTTTCTTACATTAATTTCCCCATAAATTTCATATTTTATTTCCATAATTTTTTAATGTCATCCCTAAATTCAAAAAGTGGACTCCTTCATGAGAAAGACATGCCTGAAACATTTCAGATTGATATTTATAATATATGCATTTCAAGACCGTCCATTGAGTTCTTCAAAATCTTTACCAAGGTCATTCAACCATTCATGGGGGAAAAAGTGAATTGAATTTCCATGTAATATAAAAGCATCACTTGTAAAGATTATGTCTTAGACTGATAAAAATGGTAGTATAAAAGTATTTGTATACTTCATATGAGTGGACATCTCTTCTCTGGAGAGCACAAATTGCAGTAGTCAGAGGACACTCCATTCTCTTTCTTTTTGCTGTTCACCTCTAGTCATTAGTTACAGTAGGATACTCACGACATTAAAGATGTGCTATACAGTTATAATTTTTTTTGTAACTTATTGTTATAGGCTTTTATCATTATAAGCTTTTTAAAATTTTAAATACATAGCTCAATTTTTTTTCTACCTAAAGGATAGGTAACAGGTACTGTGTTAAAAGTTTTACAAATAATATAGTACTGATGACAGTTACTAACAGTAATCTATTTACGCACGCCTTTTAATAGTGTAAATTCTTCCTTAATCTCTTCCCCTCTTTGAAACGATATACACTACATAAACACTGTCAGTTGTCAAAGAGTAAAATTCATAAATGAAGATAAAGAATTGCACTATGTGCTACTTCTGTAATTAATTTTCATATCAAGGAAGTGTATTTTTGCATTCCAAATGCATTTCTTAGTCTTCATTTTTAATATCATAAATAAACATTCATCATTTAAAATTGAAATAAAGGTGTCAAATCAATTTATATCATTTCTTCACAAATCACCAAAATAATGCACATTTTATTAATAATTAATTTATTTAAAATATAAATTTTATTCATTGCTTAATCAATTTTACTGACAATAACATAGCTGTCAACCCTTCTGATAGAATTGAGGAATATCTGGTTTTTTGTTGCATGTTCCCAGTCTCTCAGGCAATCATTGAATCTCCTATTTTTTATATTATCTATATTTAGATCATCTCTTTCAAATACAGCTGTAGAACAATCTTTGATCACTCAGTTTTGAAGAGAAAGAAATTTTTGATAAAACTTTGAGTGCCATTTTTCTGATTAATTTTTATTTGATCTGAATTGTGTTAATTTGTTACAGAGATGTGGAGAGCATTCCATGAAGATTTCTAATGTTATTGAGTAAATTTTTGTATTTAATTATGATGTAAATTTGTTACATTATTAAATTTATCTGCATGATTAGTATGTGTATCTCAATTATAACTGTATTTTCAATTATATTTAAAAGTATTTTAATAAGTAAAAACTTTTTTTATCTACACAGGATTTTGTTAACATAAAATTTTAAGGAAATTACAAAATAGAGAAAAATTATTGGTTAAATATAATTAAAATTTAGAATATTGAATTAAATATTAATATATTTGCCCTCAAAATCACATTTTAAAGAATTTAATAATTGAAATTATGCATTATAAAGTGACTTAAAGTCAACTGCGTGAATTTAAAATTCTTTTGGAGCATTGCTTCATGATAAAATCTTCCTAGTTTTCATATTTCAAGTTTGGTACTATGCGATATTAGCTTAATTTCATAATATACTTATATAAAATATTGTTATTAAAATGGTTTTACCTGAGCATGAATTCTATAGTGTAACTGTAATTTTTCAAAAACTGCAAATATGTAGAATACTTTATAAATGTTTTAAAAAATGCTTTATTATATAATAATTGTGGGAAATTGTAGGACATTTTGATATTTGGTGGACATTTGCATATGCAACATTTCTCATATACTTTGTTTCTGAATGTTATGGGGAAAAGTAGTGCAATTCTCTAGTTGTTTAATAGTTGAAATTAAAGTGTCATTCTATTGTTCCTGTTGTGGCTGTTAACACTATAGAAATTCAAGTTTTAATCATCATAGATTAAACTTTGTATGTATATGAATAAGAAAATTGTATGTGTATATTAATTTCAAATATTAATAGAAAGTAACATTATTTATAGAATTCATGACTTTTAGTCCAGTGATCTCAAACTCGGATCGCATGCACAACTTGAAGGCAGCTGGCATGCCACATGCGTGAGTTGAAAGCAGTTGCGGACCAGATTTTCTTTAACTAAATTTCAACTAACTGAATTTAATTTAATTTCAAATTTCACGTACTAAATACATATCAAAACATACATGAACAATAATAATAAAGCAAAGGGGAAAATTCAAATTATAGTGATTATTTTCTGTCTGCAACAATTTACGTTCAGTTGACAAGACATTTAGCCAACAACACATTTAACCAATAACATATTTAGCCAACAGCACATTGAGAATAC
>KK113387.1:149701-162935 GCA_000611955.2 Stegodyphus mimosarum
AGAACGATAACATTGTAGAAATAAGAAGTAATTACATATGTCAAAAGACATGTCTTGAAGAATACGAAGTTCAGGATTTGTACGGTCCTTAAGAGTCCTTAAAAGTCCTTAGGTTTTCTGCAATTGATTTTTGGTCCTTAAAAGTCCTTAATTTCGGCCAAAATCGGAAGAAGGTCCTTAATTTTAATCATCCGAAATTTTTGTCTGTTTTTACGACTGCCGTTTTGAGTGTGAATTAGCATTTTGGAGAAATATTTTTGGCGATTAACTGACAAGTATGGTTATCTTTTGAATGGGTTATAATTTGTTCCAATTACTAATATAAATGGTGGAATACTTGAGTTTCAGAGTGAAAAAAGTGCAACATAAGCATTTCGAAATGTTTTCATTTTTTTAATGAAGAACTTTTAAACAACTTTACACTTTTGGGGATGAGAAAACAGTTTAAAATTTGGCGACTGATCAACATTTTGGCGATTTTAAGATCGGTTTATATAGAAAATTATTAACTTCGAGATCTGGGAATTTTCGGATGATTTTTTTAAAGCATTGTGACGTTGATGTATTTCATTAAAATAATGATAATATATTGAAATTATATGTAAAAAATAACATTAAAACATTTAAAATTTTTTCTATCATATTATAAAGTTTCAGTTTGGCCACTTATTATACAATATTTTGAATCTGAAAAATAAACAAGGTGTAATGCTACAAAGCAGCTACAAAGCATTTACGAAACAGTTGTTAGCAAAAGGAAAATTGCTACCTAATTAATTAAAAATGTCTTTTTAATTTTTTTCATGGTAAGAGTTTTCCCATGTGTCTGAAATATTCAGAATTCTCATAATATGCGTCAGTTTTCTCTATAAAATTAAATTTACACTTTTTTTTTTAACCTCTGTTTTTTTTTTTTTTTCAAAATATTTCTGGCTTTTTGCTGTTACAGAATTGGCAGGGGTAATTTTTTTCTAATCTCTAAGGATTTTAGACATTGCAGCTTGTAAAGTTTAGAAACATTTGAAGGAAAGATTTACAGACCCATGTTTCTAAGGTTCCAATTTATTATATTCATTTCTAGAAAAATAAGACAAAATAAAAAAAAATGTCTCCATGGTGTTAACACGTAATGGATGTATTTTACAGAAAGTTTGCGATGAATTTCTTACTTTTTGAGAACGTCTGGAAGAACAGTGAAAACATAATATTTGAATGTTTTACTTCTGATATTAGAATCTTTTCCTTAACATGTTTAGCTTCCCTTTATTTTCTCTACTTTTCACTAAACACAAGCTTGGAAAACGCCAAAAATGCTTCTAATCTTATCACATGTATAGGTATTATAGAAAGGAATTTTTTTATTAATAAAGAAATTGAAAACTGACAATTTAAAAGATTCATCTAATATGTCTTGATGCATCACGCACAGGGCTGGTGCTAGGCATTCTCCCACCTGATGCAATCTCTGTGAATCCTAAATTTTGCTGCCTATTGACTTTCTAAATTCTGCTTCCAGTACCTGCTCTAAATTCTTAAAGTTTTGCAATTTTTAGATTTTTGTTGCTTAAAAAAATTCTACCACACCAGCTCTGTAACTGGCTCTTACTGTTCTGAATGTTCATATTACTAAAGACATAAATTTAGAAGCTTTTTCTATACATTCTAAATGCATTTAGTTTTTTTAGAATCACAGAACTCTTTAATTAATTCCAAAAATTCTAAAAGGAAAAGGAAACAAGTTGAAGAAAAAAACTGAATAGATATAGAGAAAGAAAAGTATTCTTCAAAGATATGTACAATTATTATTATGTAAATTACCCAGTTGTTTATAATTTCCTATCTCTATTTTCTCACCAGAATGCAAATCACATGGACAGTTTTTAAACTGAGATTTTTGGAATGGTGTGTTTCTGACCACCTGGCTGTGTTAGTTCTCGTCAGCTCTGATAATATGTAGTTATTCATCACTGCATTATCGCTTGCGACATTTGAATTTGTTATGACGATAGAGTTACTGAGTCAGCTTCAATGAAAATAAAATTGTATAGACTTTGACCACTAGTCCACATTTTTAGTTTGAGTTTGACTCTTCTTGTTTAATTACATCACCACGAGCTGTAATTGATTTTGTTAGAATAAAAACATATCTTTATGTTCTAAGCACTTTTTAAGTAAGAGGCTTATTTAAAACGTTGTCTGACCTTTGTAGTTACTTTTAGACATAGCGATAAATTTGCTTCACGTCTGTGGGGGACTATTTAACTTTAACCAGATCAAGTAAACCCTCATAGGTACATTGTGGAGAGGTTGGCAAGTTAGGAGATAACGCATGCAGAAACTAGTGAGAACATTGGTTTGCGTATTGAGACAAATTTCTAATTGTTAGAAAATATGCTTAAAGAGAAGGAAATCAATATAAATTAGCCAAAATATCTGGGAAAGCTTCAAATTAAAAAGTTGCATATTTTGTTATGTGTTGTTGCTACAAAACGTGAATGTTTTTAGCTTTTAATGTGTAATTATCCTAATCTCGTTTAAGACACAATGTCATAAATTGCATGCATTTTAAACTGGAAAATTTTTTTAGATTGTGATTTTAGTAGAGCTTTTCTAACAAATGTTGTTAAAAAATAAATAAAATTTAATAGCGGCCATGTAAATCCATAATGACTAAGGTTATCTAACTACTTATTTAATTATTTATAACTAACTGCTTACCCTTAAAATTATCTCTGCATATTAAAGCGAATTATTGCCTTTCATTAATTTTTACCGTGGCCATAAGATAAAACACAAAAAATGTAGAAATGCAGGTAAAACTTATTCTTCGCATCTAGTGAGACTTAATACAAATCAACTTATCGCCTCTAGTGCTTTAGTGGCTTATTGCAACCTTAAAGTTTATTAACTGGCTTACAAACCCTGGAACTCTACAAGAAGCTATGGGCTTTGTCTAACTGCGTCAGATAAACCCAACTAACTTTCAAAACTTGCCAACCGTGCTTACATCAGGCCTTTGGAGGTTTACTCTGATCAGCATGTCTCTCTCGAGGCAAACAGCAACAGTGACAACAGCCAGTCTTTTGTTCCGAGTCATGCTGATTATGATTTTATTTCTCATATTAATCTATGCCACTTGACATAAAATCTACCTGCTATGTACTAAACCTCCAGACTGAGCAACTATGGGACAAAATGAGACATTAAAAAAATCAACATAAAGCTAACTGTTAGTAAAACATAAATAAAATGCCACTTATCTTCTTTCAACTTGTAAGGATTTTAAGTTTTACTAACCTTTATTTTGTTTTAAACCTTTACTATCAATCTTCCCTTTTCCATTTCCGGCCAGAATAAGCGCGAATAGATTTAGTCTATGCAAATGAGATTGCAAACTGTAGAAGTATTTAAGACATGGCTTTTAGCCGAGAGAGAAGTGAAAGATAGCTTTCTCGCGGCCTTTACCACGCATATGATTTTCGTTGTCTGCCTTTAAAGCCAGAACTTAGTTCTTGTTGATATTTGAAGACGTATTGTAGTCTTTGCATTCTGCTCACTACATACGTAGTAGTAAAGGGCCAATCTTCATGTTACTATTCTCTGTAAAGCATCTTAGTTCTTATTTAGTTAATCCAGTTTATTTTCTTATTTCCTATGTTTTAGATCAAAAGTATTGGTCTTTGTATCCCAAAGCGCAGGAGCGCCTGAACTCTGTGAGAATAAAGGTTAAAATTTAACCCTCCTTATATTTGTTTTATTTTTTACACACGCACGAACATAGTTTTGAGTAAGCTCCCTGTTCTTATTAAGGACTCCAGTTATGTTTGCAAAATCAACTAGAAGGAACAGTAGTCCTGACAAACTATGTCCAACTATTATAAGAGCAAAATATTTAATGCTACTAGTTTGTTCTCAAACTTATTAATAATTATTTTAATCAAGTTATTTTTAATAATAATCCATCCTACTTATGGATCTATTTGTTTTTAGGATGGTATTACAAAAGTGAATTTCAGGTATAGATAAGGTTTTTAATTGACTTTATTCAGTTCCCGTTTGTTCATAGGTCCTTAATTTTTTTCATTAGTGGTCCTTAAAAGTACTTAATTTGTCTGTGCAGAAATGGGTACGAACCCTGGAAGTTATCAGCTATTGGTTTACCCTTTTCCTATTATATGATAGGCCATGACAACCTGAAAGAAATACCTCGAGATTAGTTTAGTCGTTGGCAAGAGCCTTAAGCAACATGCAGATGACTGTACGAATTCGCTCAGTTCCACCCACAGGTCTGATGGAGAACAACGTGGGGGGGGGTACGGGTCCGAGGGTCTTCTAGCCCTCTTCCCATACCACAACCTCTCGAGACTTTCGGCTCGCCGTATATTTAGAGTGTCCCCATGCCACACTGACACTGTACATTTACAAATATCCATTCCTTCTCCGGGACTCAAACACGGGCCCTTCCGTATTGGACTAGGCTTCCCTAACCACTATACTGTTTGGGCGGCTTCAAACTCAGTATAAATGAATCAAAAATATTCATAGATACCTCATTTTTTTTTAATTTGAAAGTTATTTTTTAATTGCCTCTGGTTTTGAAAAATCTTAGAAATCATATTCAGCTATTTTTTGTGACTTAATCTGGTGTGCGAGCGAGAAAACTGAATAACGTTTGCTTTTGATTACGCGCCGTTGTCATAACAGAAGTAATTTAAAAAAAAAAATTACTGCCTCCCATTTTGAATTGAA
Organism: Stegodyphus mimosarum; assembly: GCA_000611955.2. Lineage (NCBI taxonomy): Eukaryota > Metazoa > Arthropoda > Arachnida > Araneae > Eresidae > Stegodyphus > Stegodyphus mimosarum. The sequence goes on from KK113387.1 coordinate 154,451, forward strand.
CATTGTATTTGGCTTTTCAATTAAAATTCTGCTAGAAATTTCTGATTGACTGGAATTCTCAGCTTCTCTTAATCGCCACATAAAGAAAGGTTCCTTTGGTTGCCTCCATAGCAGTTAGTTGAAGGGTCATGCTTACGTCAGTGACATCTGAATATATAAAAAATATACGCAATTATATGTATTATTTTCGTTATTATAAAACTCAACGTCAGGGGCGCTTAAAGAAAGTATAAAAATATTCACTTGTAATTTTCAGTTCATTTAAGCCCAGGTATCCATAATTTTAATTACATTGATATTAAAACCAGAGATCAGTTGACGAAATTAGGTTCCGGGACAAAACCTCCCTTCTGATTGTTTTCAACATAGTATGCACCATTGATACGTAATAATTTAGTACTTTTTCATTTAAATTTTCCTAACCAAGAGACATATTTTACTCTTTTTGAGCCCATCATTTTCATAATTTTAGTTTATTACGTGTTCTGAAAATATAAGTTTACTTATTTTAAATCAGTACTTTTTCTAAAGATAACCCGGTAGAAGTTTGTAAAAATGAATAAATAATATAGAAGAAAATCAAAGTAGTTCTTTTTGATTTTATCACAAACACCATGACTTCAAATTATGCCTCCATTTACAAAATTTCCTAAAATTATAATAGAGATCATAAGATTTTTTGGAGCATGTGAAAAATTAACTACTCACACTGGAATTCGAAGTGCGGTTTTTTTCAATAGTAGGTATACCTGATACCATTTACACCGCAACAGCATACGCGCAGAAATCTGATAATTCCTTACGTTGTCTCCTACTTAATTAGGTACTCTCTCCTACTCAATGCGGTAATTTTGAAAAGGGCTAAGACTTGTCACTAAATTCATGCGGTAACAAATTATCGTCTACTACATTTTAATTCGGGCGTCGTTTGTAGAGACCAGTGATTTTTCAGAACAGTTGTAGAGTCATTAGGTTATTTAGAAGCAGGAGGCATAAAAAATGAGCAACGCCTTCGACGGGAATCGAACCACGGACCTCTCGGTTACGCGTCGAGCGTGCTGACTACTACACCACGAAGGAGGGAGAAATACTTTGCACAGTAACAGTGAAAAATCAGTTGTATCTCACAGGGATTCAAACCACGATCTTTGAGTGTTAGTTAGATGTGCTAAGCAGTTACACAATGACAGCACACAACGCGGGATAAGGTAATTCCTTACAAAGGTGGATGCAGTATTTTATGAATAAAACATGGGTAAGAAAGGTTGTATTTAAAAGCAAAATTATGTGCCTGCGATATATTTCCCTCTGCGGGTTCTCACATAAACTGCTAGGAGCTACTGCTTCGAATTTTAAAGGTTTTAGTTTAGCTTGTTGTAGGAAAACTACCTCTTAATAAATAGATTCCTCTGTCTGAATTGAATGATGATGGTAATAATAATTTTGTGGTAGGCTCGTATGTAAGCGTTAAATCGAAATCGACTTTCAGCCGTTTATGCGGTATATCATCGATATGCACTGATTAAAAATTTGCGTTGTAATGATGAAATACAAATGGATTATTGTATATCTAATTAACATTCCTAACTACATTAAGGAGGCATGCGATAACGATGCATTTCAGTGTAACATCCAAAATATCATCTTGAAAGAGATGACAAACTCCCTGGTATAGCGGAGTAAGTTTTTGCATAAAACGCGGTTGATGGGAAATTTAACAATACTTTTTTTCTAGTTCTTTCACCTGGCCTAAAGAAACCCCTGGACTCCCTTCTCTAATAAATATCGAAGTTATGTTCAAGAATAATATCATAACCTGCTTTTCCTTCGGGTGAAACTAAACAGAAAGGCGCTTTGTTGCGTTGTAAAACTATTTTGACTAAATTGAGTAAAAGTCTGGAAATTGAAGATCTTCAGCCTGGAAGTTCGCCTTTCATATCAAGTCTTACTGCTTTTGATGCTCCAATCGTTTTTTCAGACCTACTTTTGGTAACTTTGCTAAAGCGATTAATTGCTAATGACGAGATATGCATCTTTGAAGAAACTGCAAACAAATGAATCTTTCTTTGCATCTTCTCCATAAGTCCCTGCGCCGGTTTAGGGCCCCACAAGATGATTTCGCATTTGATAATTTTTTGCACATTTATTGAAAATATATAGGTATTCGTTGAAAAATTGCACAACTATACACATTCGTTCACCCATTAAAAATGTTGAAACTGAGAAAAGTAAATTTAGATAAAGAGCGTAAGTGTAAAAAATTATGTGAATATATGAAAGACAACCTGAAAAACTGTAAACGTAAGTATTTCTAGAGCTAAAGTACTTTTCCTTCCAGATTCTGGAAGGAAGATGTGAGGTGAAGGATGTCTGAATGAATCTGTCGAAAAAGAAAGTTTTTGTACATCATGAATTTAGAGATTTAATTAGATGATTGTACAGGTGGGCTGATGTCATTAGATATAAAAATTTTAAATCATGCCAAGGTCATTAAAAACCTTTGTTACGATTACTAAAATTCTGGTGGGAAAAATTATTATTATTATGATTTTGATATGTCCTGTAACTTTCTCTTTTCCGTATTCTTGACAGGAGTGCAAATTAGCTTTTAGAGTATATAAGCTGGGGGTTTTGAATCTTAGAGCGGGAGCTTCTGGCACTCGTGTCGTTTGTTAGAATTCCTCTATCTAAATATGATTATTCCGGCTTTTGCATTTTCTCGGTAGCCGATGTTTTAGACTTACGCACCGATTAAATATTGATCTAGCTTCTTAGTTTCCAAAGTAGTCCAGGGGGACCCCCAGAGGTCCACGGGAGACTCGACGGAGGTCTACGTTGGCGTGACAAAAAAATGGAGGTCCACGAAAATTTACTTGCTTTCGGTAGTGAAAAACTAAAATTTTCGCTTGACTTCACCTATCAATGTAGGCAGATAATATTTTAAGAAGCTCAGCGACTGTTACTTGTAAAAACTTGCATATTCCATATTCATTACAACTTGTTGAGACTTGCAAAGCGCCGCCGTCCGCAACGCTTGTTCAGACGTGCAAATGGACGAAATACGACTTGTGGTGTGTATGCTTGCAATCTTGCATGAACTTGTTTGATTCTTCACCAATATAAATACGAATGCCAAGGATAAACGTTACTCATTTGTTTCCAGAATTTCGAAAAGAAAAGTAAAGTGAATCGATGTTAGTATTTGCCAGTGTGTCGGAAAAAGTAAGTATTTACCTGTCTATTTGTTACACATACTTTTATTTTATGTTGTAATAAGTATATTTCTGTTTTCGCAAATATCTATGGAACGGCGCTTAGATGAATTTCGAGACGCATTTCGCCGAATTGGAAAAAATTCTAGGAATCCGTCGATACCATTTTCATCTTCGAACGACTTTAATCAGACGAGATATTAAATAAAAGCTGCGAAAACGCTAATTTCCACGCTCATGTTTTCCGAGTGGCAACAGTCAATGGAGATAAAAATGCTTCGAATCACCAAGGCCATTCGCCATTAAAAAAATTAAAATAATGTTAATTATTAAAAATGTAATGTTTGCGTGTGGTAGGTACGTATTAAAAATTAAATACTGAGCAGAGTCATTATTAGATACTTCTATAAAAGAACAGAAAGCCGAGAAAGGTTGAACTTTTTGTCTCTACTTTATTAGTAATTTTTTTTTACCCGTCTGTGTGGTGGTTCATTAAAGGAGAGATATATTATAATTGACCTGCATGATTATAAATATTTCAGGTTCCTAATGGTAAATGACTTAATTAAATATATTTTCATAAATTGCACGCGTCTTTACGTACCGTAACGTTCATCAAAGTAATAAATAAATAATTAAAATCGCGGAGTTTTGATATAAAAATATTATTTAAAAGTATTTTCTATCGAATATATTTTCTATCTATTTTTGTCGAATCGAAGATTGTATCAAACATTTTGGCTGCAGGCAGAAATACCCGAAAAATATCCTGAACTGTGGGGAATTGCGAGAAAGCTTTTGATAGCTTTTCCCTCGTCATATCTTGTCGAAAAAAGTTAAAGTGTCGTTACAAACCTTTAAAAAACAAACAAACAAACAAACAAAAAAAACTTCACTTTTTGCTATTTAATAAATGATACATAACATGTTTATTAAATAATGAAGTAGACATTATTATTTTTCTTTTCTTTATTAAAGAACATTAAGAAAATGCTGTCCCTCCTTAAAAATAGAACACATAAATATATAAAAAAAGGCGAGAGTTGTTTAATATGTAATACATCATTTATTAAATAACAAAAAGTAAGAGGTGGTTTTTTTTTTAAAAAAATTTCTTTTCTCGCCGAAACAAATTTTCATGTGCTCACTGGAAATCATCTCGACCAACCAAACACATACCTGTTTTACTATGTTCCACATTCAGGAAACATTTGCTAAGTGTTAATATTTCATTAAGTGTTCCCTCTTTCTTCCCCATTCATGACCTCTATGAGAGAAAAGAAACTCCAGTTCTAGTTCCTTTAAGAAATCTTTCAGAGGAAAACATAATATAGCGAAATACATTTAAATTGGAATGGTCCATTCTACTTTAAAAAACCATTACCATTGCTGCGTGTATTGTTTTATTAAAATGTTGCTGAGAAAGGTTTTCAGAGAATACTTAAATTATTGAATATTATACAGACAAGTGTAAAACGAAAAGCTTACAGTGTTTTGCGACTGCAACACCGTCATTCTAAATTTATTTTAAAGTATAATCTCAAGACAATGGTATCACGTTCTTCATTCAGCTGTAAAAAGAAAACGTTTACTGTGTTTTGCGGACCACTTCCTTTTTAACAATCTCGATCGGTTTCCTGGAAAGTGTTAACCGGATCATTTCATATTTCAGAAAAGTATTAATCGAAGAATCATCTCTTCTTTTAGAAAGACCTTTATCGACGGATTGCTTAATCATGTTTCTCGTCATCATTTCCAAGAACTCGGTCGTTATGAATGCGAGTTGGGAAGAGATTATTTACTGTTTTATGAATGCATGGTATATATAAAATCGTAACGACTGCAGTTACATAAAAAGAAGGTAAAATTGTTTTACAACTAAGAAAAAGAAACTCGTGTTTTGTTTAGTTGGCCGAGATGATTTTTAAAAGTCATCAGAAAAATTGCTTCGCGAGAGAAAAATTTATTACTAAAAAAAATTACTGTAATATCTCATTATTTTGTCTTTGTCAGAAGACATACCTATGTGTGCCTTTTAATATTTATCTATTTTACATGATCCATTGTTCGCATTTTCAGCAGGTGTTCGCCATTTTTTCTTCTCGATATACACTTTCATGGCTTAAAGACTATGACACCTTTTTCCTTCTTCAACATTTTCAAAGGGCATCCAATATATTTCCATTTTATAATGTTCTACATTTAGGAAATTTAAGTATTGTTCGTATTTCCTCGAATAGCTTCCTCTTTTCATTCATTTCTATCATTCTCGTTTCTTTGAGAAGTCGTTCACAGGAGCACATCATGTCGAGATCCTGATAGCGAAATATGATTACTCTGGAATGGTTCCATCCTCGTTTAAAAAAAGTCATTCACATAGTATAACCGTCGATTGCCTTTAAGCCCTTTTCACAAAACTTAACTGCAGCTGCGTCCTTTGCCGCTAGAAGCACTGAAGTTTCGCTATTAGTATGCAGCTTACCAGTTTTCGCGTTTCCATAACTAATCAATTATAAAGGGTGCATAACAGTTTCGCTGATCTTGGTGAGATGCAAAAGTTTTGTTTTTTCTATTTTTAACACATCCAGCTTTCTTTTTAAAAAATTTGAGAGACCGATTCTTTAAATCGTAATGTTTTGTCTCAAAATGCCCACATAATTTACTAGGGCGTATACTTTTGTTTGCAAGTATTTCACTGCAAATAACATATTCAGGTTTAGGACTATCGGATTACTATCATCTTAATTCCATGAAGACTCTAAATGCCAAGTAGTCAAAATCACTCTTGCTTATCACTTTTCTTTGTTTCAGTCTCCTTGAATTTGGGTGTGAGGTTCGCTTTCGTCAACAGACGACATTATCTTTGTCCACCATTTATCGATAATACAGATGTGATAAAATGTAGGAGGAAACAGCAGAAAATAACGATTATGAATAACACAAATGATAACTAACCACTTCGAAATTAAAGCCTACGCAAACTGAATTGAACGTGCATAAAGAAAAGGAGTTTCCGATTAGGCGGGAGGGGTCTGAGGTATTACGTGAAAATGTAACCTTAAGCAAAATCACAGATTGGAGCAACAAGCTACGCCACAGCTTTATCGTGTGCAAAAAGACGGTTCTTTTTATACGCCATCTGCATATTTGACATGCAAGCACATTCTACTAAAAACCAACCCGATGACAAAGAAAAACCTCTACCCATCATCATAACGAACATGAATGTTGACTGTCTGTGATCCATAAGAAAATTATAGAAATTATAGAAGATGATATAGACGCAAGAGTAACTAAAAACTAACAGAACTCATCTAAATACAGCTGATAAGTTCAGAATCATCACAAAATTACTCGAAAACAGAGGGACTCCTGTTCACGCCTTCATGTTAAACTCTAAAAGAAACATCAGAGTCGTTATCAAGAGCATTAGTCCAAATATCGAAGAGGAGGAAATTTAAAATGAACTACTAAACCGGAAATTTCCAACGCTAAAAGTAAAACGATTAACCAGAAAGAGGGAACAAGAGATAGTTAAACTACTTATTTACTTCGTGAAATTATTGCCTACAAAAGAAGGATGAAATATTTACAACTCAAAACTCTCTCTCAGTTTCCGTATCAAAGTGGAAAAATTCAGACTGAGAGAACAACGCATGCAATGTTATCGATGTTTGAGGCATAGTCACTCTCAATCATACGTCCTTCAAACAACGCACGCAATGTTATCGATGTTTGAGGTATGGTCACTCTTAACATACGTCCTTCAATCCGCCTCCGAAATGTTCAAAAAGTCACTTTTCTTACGAATGAAAGTTATCGGAAACTGAAAACCCTAAATGCATATTCTGTTCAAATGAACATATGTGTTCCTGTACTTCACTTTAGTACAGAATTTAAGACGAAACAGAACTCAAACAGTAAATTAGAACTTTGTTTACAAACTCTAGATATCTTCGAAAAAATGTTAGAATAAAAAGATCGTAGGCGCATCATTCGAACAGCTTCTGAAGTCTTTCTCAGCTTCTTCTACCGATAAAACTCTAGCGAAGAGCTTCTGCGCTAGGTCACTTTTATAGGTTTTCGCATCGAAGCGTAGTGATACTGCATTAGGCCACTTTTATAAGCTTCGCAGTCGAGCGTTCTATCCTTGATAATCGCAAAGATAAAAATTTTAAATTTAAGTTCTGTCTTAACGTTTTAACCTCAACAAGCTGTTTTTAAGCACTTTTAGCTTATTTTTAGGAGCATCACTTAATTTTTATTTGTAAGATATTTTATTTTTGCACTATTCTTTAAAACTGAAAATGTAGTAGTTAATCTGCTTTTCAGCAACTTTGAAAGTTTATTTTTAAGTTTGTTACACCTTATTATGTTTTTATGAATTTCTTTTAGAAATGAGTAAAATCGAAGAATCTCGAAAAATATAGCGACAGGGTGTCTCTTTTCTCTTCTCGCTAGTTAATCTTGGATTAACAGCGACGAGTTTAGCGGTTATTATTCAATCACTGCCATCGGCCTAGGAACCAATTACCAACTTACAGGTAAAAATCCTAGTGGTTGAAGCTTGAGCAGCCTCATGGTCTACGGTCTACGATTGAAAAGACATATGTTTCTTCATTTCTCTTCATTCGACATGAGTTGCTTGCTTGCATGTTGCCCTATTCTTTTTGGCGTGTTGCTACTAGGCGGCTTGATTTTATAAACCACAGCACAATTTTGCAATTTGCGGATTAATGTGCATGTATCTGGTAGAGACATTAGGCATTTTAGAAGTAGGAGAGATGAAAAATGAGCAATGCCTTCGCCGGGATTCGCACCACGGACCTCTCGAATACGCGCCGAGCGTGCTGACCACTACACCACGGAGGTATGCTAAGGCGGCGAGAGAAATACCTTATAACCTTGTCGCGACCCATTATGCATTGATTCGAGAATCACAGTTTGGGAAACACTGTTCTAGACGGTTCTAAAATATTTTTGAAGTAGGTAGTTCATATACATATTTATTTTCTTTATCGTTTATTCTTGTATAGGTGTAAGTGTCACTCCTATCTTTTCAAAGGATACTGTGATGAAAGAATATCTCCTTTCTTTTAATTGGTAAGAGTGTTCATGTGACTCTTTACATGCTGCATCCGCGCTTCTTTGGAGCCAAAGAGTTCTCGCATTGTACAGTTGCGGACTCCGGACGATACCCGAATAGTCCTAGTAAACGATCCGGGTGTGCGGACCCGCTGTCACCTGTCATCTGTATTGGGAGTGGGTAAGAA
>KK113388.1:15934-62623 GCA_000611955.2 Stegodyphus mimosarum
GTGGTTGGAATGTACGTATTTGTTTTACGGGTTATGATTTTATTTCTTTTATAACCCATTTTTTCTTTTGAGTTCCTTATGTTCGTTTTGTGTGATTAGCTGATCTGGTGATTATATTAGCTTTGCAACCTATCACCAAATGTTTCTTAAATTTGTTATGTTCTGTTATTTAACCATTTATTTTCTTATGTTTCGCTACGTCTTTTGGATTGGCTTGTCCATGCATAGCTATGTGGCAGGCTTCGTCTGCTAGGTGGTCTGGAGGCTAGTGCTTAGAACTAACTAACTAGCCTCATATACTCCTCTTGTTAAAGGGGGCAACTGGGGATAAGAGGACTCAATTGACAAGTCTTGATGGTGGCGAATTATCGTCCGCCTCCTTTAGTTTCGGCACCACTGTAGAGTTATTAGGTTATTTCGATGCAAGAACGTGAAAAATGAACAATGCCCTTGTTGGAATTCGAACTTCGGACCTCTCGGATACGCGTGTCAAGTGTGATTTTAGTTATTTCTGAAGGCATGAGCAAAGGAGCGAGAAAATGCCTTGTAATGTAAAGAAAAAAATTTCCTCGGAATTTTCTCGAGACTTGAAAGCAAAAGTTTCCTTTCTTTCTTCTTGAAATACAACAAGAAAATTCTTTCAGCGTTGTTAATTTCGCAAAAAGCTGAGTGAAGAGTTGAAACTCTCATTTCCCCCCGATTTGCAAATAAAGAAATCTCCGTTTTGAAAAGGAAATATAAAGATATTTTTGACCATGTTGACGCAAATGATAGCTAACACATATTTATTTGTTAATGAATCCCTTTGGCTTCTTGCTTTTACTATGAATTTTAAAAGTATGACGCCTGTTGTACAGACGCAATTAAACGGTATTCAAGTCTGCGATGTCCTGAAAATGAAATAAAGGGTGGTCTAAAATTATTGAGCGCATTCACATCTGAATTGCGTGCCACAAATAGACCTCATGGGAAAGTTACTTATTGTTTAAAATTTTGTTGTGTGATACTATTTTAAATTATCTTTCCAAATAACAACAAACATGTATGCGCTCATTTTGTTCTCTTTTTTCTTAAACATGAAATGCGCTCAATAATTTTGGAACACCCTGTACACTGTGTTATATAGTAGTGAAGTTTTGTTGAAATTTTATAAATTATTTGCTTCAAAATAAAGATACAAAAGTTTCATAATATGCATAATGGTTATGTTAGTGTTTAATTGCATTAAATATACACGTGAAAGAGCAGCTTCAAAAAAGGAATATATGAAGACAATGTGCAGCTTTAAGTTATCCGACTACAATTTTCAGTCTACGATTTTGATTACTGGTTGTAGACTGAAATCATATAGTAACAATATTCATAATTTATAATCATTAAATTCCAGTTGCATGTTTCTCTGCATTATAGAATTAATAACAATTAATAATAATATATATATATATATATGTTATTAGAATTAATAACAATTAATAATATATATAATTAATTATTATTGGTCATTGACCAATTGCAAGCAAAAGAAAGGGGCTCAAATACATTTTATAACAGTCCTATATACAAAATTTCAACGTTGTAAGGCTACACAATTTTGAGTTACGCGAGAAACAGTTCATTAGTATGAATGTACAGTCATAACGAAAAAAAAATCTCTTCTTCATCCATTTTACTATCTGCTTTGGAAAACGGGTCCTTTATTTTGTCCGTATGCATAGATATGAAACAAAAACATCATTCAAATGGATTCGAGAGGGATCAAAATGCATATTTTCCTTGGAATATGATACCCGAAATTTTGGCGATTACAATATTTGCTTTACTTCAGAGAAGGAAGTAAAAGTTAAATAATGAAGGGCTCTTTCTGTCTGTCTGTCTGTCTCTCTATATATACACAGTCCAGTCACATTAATGTGACCATCTGTCAAAAGCCAGAATAACCACCTTTCGCAGAGCGGACTGCTACGAGACGTGCAGGAAGAGAGTCACATAGGTCCCTGAAGGTGTTCTCTGGGATGTTGAGCCATGCCGACTCTAATGCCGTGGCCAGCTGCGCTAGATTACGCGGTTGAGGATCCATGGCGCGAACAACTCGATCGAGATGGTCCCACAGATGCTCGATTGGGTTTAAGTCAGGTGAGTTTGCTGGCCAGGGGAGGACGGTAAACTCATCCTGGTGCTCTTCGAACCACGCACGTACACTGGCAGCTGTATGGCACCTCGCATTGTCCTGCTGGAAGATGCCATCATCCTGAGGAAAAACAATGCGCATGTAGGGGTGAACATGGTCCGCAAGGACAGATGCGTACTTGTATTGATCCATTGTGCCTTCCACAATGATCAGTGAACCTAGAGAATGCCAGGAAAACATTCCCCAGACCATAATGCTCCCGCCTCCAGCTTGGACCGTTCCGGCAATGGTTGCAGGGTGGTTCCTTTCAGAGGTTTCACGCCTTATACGCCAACGTCCATCTGTCCGATGGAGCATAAAACGCGATTCATCCGAAAACGCAACCTGTCGCCACTCAGTGGACGTCCAGCTGCTGTACTGGCGTGCAAATTCTAGCCTTCGCCGTCGATGAACAGCAGTCAGCATAGGTGCACGAACCAGGCGTCTGCTTCGGAGGCCCAGACGCAGCAATGTTCGCTGAATAGTACTTTGGGAGACACTTTTGGTAGCCCCTTGGTTCATTTTGGTGGTCAGTTGCTCAACGGTAGCCCGTCTATCTGCCCGAACGCATCTCCGCAACCGTCGTTCGCCTCTGTCATCTATGGCCCGTGGTGCACCACATTTGCCACGTCGCTGATTTTGGACAGTCCCATTTTGCCATGCACGGTACACTTTTACCACGGCGGCATGCGAACAGTTCACAAACTCAGCCGTTTCGGAAATGCTTCCACCCTTGGCCCGAAAGCCAATGATCATGCCCTTTTGGAAGTCGGATAAATCGCTTCGTTTCTGCATTACGCCAACGATTGAAATGTTTTCCGAAGCCCTCACACACCCTTTATATACGCTGAACTGCACTGTGTTGCCACCTGCCTTCTGTGATTGGTTATTTAACTCTGACATGGAAAGTACGTGGTGGTCCCATTAAGGTCACATGTGACTGGACTGTGTATATACATGTATGTTCTTAGCACTGTGAAAGGAAGACGACTTCAGGAGCCACCGAATATTTTATACAACTAGTCTTCCATCCGAACATGGACACTTCAGAGCCCGAATTTTATTCATTTCATATTTTGTACAAATTTAACGAACTTTTATTTAAAATGCTCAGCGATTCGAAAGTAAGAAAAGGAACACTATTGGAAATAAACATTTTTAGCTCTAGAGCGTCAGACTGCTGCCATTAGGCAAAATGTAAGATATTTCTCTTCCGATTTTAATAATTAAATTCGTCTATTTGAAAGCAATGTATTACCACTGTCTCAGATAGAATACTTATTATCTCCATTCACCAGTGTGTTGCCATTCAGTAAAGCCTAAGATATTTAGTTTTCAACTTTAATCCTTAAACTCGGCTATTTGAAAGCAATGTATTGGCACTGCCTCAGATAGAATACTTACTATTTCCATTCACCAATGTGATGCTATTAAGCGTAAGATATTTAACTTTCAAATTTAATCTTTCTGTTACTCAGTAACAAACCAAATGACTGAAAAGCAATAAACGCAGTTCTTTTAAAATGTCTACTGTAATGTATTTTATCTACTGTTTTACCTGATTGATTAACATATAGACGCATTTAATTCATGAGATATCTAATTAGAAATATTAAACATTTTTGTGAAATGACACAAGCTGCTATCATTAAAATTGTTATACACATTTTTTATGGTAACTCTACTAGGCGGCTGGTTGCTTCAGCGGCTGTTTCTCAAAGGAATAAGCGAATATTAAAAAAATATGTGGCAACCTTTAACATTTTATCGGGAATTCTAAATATACGCTGATTTTAAATTGTGATTTTGCTCTTGAATTTTATCTTGCGTAAATGCGAAGAAAGCGATGCTTAAGAGTAAGGATGAAACGTCATAGTAGCCCTGAGTCCAAGAGCAGCTGGGCAAAATACGATGCTCAACGACAGCATAGAAAACCTTAAAAAATCTTTTACTGCGATGTTAAAATTTAAATACTTTCAGATTTTTTTTTCAATTAATTTGGCTCTAAATGTCGTATTTTTGAATACTAAAAACCATTCTTTAATATAGATCGAAATATTCTAAGCTCATTTTTTATGACTGTACTTCTAATATAGGTTTAAGATATTTTTTAATTATGAAGGAGAGTAAAACGTATTGTATAAGTTCTGTGACTTTTCCTGCACATTAAAAATACAACATAACAAAGCCTGTAAAATCTTATAATGAATAGCTTAAAATCGCAATTACGTAATCTAAACTAGAATAAATTTATGCATCTAAGTTTATTCAGAACTTTGCTGAATTTCGATAGCGAAGTAACAGCGCTCGCCATTTGCAATCTTTAACTCCTTCTTACCCCATTAAAAGTATCTCCCGCGAAAGATGCTTTCCCTTCTCGAATAAAGACAGAACAACTTATCGAAAAATGACAACCGCACACTATGCATAGCTTCTAATATCGTACCGGCAGTAATGTCTGCTTCTCGTGCTTACACTAATTCCGCTACATTATATCTCTTTCTGCGAAAACTTTGCCCTGATGACGAAACTTACGTCTCGTTTTATCGATATTTTATGTCTGTTCTTTTTTTTCTTTTGCTGTCTCGTTTGATGAAGCGCAACTCAACTCTTCATTAGACTCTTAGTTTTCGGCATGCAGCGCCGTCTATCGGCGACCATTTAAAACGCGTTTCTGCGAAGCATCATCTGTGTTCTAAATTTAAACGCTGCAATTCTTTTGATCAAAAATGCGATAGTATTCTTTAAAGGAATATGTCATTGTCTCTAAACTTTCGTTTAGATTAATACAGATTTCTTTAGAAAATGAGTTTAATATGACCTTAAAAACCGCTTAAAAGTATTTAATGAAGCAAATTTGAATAGACTGATAAGTTTGCTCACAGATTGGATGCTTCTGATTACATTTTATTAAAAAATAAGAGCTTAAGTAAATGCTAATTTAAATTGATTTTATTTGTAGTGAGGAATTAATAGGAAATGAAAGTAAAACAGTTCTCGTGATGTTAATAAGAATAAGATAAATGATAACATTAAATATGCATTAAAAGTCTTGTTTCAGGTGGAGAAAGCGCTGTCCTAAGTATTTTATAAAATTATGACGAATTTTAAATCTTTTTTTCAGTCTGAATCGTCTTGAAGCTCTAGAATCATTTTTATAACAATAACAAGAAGAAGGAAGCATAAAAAAGCTACTTAATATGAAAACGTTTTCATTAAAGCAAAATGTGAAATATGCATTTAATAAAAAGCAATTTTAAGAATACAAGCTTTAAAAATACATTGCATTTATTTTGAAGATATAAATAAAACTGAAAATTAAAAGCGGACTTAAACTATTTTGTCTTTGTCAGTAAGAGATCAAATTCAACAAGAATGAGCGTAATGTTTTGTATATGTTAACTTCTTCAATAATCGTTATTCGACGAGCTATTTTAATCTAAATTTTAAGAGATCAAATGTTTACCTTTTTCTTCAGAATATTTTTAAATCGAAACAAATGCAAAAATAATTTATTATTTCAATGGTTAACTTTAGCAGTAAATATGAACCATGTTTTCTAAAAACAAATAGATAAAATTGATAAGGTAATCTGATTTAAGAGATGCTAGAAGCCACTTGGTGATACTGCTAATTCAAATACTCTTGAAATATCAATAATCGAGTATTTTTAAAAATTTAAAAAATTTTTAAAATTTTTAATATTTATTTCTAATGAATATAATCTTCCCAATATTTGAGTTAAAACATTTAACACTTTGTTAAGATTTATTTAATTTTACCTAACTAGTTAAATATATTTCCTGTCATTCTAACTTCCGGTTTTCCTGCCATAAGCCTAGTTCGCGCCTATTCAAATGAGGTAGTATTTCAAGGAAGGTTTTAGATTGTTTAATCAGAGCGTGTTCCTCCTGATGAAGACTCCGTTACAAATTGCAATTTTAGACAGCAGTATGGTTTCGGCGTTGCGTTATTCTTGCGTCATTTAATTTCTTTAACTGTTTTAGAGCAATTTAATTGTTTCATAGCATTAAAATTTCTTATTGGAACTAAAGTATTGAAGTTCATTTAGGCTTATTAAAACACTGAAGTTCATTCAAGCTTGTTGTAAGGAAGTGCATAGAGTAAACTTTCCTTAAAAGCATTATGTTATCGATCTGTTAGTAATTTTCTACTGTCTCCCTTTAACCTGAGCTTGAGCCTGAACTTGAACTTGAGCTGTTATAGCTCTTCACCATAACAAACTTTCCAAACTCCAGTGAGTAAAGACGGCGATGCAGTTGCCTACAGTTTGTTGGAGCAGGCCTAAATCATTAAAGACCCTCAAATAACAGAGTAAACAAAAACTATTCGAAAATGAAATGTCTGCCTCAACAGTCTTTTGTTTTCGTTCTTGCTTGGTATTTGCCGGTGAATACGAAGCATTGTTCGGGGATCTGTGTTGTTGCATCCACGTTTGATTTGCGTTAGCACTGTGCAATCTACGGTTCTTTCTGGAGTATGTTTCTGGAAACATGTTGCTGGAGGGCTTAAACAATTATTAATTTATTTATTTCACTGAGAAAAGGTGCGAAAATATTAAAATCTTTTATAGTAAAGCACGTGGGCTACACTATGCCATCAATATTTGGGCTTCTAAAGCACGTGGACACACGCTGCTTTAGAAGTGCTTTAGTTTGTTTTCAATATGGATCAACATTCTACGCCATCAATATTTTCACAACATCATATTGCTAAGTTTTCTTTATTACGTATATATTATATATATAACATATAAATATAATTTATTTACTAATGGATTATCTCCTTTGATAAAGGTAGTAGAATTTTAGTGGAATGAATTAACTTATAAGCATATTTAAAAAATCAATCTGGAATTTTTTTTTTAAAATTAAACATCAATTATGAATTATGATTAAATTAAAAGTGGAAACATTTGCAAAATGAAAATATAATCAACAAACCAAGTAATTATCGTCATTGACCGAAAATTGGTTGACTTTTCAAGGGAATCAAATCAACCTCCGATGAATTAACAACAATTAGTAAGTGCCAAGGTGTTTTGTCTTTTTCTCAAGTAAGAATTATGCCAAACAGATTTTTACTAAGAAGAGTTTAAGCTAAGCAGATAGATTTTAAGTGAAATGAATTTAAACACTGTATAGAATTCATTATGAAAGTAGCAGATTCGTTAAGTTTAAAATAAATTTCCAAAATCGTGAGATATAATTGTAAGAATTATTTTCTTACTTAAGTAAAGTGTCCTCCGACACCCTCGCTTTTAATCGTGTTAATTCAATGCAATCTTTATAAACATAATGAACAGAATCCAATCTTTGCGATAGATTATTAAATATTAAAAAAGTAGAAAAGTTGAAAAAATAAATTTACCGAAGACAATAAGGTATAATTAAAAATGTATAAAAAGGAAATGTACATAATATACATAAATGGCCAGAAGATTAATTAATTAACTTACGTTCTTGGGAATGTTAAAACTGAGACATGTCTGTTACTGCCTTCGTATCCAGATTGGAATTTGGAATTCGAACCAAGATGGAGAACCAAGGAGGATAGAGAAAATGAGTTAGTGGCGGGCGGGACTTTTAGAATCTATTTTTGGAATGCGGGAAGGAAGTGGTTGGGGAACTCTCTTGTGCAAGAGGCGTCTGTTGAAAATTTGACTTTAAATTGACCAAACAAAAGAAATTAATTAATTTCTGGCTAATTGTCGTAGCGGAAAGAGGAAAAAGGTACTAGTAATCTTCACTGTTCAAGAGCTTTTAAGCAGACTCAGTATCTATGAGTCAGTATCTGTGAGACTCAGTATCTATGAGTATCTAAGAGCACTGGGATGAAGTATATGATCCTTTTCTTATTTTTTTTGCAGATTTTATTTTATATAGGGATGCGAATTTACCCCTTTCGTTCAGGTGAAAAAATATACCGGCACGGCTCTGAGTGTTCCCTTCAGTTCATCAGATGAGACGCAACCCAGATCACATGGTAGTAGGGATGTTTATGCTTTAGTAACTTTTTAAATGCAGGTTTTGTCAGTCTTGCAAATATACCTCTTTCGTTTAGTTTTAAAGAGATTGTTGCTTTATCACTTTTGGTAAACTTATTCTGTTGATTGACAATTCGCTGTTTACCATCGCATTATCTACTCTATGTTTAATGCTTTGAATTTTATTAACGGAACCTGTTTTCCTGAGATTTACATAATTTGAAGATAGTAAATGAACTCTACAACTCCTGTTTACAGTTTCTCTCAAATAACACAACGGTTCAATCTAAATCGAATGCGAATGCGACCATTTTATTTTACTTTGATTATACTTGTAAGCCTATGCTCCCAGTTGTCATTCAAGTTGAACCGAATAATTCCCTGAAACTTCCGTATGATGATGGCCGCAATTTCGTCATTATTTGACTGCAGTTCGTATCTTTAAACGCACTGCAAAACATTTTAGAAGCGTAACAAACTTTACATCTCAGCTATACACGAAAGAATGGACGTCAAAAAACTTTGTAGCGAATTGAGCTTTAGGATTTCAAGTTTCGTTTATATTTGTGTGCTTTTAAGAATAGTTTATTTTGTCGCTACTTTTAAAATATCGCTAATATTTTAATCTAATCGCTAATAATTAAAATTGTTTTAAGCCTATTAAAATAAAATACTTTTATGAGGAAATAATATTGCTTTTAAATGTAATGTGTTCAAAGGTTCATTAAATGTGCTTACATGAAGTGCTATAGAATGTTTGTTTGTAGCTGCAAATGTCTTATTACATGCTTTCATCATTTTATCCAGATCATACTTGCAAAGTTTAAAGATTTCTCTCTTCCATGATCTAAGCTATTCTGAACGAAAAATCATTAACTTTTTATTGGTATACGACACGAGCTTATTCTCCATGATATCTTTCTTAAAATGCTTCCATTCCTCTACTAAACAAATCTACACTGAAGTTTCTTATGTTGTTTAAAACTACGGTTTACAGTCCTGAGTAAAGTAACTTAAAATTTTACAGATATTTATTAAGTACTTTTCTGCTGCAGCTAAGAATAGGGAAACAAGTCTTGTGTGGCTCTTATATCCATTAATTTTAGGGAGGGGAAACGACCAGTTTATGTTTACAGAAATTTCACAAAATAGTTCTACAACTATTTGATATGACGCCATTAAATTCAAGTCCAACAAAGAATAAAAACGCTAGTTTAAGAAGTTTGTTTTTTGCTAATTATTTTAAGAATTTAACTTACGTTTTCGCTTCCCTTAAATATAATTTCTTTTGTATCCGTTTTTGTATCTTTTGTATCCGTTTGCATTAATCGGAAATTAATACCTGTCATGATACTTTAATCTGTGATCTTATGAAGCTGTTCCTTCTTAACAGGGGCAGAAGTACTTCCCCCATGAAAGGGGAAACTGACCGACATGGCCTTCGAGGGAAAACTAACAGATGGCATCGCTTTTGCAAATGACACGCAAGTATTTTCTCCTACAACTGTAACAAACCTCGAGATTGGATGATTTTTCACCCCAGTGCGCGTTTTGATGGTTTCAGCTCAACCCTCTTGCACGATCTACAACAAAGGAATGAAACCACGAATACTTCTGTCGAATTTTCTTAGTGCAAGGTCTTGAAAGTATCACGCAAGAATGTTGACTATTCGCATTTGGGAGCATTCTAAGCCGCTTTAAGCCGTGAGGAAGAAGGCTGTCGAATTTTCTTGCGGACAACACCTTGATGCTTCTCCTCATTATTTAAATAGCTTTATGGGTCATATAATGCATGAAACAGGTTAAATGGGATCATTCCAAAAGGAAGACGTCTTAATAAAGCTTTCTAATTAATTGTTTTTACCAGATAATAAATCGAAGCAGTAAATTTTACATTCAAAACACAGTAATTTATTGACTATTGCAATCAAAGCGGCAGAATGAAAGTTATTGTTTATAAATTATTCTTAATGCTCTTCTTTTACCGGCGTTAAAAATTGTCCTATCTCGTGGGTAAACGGTACAGTTTTTAACGATTATAAAAGAATGGAACAAAGTGAGAAGGTTTAAAACTTCGATGTTGATCTTTTAAACATGTAAAACTGCTCTTAAATGCAGAAGTAATATTTAGCGTATATGTAAGACAAAGGTTTAATTTATAAAATTCACAATTAGAGTTTCCTTTAAATTAGCGGACATATTCTTTTTATAGACAGAGTAAATTAAATTTAAGCTCTTTTTGCAAAGAAATAAAAAAATCATTTAAGGCACAATTTTCAGACATCGAAAATAAATAAACTAAAGGCCTTTTTACACAAATAAAGTACAATTTCTACTTCAGTTACAATACTTTTTATATAAAAAAAAAACTGGCGCTTTTTTAGAGATAGCGCAAAGTAAATTTAAGGTCTTTAGCAAAGAAATTAAAAAATAAATTTAAGGCCACAATTTGCAAAAAAATAAAAATATACAAAGCTCCTTTAATCCGATTTTGTTTTGTATAAATGTTTTGTATAAAGTGATTGTTTAGTGACATTAATTATAAATTTGTGGTTACATAAAAGTAGCAATGCAAAGTTTCGCTCAATATAAAACTATTAATATAGAAATTGTTATATAACAAAATCACATGACTGCTATAGCATTAGCATAACTCTCTGGAGAAACCTTAAAACGCCCAGAATTTGAAGCACTTACGAAGTACTATCATCTACCTCTTTCTGTAGAAGACTTTCTAAAAGCCTAACTTTAGCCAGGTTTCTAGAGAATCGGTGATAAGAGAAGAGAAGTAGATAATCTTCAAATTCCACAACCTGTATTCGCTGAACCAAAATTTGGATGGAGCTTAGGCAAGTAACCCTGGATAACCTTTCGTTAACTCAGTAATCCAGTCAAATCGTATGGCTCTCAGTTGAAGCACATTATTTTGCTTAATTTATGTAAATATTTGTATTTTGAAATAAAAATTTAGATTTTTGCATTGATTACTTAAAAATAAATTAATAAAACTTTTCCAGATAGTATTATAAATAGAAGAATAATTTAGAAGCAGAAATAAAATATTTTGAAGAATATTCGAATATTAGTTTCTGGAAAATTACGAATAATTATAATTTTACTCCAAAACTAAAAAATTCGCTGTAACAAATTCCTTTAATCAACTTTTTAAAATTATACTCTAATTACTAAATTATATTTTAAGAATGAGAAAATAGAAGAAAATAGAAAATTTTGCTATTCTGAGATTTGATTTTGTTCAGCATTTTTAATGCATTTTAATTTATTATTTCTACAATATTAAATTTAATTTTCCCCAAATATTTTGGATTTGAAGACAGATAGAATTATTTAATGAGGGAATAAGAAACGCCTTAAGTTTTAAAAGCGTTTAAGAAAGCTATAATTTAATTCAAAAAAGTCGAGTTATTTCAAATGTTAAATAGAAAACTTTCTTACTCAAACTAATTCTCAAATACAATGTCTTATCACAAACAGATGGCATTAAAAGAGGGAAAATAGTCACTAATACCAGTTTCAATTTCGCGAAAAAACGAATTTTTCTTCGATATTTCTCATTTAAAAAGAGAACTTATTTGAAAAAATAAAATACTCAGCTCTTCTAAGAGCACACTGTTTTCTCTTATTCAAATAAATCGACAGAAATATTCCCCATTTTCTTCTCACAAGTACCTTTTTAATGGAAAACAAAACTTCTGTAAATCTCCTATCACGGCAATAGGACTTCGGCGGAATTCTTTAAAATAAACATCAACAGATGGCGCTCGAGGATCTCATTTTTACACCGCTGCCATTCGAAGGTTTTAATTCCTGGACGAGACGTAAACAGTTGAAGAAGGGAAAATATTCTTATTTTACGCACACCCTCCCACCTTCCTTTCGGATCTCTGTCAGATGCAGGCGCCACTCGTTAAGAACATGGATCTCCCTCACCCAATACCCCTTGCGCGCGCCATTTGCAGTTGCCAGTTGCAGTGTCGTTTCCCCGGCCAGCGACACAGAAAGCTTTAGCGTAATTAAAATTCGAATTTCTCTTTGCTTGTCACGGGCACGGTTGATATCTCCATTGGAACTCATGCATATTCGGAGAAAATGTTTATTTCACTCCACTTTTCGGCTGCTTCTGACAGGGGGCTTGTGTACAGCTCGCTCTACGTAGGGTTGCCCACTATGATACCTGCGCCAAAATGTTCGCCAAATAACGACGTCATAATTATCGTTATGTATTCATCTATGTGTTAATGATCTGAGTGGGCAACACTTGCAGGGAAGGAAACTTCCTTGATTTTCAGGAAATGGTGTGTTTCATAAAATGGCGTACGAATGTATAACGAAGCAATTTTTATTTCTGGCAATTATTCTAATTTTAAGATTTTTTTACTTATAAAAAGTGAAAATACGTTATAAAAAGTATCACTAGCATTTTGATTCTAGAATATATCTTCTTCCATGCGTGTCTTCAATTTATTTGTTAAACATAGTTTCGCATCTCTTCAGTTGGGCTACAATAAGCATAAATACTTCGTTTGAAAAGGAAGTTTATTTTCTGTAAATTTTATTTATTCCCATATTGGTCCATTTCAGCGTGGTGTGGGTGTAAAACACCGCAGGGATGACATATAGACCAGATATTGCTCGATGGTCGCGGAAATCAGTTAACTTCGTAGGTGCTTATTTGAACGTCCTTCAAAGGCGACGTCTACAAATATACTGCGAGAATGCAATCATAACACCGATACGGACGGTGAATGTTTTTTGCCTTTTTTACAACCTTACGCGCTTGTAACCCAACATTCGAGCCTGTATGGGTTGATGACACTAACAGTGATACTGTAATAAATCTTATGTTAAAAATATGCTCAAGTTGTATCATTCAACAGTGCTTCAGGATTGCTTACAAAGTCATAAATATATTCTATTTTCTTTGTGTCTTGAAAATTTGCCTTTCTTGCCAACAAATGAATGATAAGTAGCACTATGATACACTAGCTAAATTCTTCTTTATCTTCTGATTATATCATTTTTCGCTTTGCAGTTAGAAGAGAACTGTAATTCCGTATAAGATCCGACTGTTCGAAAGTTTTCTAGGGACAGCTGTAGTAGGAAAAAATTTGAAAATAACCTGGACCTTTCTATATATGTTGATTGATAGTTAATAATGAAAAATAGTTTGATACTTATGAATAGTTTGATACTTATGAAAAATAGTTTGGTAGTTATAATGAAAAAGCACAACAAATCACGTAATGTCAAGCCAGCTCCATTAATTTAAATCCAAAATTAGGCAAAGTTGAGCAATCATACCTTTACTGTTTAATAAGTAGAAATTATTCATACTTAATTAGTTGCTTTAGATAATCTAACCTTCAAGTTTCAAGGTAATCTCATCTGGAGCCGTGGCCTTTAAGGTTCAAACTAAAGAAAAACTCTCGTATAGATAGAGAGAGCTTCATTTGGTACGATGTCCCGAATCATGTATTAGGTTACTAGAAAAATTTTAGCCTTCTTAGGAGCATACCATACAAAATCAAATGCTAATCCTTGAGAATCGCGTGCATCAACTGCATTGATAGCTTTCTGCTTAACTCCTGGAAGATTTTGAATTCCCTCCCAGTAGAATTAAGCCAACTTAGAAATGAAGAAGATTACTATAGAGCAAGCTGGTTTTGTTCAAAATTCTGAAGAAGCAAGAAGATTGTCTCAATATTGGAATTAAGTGATATTTTCTAATAACCATGATCTTCAAAATGGGTTATGAATTTATTAACAACTGTGAGGAATCACTCAATTAAATTAAATTTTCTACCCCATCTCGCTGCAATGCAGTGACGTTAAGATGCTGATTGCAATTGCATCGATAATAATTTGCTAGCCAAAGCACGTAGACATTAGCCTAGATAATTACATTTTATGTACATGACTCTGCATGTGAGACCTATAGCGATTATTAGTGACAAATAGGTTAATGGCAATCATTTCGCGCTACGTGATGATACCATGCTATGCAAGATGCGATAACATACTGTCCAGGGTGTCCGCATGATGTCATCCTGTGACGTAACTACTACATCAAAAGCCCGTGAATATTCGAGTTGGCATATGTCTGAACAAATATACACAAAAATTTTAAGATGACAGAGGAATGTGCCAGTAACTTATTAGGAAGAATTATACATTTGTGTGTGAATTTCATCGTAAAAATGAGAGATCAAAATCTAGAGCAGCGTATTAACATAAAATTATGTGTAAAATTGAAAAGACGCTTCAGAAACTTTAGAATAACCAGAAGTAGCACATGATAAAAAATGTCCATGAAAAGGTCAAGTCTGTTTCAGCGGCGTAAATGATTTAGACGGGAACTAGCAGTTATGCTGGATGGTCCCAGTAACAGATAATTGAAAACGACAAGGACGGACGTTAATAAGAAAAAGGGTAAAATACGCTGCTATCCAAGAAACGCTTAAATGGGAGAATGATAGCAAAAGAATTACAGATGCATTGAAAAGTCGTTAACTTTGACTGTAAAATAGGGCACGATAAAGATTTCTGCGTAGTTTGTACCTCTCACTCACGGTACGTTGATTGTGAAAGTTTTTTTGACCAAACAATTATTCAATTAAATCACTTGACCTGTTCAGCTATGATTTTCGTTTATTTTCAAAGCAACGAAGATTTGTAATATAACTGATGTCCAACAGAATACACTACAGTGTACAATGTATTACGATTATTTCGGATAGAAGTTTTATATCAAATCAATTTTAATCTTTATTGGCATCATCATTCAAGCTTCCTTTATTTCAACAAAATATGGCTACAATAACACTTGTTTCTCGAAAAAACTTTAAGAGCATTTTCGCAGTAATCTGCGAAATTCTACATACTTCAGTACTATATAATTTTTTTCCTTCTTCAATTTCTATGTAATGCCTTCTGAAATCTAATTAATCTGTCTTATAAATAAGTAATAAAATTCTTTTGTGAAAAAATTAATTGAATTCAAACAGAGATCTAAAACATCATGATGACTGCTTTCATAATGGAGCCATCCGCCTAAATTCAATTATTTTTTTTCTACAGAAATGGCATCATAATCTATTTGAAGGATAAGTTAATTAAATTTAATATCAAATGCTGATCATTGAGAATTGCGAATTAAAAAAGGAAAAAAAATAATCTGAATAGAGGCATGTTTTATGTAAATTTTTATAGTTTATCTACGAGTGTCTTCGGATTATATTCTGTTGTTTGCAATGCAAACACATGCTTAATCCGTACGATATAGAATACAAGAGTAAATGAGACGTATATTTCTAAACTGGTCGCAGTCTCCAGATCGTAATGTTTTATGATTTTTTGATATTTTGTTATCCACATAAGTAGAAGAACATTATGGATATGAAACTTTACTTTTTCAACGTACGTACTTAGAAGAATACGTGAAGATTTGAATAATACGTGAAAAATACGTGAAGACTTGAATAATACGTGCAGAATTACGAGTTGAGCATAACCACTGATTGAATTTGAACATATGTAGCCAGTTATGAGGGTCCTATAGACATGTGACAGGTTATGAGGAATTTCCAAAATCTTCATTCAAGTATAAATTAGAAACAAATGATTAGTAGCTTCAGTGACGCAGCTGAAACGACTTCTGATGCTGAAAAGAAACGAAGAAACGAATCTAATCCTGTATCGGTTTAAATTTTCTGAATTAATTTACTTCACCACTATTATTTGCACATTGAAGATGCTGGTTTGGAGTTTGGTGTTTGCTATGCGTCAGTATTGTTAAACATACAGTTTTTTCTCTATTAACGTAAAAGAAATATGAAGTATATTTTCAAGAGAATTAAATTTCTTAATAATTTATTTCAGTTTGCTACAATTTATTACTTAGTATATGCATTTAAAATATAACGTAATATTACATAGTGTAGTGGAAAGCAATGGTTAAACTTCAATAACTTCAAAATGTAAGCTCATGTATTTTATGTACCAATCTGGATGCTTTTGTAGCGTAACCACCTTGGCACAATTTGGCGACGTTTCGAAGAAGAAAAAGGTGATTCGGTGAATGTTTGAATTGTAGCTTGCAGTGCATACTTACCTAAAGAAATGTTATCAGTATGGTTACCAGAGTTTGGCGACTTCTGAAAATTTGGCGACTTTTACTAGGGTGATTGCGATAATACGTAAGTACCGTAATTTGTGGCGTAAACTTCAACTAGATTATCCCCGTGAAAATTCGCTTACAACGAATTAATAACTTCATATTTAAATAGTTAACTCTCTAGTTCTAATTCAAAGATATTAGCAGCTTAAAGTGCCTTAAAAGTTAATTTAAGTGCCTTAAGAGTTTGTTTGCCCTGCTGTAGCTGAGTGAATAAGATCGCTAAGCACTGATAATTCAACTCGGATTTAAGTCCTGGTGAACGGGCTAGTTGCATGTGTCTTTTCGTAGTTTTCTCTATGTTTGATATAAGCCAGTTTCGCATAAAAAGTCCTCCAAGAAGGCCTCTCTTCTTATACGTAGATAGGCCTCCTGTATTTTGCCTTAGTGATAAACCTACCTTAGTTTGTGAATAGCTACGTAAACAATCGTGATTCATGCATTGTTTTTTAATCTTTTATTTTAAATTTGTGTTTAGTAATATTTAACCAACAAGACAAGATAATTTTGTTAAATATTATTAAAAAAATATAAAATTATACAAATTAATTTATATAATTTTATTATTGGGCTACTTTAAGGAACACTTTAAATTATCTTATTTCGTGCTATGATACGACTGAAAATCCAGTGCTGCCATGTATTGCTTTCGAAAATTCTCAGTCTATCTTTTGCATTTTTAGATAGAAATAAATTATTTTGTTATTAGAAACGTAGGTTGTTCGTGCTTCTAACGATATATAGAAAAAGTATCGTAACTCCCTCTTGATGAACTTCGTATGGTTTATTTATTTCTTTTGAATTTCTTGTTATCTTCGCTACAAATTGCTTCATAAATTTGAAATCAAATGCAGTGTTTTCTATTCGTACCAAATAATGAGGCTGGTATTCGCACTTTTTTTCCTTTTTATTTTTCCGTCATATTTTTTTAATGTTATTTTCAGGGTGATGTTTGAAAATAATATGAGTCATGAAATATAATATAGTGCTAGTTTTGGAACGATATTGTCTGGAATAAACAAGTAGTTTTACTTTATAAGATCCTAGCCTGTACTAATCCTATCTAATTATATCCTTTCTTATAATATAGGTTTTGATATTGTTGATGATTTATATTTAACTGAAATTTTTTAACTTTCCAGCCTACAGAATAATAACTTGAAGTACTTAATTTAACTTGAAAGGCTAAGTCGCAAACTGCAACTTCAACAAAAACAGCTCACTAATCAACTGGAAAGCATTCGAAGTTCAGAAAGGTTATACGGTATTTCTCCCGCCTTCTTAGCATGCCTTCGTGGTGTAGTGGTCAGCACACTCGGCGCGTATTCGAGAGGTCCGTGGTTCGAGCTCCGGCGAGGGCATTGCTCATTTTTCATCTCTCCTGTTTCCAAATAAAACCTAATGCCTCTACAAGGTATTAATTAATTAAAACTAGAAACTGTTATTTTCAGACACGGTGTTAATTCCAATTCTGTTTGCTAGTAAAAATAATCAACAGATATGAGGAAAGAAAATTCGCCGGAACTTACTTAAGCTTGAAACATATTAGTATTGTCTGCTGCGTTACTATACACCGAAGCTCACAGAGGTTTCTTAAATATAAACAAAATCTATTATGTATTTTTGATCTGATATCTAATTGGGAAGAAGAACAAAAGACGGGCAAAACTTAAAACAATACTAATTATTAAATATTTGAACTTTGAAAGCTCAAATTTCTTTCAGTTAATACAAATTTTTTAAAGGTTGCGAGGTACAAAAGCTGGCGTATGATTCGAGTGAGCTCTTTTAATTTGTAGCACAACAAAAAAGCTGAAATAAAAATTCTTGAAGATATTATTCTACTGGTAATATTATTATTCTGGTAACATTAAATTACCAGAGATTTGTTTGATTCTATATTTAATATTGTTTAACATAATTTTCAAGGGCACCGAAATATTGATTTAGCAAAAAATAATAAAGTAACAATCTATTGGGCTTTTTACTATTTCGTGAGCTCATTCACCTCCGTTACATTATCCAGAATTGAAATCAACATTCTTCTAAGTCAAAGAATTCTTGAATTATGCAAATACTTACTTGAATACTCACCATGGCAAATCAATTAATGATGGCTGAAGTCTATCTGACTTAGAAAAGACAGCTCTATGAAACACCTTGACAGTACGCATATTCTTATTCATCTGATACATGCAACATGAAAATCTGAGGTAAGTAGTCCGTTCAGTTCTTTGAAATCAAATCCGGGATGAATTTCTAGAGCTCAGTAGTCTTATACACGGTTTTGCTAGTTTAGTCACTGAGAGGCTACTGTGCAGTTTTCCAGTAATATTCTGAAACTAAATTATAAATTAGCATCGTTTTAATTCTCCGTCCAGCTCGGGATTTCGCTATACAAGCACAGATTTCCGAAATCTACCTCGAGAAAGAATTACTTCTTTGATTTTAATGTTAAAAATGACTCTGGTAGTTTATACCTGGATTTATGTACCTTCAATATAATGCCTTCATTTTATGGACAAATTTTAAAATGCAAGTACATATGCGCTCTTACAAACATCACAAAAATTATTCTAAGCGATATATATAGGTGGGCAGAAAAAAAGTCACCCGGAAAAAAGGGAAACGGAAAGAAAGCCCCCGGAATAAGGAACGAAAAAAATGTCACCCGGAAAATAATGAAAGGAAAAAAAGGAACTCTAAAATCTCGCCAAATAACGTCGCCAATCGGAGTTGGGGAAACCTGCCAAATTCTAAATTAACCGGCAGTGTTATAGCGCGCTCTCTTGAGGGAGGTTTTAAGGGTAAGACGTTCAGCTAGCTGCAGTCGAGCAAGGTCATTTCGATAGCAGGTTTTAATATTCTTATCGAAAACTGTGACTAAATTTCATCTACAACGGTTTGTTATAATACTGCTTTTAACGCTCAGTTATGCGACAATGTTTCACCCCTGAATCACAGCTTAAGGCTATAACTACATGGGGTACGAGGGGAACAATCACTAATGACCATGACCCGCTGGTCAACCCTCTATTTTTACCATCGGACAGGCCAGCAGCTCGCTTATCTTCTTTCAATCATCGTCAGAAGATTTCCCTATTCCGCAGTTATGGTTGTTATGATAAAACTTTTATCTCCCATCTTGGCGATATTTCTAAACATTCCTTATTTTTCCCATTGCAAAAGAATGGTGACTTATTTTCCGTTGCCTATCTTTCCGTTCCTTATTTTCCGGGCGACATTTTTTCCTACAATCTATATATACGGTCTTATTGGTTATTGGTCAGACGGTTTTAAAATAAAGTCCTCTGTACTTAAATTTTTATTCACCCTAATTT
The DNA here is from genome assembly GCA_000611955.2 of Stegodyphus mimosarum. NCBI lineage: Eukaryota > Metazoa > Arthropoda > Arachnida > Araneae > Eresidae > Stegodyphus > Stegodyphus mimosarum. The sequence continues at coordinate 35,644 of KK113388.1, forward strand.
AATTTTTATTCACTAATTGTTGAGTTCTTTGTTGTTGTTCTTTGCACACATTACCAAAACGTGTGCAAATATGAATATACGTTTCCTGAAATGAATTTTCAGGAAACCATCCATAAAAAATTAGGCTTCACATTGAGTAGAAATTTAACTCCAGCGTTGCCTGAATTTGTTTTGCTGAAAGTGTTTAGTTCGAAAGTTGTTTGAAATCAAGAAATGCAGATAGAATGAAGATTAAGGTGTATCTAATTAATGCAAGGATGATTATGGCGAGCCACACAACCGAGATAGTATTTAGGGACGCTGACCGCTTTACCGAAGGGCCTAGGTTCGAATCTAGGATAAGGCATGGATGTTTGTAAATGTATTGTGTCAGTGCTACATGGGGGCACTCTAAATATATGGCAAGCCGAAAGTCCTCTTGATAGGTTCGAGGTAGAAGAAGAGGTGTGGGAGACACTCGGATTCGTCTCCTCCCCCGGAATGCTCTGTATCAAAATTGGGGGGGAACTAAGCTAAAGTCGGACTGTCAGCTAAATGGTGCTCAAGGCTCTTGCCAACGAGAGGCGCATTTGACTCTTTGCCACGATAAATGTAGCGAGCTTGTGCTGGGCATTGTCAGACAAGTCAGACTGGTAATGGCTCCATTTTATATACCAATATTATAGTATATAAAATGGAGCCATTAGTTTGAAATGTGAAACGTATTTTTTATTGCTAATCCCATGTCCGGGATGCGGGTGCTTTCACAAGTAGCTATGAACCAGCCAGAACATTTTCGTGCCATTGCACATAGACCTTCAACTGCGAAGGTGGCAATACAGAATTGCTTATCGCCATCTAAGTTTTGATCCAGAACCTCAAGAGATCGAATTCTAAGATCTCGCATTTCCCCTTCTGTACCACTTCTTGTAATCAATACAATTGCATTACTACAAATACAAAAAGACAGATTAGTAGCAAACGCTGTGTCTTCCCTTGGATTAAACACTCGCATTCGGCCTGGCTTCCACACTCCTCAAATGGCAATATCTACTCGAACCACATATGGACATTAAATACAAATAGTAATAATAATAGTCTTTCTTACTTGATTATTTTTGGTGATAAGTATGCATAACTCTTTTGTGGATAAGTAACATAATTTTTGAAATACAGATACTGTGAACTCATTTTTGCATGGATGCATTTACTGTGTAAATTACCTGTTTGTGAAAGCTAACGAACTGACTAATATTCCGGGCTTCAGTTGTACGGATATTTTGTGATAAGTTTCGTAATGCATTTTTATTATTGCGTTCAGAACTAATTACGAACGTCGTATAAAAAGAAAAAAAAAAGACTCCTTCTGCAAGAGAGTCGGATAAAACCTGAATATAAAACAGATGATTCTTTAATTTTTTCCATCTGAAAAACAGCAAACTTCATGTTTAAAAAATTACTGATGTAATTACAAAATTTTATTTCAAACCACAAACCCAAATTTAAAAAATTAAACAAGCGTACAGATATTTAATTGGCTTCAATATCTTTTTAATTAGTTCTTTCTGAACTCAAGCATTTAATTGCAGAAGCGAAAATGCATATCGGACTTTCTTTTCACATTTTTCTAACCTTCTACTCTATCAATTGCTGTCTGAAACTATAGCTCGTTTAAATTACGGAAACCTAACTTCAACAATTTCAGAGTAAGAGTTTTGTTTGCTACAATGTTTACGCAACAGCAAAATTCTTTTACATGCAATGAGTGTCTTTGCCATTAAGACCCATGCAAAATTTCGTGGCCTAAAACGCGATTAATCGCCAAGTCTGGCAGCCTGGATGTGAAAAATTACGAACTTCTTGCCCAGAGTATCTGAAGTGCTCGTGCTCGATAAAAGTTGAAGTTATTATTCGTTCTTCAAGATTCTCATTTTAATAGACCTTTAACTTGACAGGGAGAGATTTTAATTTAAATTTTTTTTGTATGTACATTAGCTGATAAAGGAAATAATTTCTAATAAGGATGGAGAGTCCTGTTTAGTAGCATTTATGGCATTTATGTCCGAAAGGCTAGGAAAGTTTGATAAAAGACTGCGTTCAAATTAAATAGCTCGCAGCTTTTGCAATTTATTTTACTTCCTTAAATATCAATGTCATTTCATACAGACAGATCTAAAATTAATTCTTGCTTAACAGGAGATAAAAGTTATTAAGTTCAAAAGCTGTATAAATTTTTTAGTTCTTATAACGACACTGATTTCTATTACATAAATTTAAGAATTTAAAGTAATTAATCATATGATTCTCAGGTAAAAAAATGCAAAATCAAAGCAAAGAAACTCTCGTGTAAAATTATTCGTTGTTATCAGGGAACTAGTAATCAGCACTAAAATAAGCCAGAGACAAAAATTGTAATTTCATTTAAATTTTTTTAAGATTTAATTCTGAATGCGGATAATAGTTTGTTTGTTTGTTTTTGTTTGTAGCTTATCACAACCGATCGATAATAACATCAGATTAGGTCTCTGATATCAGAGCAAGCCCACGAAATTCATTGTAGCAAGGTATCAAGATTGCGAGTGTCGTTGGCAGGAGCTTTGAGCAACGTACAGGTGACAGTACGATTTTGCTTAGTTCCGCCCTTAGTTTTGAAAGACAGCACCCCGGGGAGAAAGTGTCCGATGGTCTCCCAACCCCTCTTCTCCTATCACAACCCCCCGACAGTACTTTCGGCTGGACATATATTTAGAGTACCCTCATGCTGAAAAGACATTGCACACTTACAACACCTGTGCTTTCTTCGAGATTCGAACCCGGGCTCTTCGATACAGTAGTCAGAGTCAGAAACCATTACCTCATTGTGGGGCCATTTACAAAAATTCAAATTTGAGCCAAAAATATCATCATACATTTTTAAATCCAGATCTGGGGGAAACTCGATGATATTCAGTTAAACCTTTCTGAAACGCCAGAACCAATCTTCTGTGAAGTTATTTAGAACCATTCACTTTGATCAATTGTAGATGGTTTCAAGTGATGAAAACCTGCCAAAAAAATAATAATTTTACTTTACTCTGAGAATTGAGACAAACTGCACTTTTTACATTTAAATTTGCTTGAAAAACCGTAACATGAAAAATGACAAGTGCGCTTATACTTAACAATACAAGCCATAAAATCGGGAAAATGTGGTTATCTGTATCAAGGATTTTATATGAATTTTGAAACTTAAAAGGCGTGTTTATGAATGGAGTAATAATAAGATATTGAAACACAGATGTGTTATTTTCGGAGATGAGTAAAAAACGCATTAAGGTGTGTGTATATGAAATAAAAGAAAAATCTAAACAAAAGCATTACACGAAACAATTGAAAATAAGTTTTTGATGTAATCAACCTTTTTCACTTTTTGCTGTACTTACATTGTAACTGTCTAGTATAATTACGATTTGTGATTAAAAGCCTCTACTGACTCAGATTTACTTTCGAAATTAAAGAATCTCTTTCTTAAGTTCTTATATTCTTGCAGCCCAGATGGAATTGCGGTTAGGGGAGCCGAATACAAAACCGAAGGGCTCGGATTCGAATCCCGCAGAAGACATGGCTGTAACTGTCCGTCCTTTCATAGGAGGTAACGGTGGCCGCCTATTTGGTGCCTCCACAATATAATAAACACCTTAATAAATACCTTCACAATAAACCACTTCCGGCCTTAGGATTGGCCAATGTCGAAAAAAGACAAAATAATGCTCAAATAATATTCGAAAATATAGTCAACAAAATAGCAGGGGAAAAAACCAGTTTTTATATTCTTACCGCATTTCCCTTTTCTTAACAAATCGTATCATACTTTTCTTAAGTTTACATTTTTCAACTTTTATAAGATGACAGAATTAAATTTCTAATCGCATAACATTATATATTTTTATTTCCGAATTTTTAAGAAATTCATTGAATATTTTAAATTTAATATCTCATTCATTTATATTTTAAACATTATAATCTAATTTGAATAACTGAAGATTCCAAGGCAATAAAAATTATGATGGATGTAATATTTTACATTGAAACTAAAAAAAACCGTAATGCTAAATTTTTTATTGATAAATTGTACAAAAATTAATAACACTATTTAAGTAATAAAATATAATTAACTCACTTCTTTTGGACTAACTATTAGCTTCGCAATTAAATATCTGGTGTGAAAAAATAAGTTATCACTTATGAATGAAAAGAAATTTGTACGTCTTATTTGAAACGCCTAATTATATTGTTCTTACATAATACTACGAAATTAAGTTAGTAATTTCTCAGTATTATTCGTAAGATCGACCGCCTATATCTCTGAAGGAAAGGGTACGACCAGAATTTTTTCGGATATTTGCAGTAGTTTCATAGACATCTTAGTATCTTTGAAGACAATAATATTAATCGACTCTCTTTTCGCTCTGAGGAGGTTTATAAAATCAGACTGCTCAAAATATGTTAGATTAATTCTGTCTGAATAATGTATTAAAGTTTTTTTTTCAACTGAAGTTAATATGCCAGACTTTTTAATGTTGCTTAATATTAACTGCATGATATGATTTAATCTTAATGTAAGAAGTATTTCTCACAATAAGCAGTGCAGAAAATTGTAATCATAAGTATTTAAAGCTTAAAAAAGTACTACCAAATCAATTTGTGTGACCTTTCTTTGGGATTGCTAAGATCACTGAGCTTGTGAAGCTCATTTTTCTAACACTTTTTACGAGCCGTACGTCATTAGCTTGTAAGCTAAATGATTAACTAGTCATTAAATGTTTTTGACATAATCAACAACTATATTTCTTGATAGAAGAAACCAAGGGAGTGTTTTATACATTTTAGCCGTTAATATTTAAACAGGAGAAAGGCTTCCTAGTTAAGATCCCGGTTGGAGAGCGCAGATTTGCAGAGTTGTTAAATTAGCCTAATTAATTGATTGACGAAAAATGTTGAAGAATTAGCTTGTCTAACGAAAGAGATGTCTTCGTGAAGAACGTTTTGAGGGAAACTGATTGGTGTATGCTACGTTACATAGAAAACCAGCCTGTTTACCAGGATCTCCCATCTGAGTAACGACCAGCATTCAGCGGTCTTATCTTTTAGACTGCTGATATCAGAGGTGAATCTGACTGAAATAAGCTGATTCAAAATTGCGGAGAATTAGAAAGTGAGAATATTGGAATACTAGGAACTACTCCCTATAGATTCTGCTTCTTGGTTGGGCCACAGATAATCAATCCTAAATAAGTGAAACAAAACGGTAGTATGGGAGACACACTTGATCAGATCATACAGGCAAAAACACTAATTCACAATGTGAATGTTGAAACATATCATGCAATCAAGTAGAAAGTAAATTCAAAATTGATTTGAGCCGTTAATAGTTAAATAGAAATTATCCGGAACTTACTCTCGGATTTTATATCTTAATTCATAAGAGGTCTGTTCACACGGAGAGGAAATGTTAGTTACAAATAACAGCAGAAGTATAGTATTCAAAAACTTAAGGAATTTTTCTTTATAATATGCAGCACGTTTATTTAAATCTTAGTATTTTTTAATATTAAATAAAATAAAAAATTATGATATTCTGATTTTTTTTAACTTCACAATTATCATGACAATACACTGAAAAGTAAAAATTAATGAAAAATTATGCAACAGAGTAAAACCTGGCAAGAACGTTAAACACCATACAGATGGCAGCTCGACTTAAATGAGAGCGAATACCCCTGGGATACAGGTCCGAAGGTCTCCCATCCCTCTTCCCTTACCATCAACCTCTCGAAAGGACTTCGGCTCGTCACATATTTAGAGTACTCCCATGCCACACAGACACGGGGCATTTACAAACATCTATGTTTTCTCCGGGATTCGAACTGGGCCTTTGGGTGTGGCAGTGAGCACCGCTAAACGCTGTCCCCATTGGACTATAAAACGTATATACGAGGGTTGGAACTTTAATAGTGGCAACACAGTTGAAAAAACGCTACGTACGCTCGTACATTATATATCTGTATATAAAAAAACGCTCGTACATTATATATCTGTGTAAATTGTATTTAAATGTCTGTGTTATTTCAAATAATGAATGATTACTTCAAAAAATGAATGAATTATTTCAAATAGTGTGATCAAGTTCTTTAAAAATGAATGAGTTATATTTTTCTATGGTATTATTTTTAATCTTGACAATTGCAAAATTCTCATTTTATCATGGTCTGTTAATTAGGTTAGACCCCCTTTCACTAAAAAACAGAAGGAAAAAAAGATAGACTTAATTTGCACACAACATTTTAGACAGTGTGCTGCTTTTGAGTACATTTTAAATAAAGCAAGCCTCATGCTTTTCTTTTAAGACATTTTTATTTTCATTTCGATCTCTAAAAGGAAATAATAATCAACTGTAATAATAAATCAGCTATTTATTTTTATTATACCTATTACTTTTCCGTTGCACTATTCTTCATTGAAAAGCATTTTTGGTTATTTTTATCATAAATTTTACATTCTTTATTTTATTTTAAATATTTCTTTCGATTGTAATTAGTCCAATGTTTTCCTTTGGTAATTTGTTTCTATTTGTGTTCGGACAACAAAGCAGGTAGGGAAAAGAGATCAATTGAGAGCCTGAAATTTGCATAGGTTTATTGAAGAATTGTATATAATTTTTTTAAAATTAAAAACCATTGTGCTAATTGAGGGTAGAGGTCTCAGTAGTTAATCGGAATGAAACTCGTTTGTTGTTCAGTTAATTGACTTTGTTTAAAGTTACAGAAGACTTTTCCCTTGACAAGTTCTGTTTGAAGCTTTAAATAAAAAATATTAACTTTGGTTTTCACTGTTTTCGTATTTTTAAACTTTTTCTTTTACGTTTTCTGTTCCAAACGTATATTATAAAATTTGCAGGTTCATAAAAAATAGAAATAGGTAAGGGATCATGGTTCTTACAATCCTTAAGTAATTCTCTCATATATTTCATTTCCCATATATATGTATATTTTTATACGCTTTTGATTCGGCCGATTGCATCCAAAAAGTGAGGTGCACATCTACAAGTTATGGCAGTTCTATATGCAAAATTTCAACGTTCTGAGGCTACTCGTTTTTGAGTTATGCGAGATACATACATACATGTGTACGTGCGCACGTACGTACGTACAGACACCATGAAAATATCTCTTCTGAATGCATTTTAAGACAGTTTTATAATTCGTTTGGGGAAATAGTGGTCCTTTATTCTGTCTTTACCTACAGATGTCACGCAAAAACATCGTTAAATTGCATTCGATAGCGGTGAAAATAGATATTTTCCTTGAAATTTGGTACCTGGAATTTTTCGTGATTACAATACTTCTTACAAGGAAGTGCAAAGTGTCTACAATATAATATACAAATCTATTTTGTGTCTCGTCTCTCAGTATCTCTACCAAATTGATGCAGCATTAAATGCAGAGTAACGACTCATATATCAGATATCCATTATCATAAAAGTTGTACAATTTAAAAATTGGGTCAGGAACAACGTTTATTCGTTGCAGATGTTTTAAAAAAACAATCATGGAGGTAGTAAGACGATAGATGGCAACAGATTTCTTTCCGGGCCATAATGGAATGTTGAAAATTCTGTTAATCCATCCATTACTTTATGACTATTCCTTTCAAAATGTTAAAACATTATCTACACGAAACCAAATATTTAGAAAAATAACAAATTACCTTGTACAAGAATACTTACAGAAGTACGCTAAACGACTCATGTAAATAAAAATTGTAATTATTCAATTAACATAAAAAGTTAATTTTTTTAATTCATCCATGCATTCTTGTGAGTTTTGCACAAGCCCTAATTATTATCAATTCCTGATTTAAAATCTGTGATGTAACCTGTGCTTTGTAATTTTTATTTAACTGTACTGCATGTATAACTAATCGTATTTTTTAAACTATGCAGCAGATTCGCAAAAGCTGTTGATAGTCCATATATTTTAAAAAGAAATTTTTAAGTACCTTAAATTGCAGACTCTCGCTTTAAAAAAATAAGAAAAACTCCAAAAATGTATAAAAAATAAATTTTCACTACTTCAAAATAACTGAATGAGGAAAAAAAATTTGTACATATATGTAAAAAATTAAGATTCATCCCATGTGCAGTTCGGAAATTCATTTTTGTAAGATTCTAATAAAACTGTTCATAATTTCTACCAGAGCATAAACAAGTTGTGTAAACAGAGACATGAAAATCAGAATGCGTAAGAATAACCATAAGGAGATGTGTACGGACGAATATACACTCACGTTTGTGAAAATTGCAACACCAAGAAGGAATCGTCATAATTGAATGCAATTTAATACACAGTTGAGTGGTAGTGGTACAAATAAAAGATTAAATGTTCAAAGCAAACAAACAAGAACAAGAGATCAGAATCAGTATTTTGTGTGGCCACCATGCGCCGCAATAAGTGCTGCTACACGACGTGGCATGGAGTCAAACAAAGTTTGAATGTCTGACTGAGGAAGAGCATTCCATATCGTTTGTACGCGTACCCAAAGTTCGTCTGCAGACGCAACAGGACGAGGATCACGAGCAAGACGCCGACCAATGACATCCCACACATGTTCAATTGGCGACATATCCGGGGAACACGCAGGCCAAGGAAGAAGCTGTACCTGCTGCGCTGCAAAGAAGGATTTAACAATCCGAGCAGTATGAGGGCGGGCATTGTCCTGTTGAAATACAGCGCCTGGCAAGCTTTGAAGGAAGGGAACAGCTTCGGGCTGTAGAACTTCACGGATATACCGGTTGCTGTTCAGATTGCCCACAATTCGTAGCAATTGAGATCGTCTATGATATGCTATGGCGCCCCAGACCATAACTCCGGGTGTTCGTCCACTGTGGCGTTCGATAATGCACTCCGGAAGGTGGCGTTCACCGGCATAGCGTCTGACACGAATGCGGCCATCATGGTACCACAAATTAAAGCGGGATTCGTCAGAAAACACGACATGCTGCCAATCAGCACGCCAGTCTCTATGCTGATTGGCCCATTGTAGCCGCAGGCGGCGATGGTCGTGCGTTAGGGGGATCCTGTATAAAGGAGTCCGTGCGCGCAGTCCACACTGCAGCAGACGTCTACGAATTGATGAAGCACACAATGAAACACCTGTAGCTATTGACCACAGTGCTGCCAATTGTCTAGAGGAAGCTGTACGGTCCGTCCGCGCCATGCGGACCAGGTGTCTATCATCGCGAGCTGACGTCACATTTCGGGGTCCACTCCCGGATTTCCGAGTTGTCCGACACTCGTCCGTCCACTGCTTCCAAACGCGCATCACTGTGCTGCTGTTACGCTGCACACGAGAGGCTACTGCACGATACGACAATCCAGCTTCACGAAGGCCGATGATTCTCCCTCGTTCAAACTCTGTAAGTTGTTCAAATCTCGCTCTCTTTCGTCGACGAGGCATAAGTACAGATTGAGTTAACGTTTACCACTAGCAGATAACCACCGATAACCATACACGCCTCGCTACAGCCGTCTATTTATTCGGATCCATCAGCCGTTCAGAGGGCGCTGCTCAGCATACGCATGCGCTACGGATTTGCAATTCTAATCATTTGCATATCATGCGCTACTTTGCATTTCCTGAAAATTTCAGCTCACTCGCGTAAGTCCTTCATGGTGTTGCAATTTTCACAAACGTGAGTGTACATAGACAGAGATCGCTCAAAAAAAACTTTAAATTCTGCTCACATCAAAACCTATAATTCTGTCAAAATTTCAAACATTTTTCTTCATTACTCTTCTTCCTCAAGATGGAAGAAGTGATAAAAACTACAAGAAAAATACCGGCTGCGTTTAAGTAACAAGAAAGAAATATTTAATTTTTTGCTCTGCACATTTTTTAAAGAATGACAATTACTCTTTTTTCCACTTCACCTTAACCTCCAACCCAGGCGGCTGTGTTTACCTTTAATTACACCCTCAGACGCAGCGCAAACTCATGCATCTTTGCCCTCATACATGCAGCGCACCTAACAGCTGGTGAGAGTAAATCAAAGAGAAATACATAGAGGGGCTAGGAGGGTTGGAAGGTGAGGGGAGCAAAAATAAAATAAAAGCAGGTGGAGGGAAAAAAATTGCTGCGCTCAGGGGATCAATGTCGTAAGTGTGCGACATATGGATCTCCAGTTTATAAGGAAATGGAAGATTGGACTTAGAAAGGGGCAGAGGAATTTAAGGGGTTATGGGGAAATCGATTGAAATGTTTTGTTGCTGTATTTAGGAGAGAAGGAATGGCAACAATAAAAAATGTCCTGCTCTGTAGAAATCTGTATGCGCAAATGTAATGCTACTCTGGCTGCTTGTAAGGGGAAACACATGAGTTTGAAACTAGGGTAGACATCAATCAGTAAAACAAAGCAAAGGAAAAACGTATAAAATAAGTATTTGAATGACCGGCACATAATAGTTTCAACTGTAAGCAGTTCCATTACGTGTATAGTGTTTTTCAATTTTCTGATTATTTCCGACTTTTTTCTTCCCACATGCCTTCGAGATGTTACTGGAAGCAAGCTCGATGAATATTCGAGAGCTCCGGTGTTCGAATCCCAGCTAGGGCATTGCTGATTCCTTCGATTTTCTTGCCTCGAGAAAATCTAAACAGATTCTAAAAGTGGCTCCTGAACTAAAAGGTGATGTAAGATAATTCATCCAGGATTTGGCGATTAGTCTCCTAATTCCCAGTTACGCTTTAAAGGGGGGGAATGTATAAGATATTTTCTGCCATCGTTCTACATCTCTTTGTGGTGTAACAGGAAGCACGCTCGACGCGTATTCGGGAGGTTATGAATTCGAGTTCAGGCAAGGGCAGTGCACATGTTTCATGTTCCAACACTGATGTAACTTAATGAGTCTACAAACATGATTAGTAAACGTTTCCTTAACAGAAATTTTAAAGGAAACAATATTTTTTATTATTCTAATTTGAGAAGCAAATGTATATTTTATGAAACAAATAAGTGACCTCAGTATATTGTATTCAAAAGCACGAGCTGTGAAACAGTTTTCTGCGTAAATGATAGTTTTCTATTATACCATATTACACTTCACATTTTAGTTGTTTGCTCATAGAAATTTAAAAAAAATAACTATGAGCAATTTTTTTGCAGCTCTTTTGTTACCTTCCCTTATAACAGGCTTTATCTCACAACATTTTAAAGATAATAATCTTAAATAATTACCAATTTGAAATTAAATATCGAGGAAAATATTAGAACGAACCTGAAATACCTTTTTAGCATTCAGTAGTGACAGAAGTATATGATGGATCATGTTGATTAAAATTCTCCCAGTGCTAAATAAATTACATGAAAGTTAGTCTACCAACAAAAAGAGTAATATTAAACAATCCAAATTTGTACTATTCAATTTCCAAATGTATTTAAGTCGTAAATCATTTCATAGTATAGCCAAGTAATCTTTCTGCCATTCAATTTAGAAATTTATCAGTTACAATGCTTTTGTTGAAAATATTCAGGAATAAGACTCTAAAACTCGAAACGTGCGCTATTTTACGAAATGCAAAAAGACCTTTCCCTTAAATTCTTAATCTAAAAACTGACTTTCTTTCGTATGTATTTGTACAGATTTAAATTAGCTGCACGATAATTAATCTATATGATTAGCGTTATTGAAAATTGTTAAGCTACATTACTGCTAATTTTCATTGCGCATTTTTGAACATCATTTAAAGAATATTAGTTCAGTGTTCTGAAATAAAATCCTTTTTCAAACTGACGATTATTTCGAATAAATTAGATCCCTTCTATTGTATATTAGAAAAAGCGAACGTGTATGTTATAGACGCAAGTTAGCTAATCATTCTTCATGTTTACAAAACGTTAAATGTTGCCATACTATTTTACTTCCTTGTACGAAGTAAAAAAGAAGTATTGTAATAGCGAAAAATTACGGGTACCATATTTCAACGAAAATATCTATTTTCACCGCTACCGAATGCAATTTAACGATGTTTTTGAGTGACATCCGTATGTAAGGACAGAATAAAAGACTCTTTTCACCCAAAATAATTATAAAACTGATCTAAAATGGATTCTGAAGAGAATTCAGAATTGAAGAGAATTCGTGGCGTCTGTGCGTAGGTACGAATGTAAGTACGTATCTCTCATAACTCAAAAACGAGGGGCCTCAGAACGTTGAAATTTTGTATACAGGGCTGCTATAACATGTAGATGTACACTTCGCATTTTGGTTGCAATCGGCTGCCCCCAAATTATATAATATATCTACTCTGTTACTCTGCTCAGTGAGCTAAGTTTCTTTATTTTTATAAGTTTGTAAATTGTGAATTTTTTGCTTTAAAAATTATTGAATTGTGTTGTTCTTATCTTTCAGTTAAGAATTTTATGCCCTTAGTTAACCTGCATGAAATAATTTTGGAATTATCAACAATTTAAAGGTTTTTCAAGTGTGGCTAAGCCTAATTTTTGATTATGAAAGCGGCCATATTTGTTTACATTTGAAGCTTAGCAGGATAGTGGATTTGTTGCCAATCTAGAGAAACTGGGCTTCGCAACAACAAAGTAACGTCTTCTTTTATTATTGCGAATCAAATTATGCTTGATTCATTCATTCTTCATAATTCAAATTATGCTTGATTCTCAATCAAATTATTCTTGATTCATTGTTATCATTTAAGAGGGCACATGCACCTTAAAACCCTTAAGATTTTCAAACATGTGACTGTTGCAAGAATCGGGATTTTTAGTCCAAAGGGATTTAGTCCCGAAGGACTATTACTTTCGTTTTGCGATTTTGCGTTGATTCACTCTGAATGCCCGATTCACTTTTCAAATTGTTGCCACTAAATGTTATCGCTCTGCATTAAAGTTTAAAAAATGAAAAATCTGCATAAATGTATGCATGTTATTATTATTATTTTTTTTGACGTAGCTTTCTCTTCAAAAATCGTCTGCGTGCGTTGCACGGGAAAATAAAAAGGAATTTTAATTACAGTTCTAAATAAATAGCCAAATAAATGTGAAATTCGTAACAATATTCTCTAAAACTTTAACGAATTTTTCATTAACAAACTCAAAGATTTCAAAGCCAGCAATACCAACGTTGTACAGAAAAACATTTTTATCTCCAGCGCGTGAGAGCGTGTACCGAAATTTCTAAAGATATGCTCAATTTAAAATTATTTTGCGATATTGCTGTTGAACTGAATTTTATGGTTTAAGTGCGAAGAACATGGTATTTAACAAATAAAGGTAACACACAGAATGTTAAATAAACGTCCCTTTGGACGTAATTTAAAATCTGAAACATTTCAGATTTTTTTTTATAATATTACCAGACAATAAGACTAGAAATATAACTATTGCGGGGGAAAAATATTCTATGCAGTTTTTTTCTTTTTTTTCTTATTATTTTAAAAGCAATTGATTCCAACTTTTTATAGCGGACTATATAATATCACTGCTTTTTGAACTAGTAACCAGAAAGGTTTTGTTGCCACAAATATTTTTATAATTTAATCTGCTTTCTGACAAATGTTTTATGCGTTCACGCCATGTTTCCACTTTGCGCGCACAGGTTAAGGCATTCTGTTGCATAATTTAATTCCGTATTTAATATATAGCTTTTATAAAATTTGAAAACTACTGTGAACCAAAAATCCTAAGAATGTGATGTTAAATTTTTATTTTATTTGGAGTTGAGTTTATAAAATGTACTTTATTAAAAATATTAAAAATATCTGTAATATTTTCGTGCATAAAATTTTTTAACATTAAAATATTCATCAGATTTCTGGTTCAGTTAGAAGATAGTGCCCATATAAAGAATTCCATCAGATTTTAAGTACGTATCATTAGTCATTTTTAAAATATCATGCCCGCAAGGTGGAAACATGACGTGAACGCATAAAAAATTTTGACACAAAGTAGATTAAATTGTAAAAATATTTGTGGCAACACAAACTTTCTGCTTACTGGCTCCCACAGCAGCTATATTATGTTGTCAGCTGTAAAAAGTTGGAAGTAATTGCTTTGAAAATAAATAAAATATCCCAATTCTTGCAACAATCACATATTTGAAGATCTTAAGCACATTAAGGTGTATGTGCCCCTTTAAGTTATTAGCTTGTTTTTGCGTACAAATTACAATTTTAATTGTAAAAATTCTTTTTTAATTGTTTGAACTGTACTTAGTGTTTTATGTTTTTCTATATCTTTCAATTTTTCATGAAAATATTTTGAATTTTTATGCATTTTTGCCTTATCCCCAAGTGAAAACTGAATTAATTAGTAGCGCATGTGCATTAGGTAAGAGACTCTGAATCGTTTGTAAAAAACTGTTCCTTTTTTTATTTGTTTAATTTCTTTTATACATCGTTTTAGATTTATTATAGTATTTGAATGGAACTTCAGTAATTTTTCAGATGCTATAATTTTTGCTCACTCTGAATTATAAAATTAATAAGATGTAACGCTGTTAAGTGAACTTAACGCCGAAGTGTGGCATTGGTAAATAAATATACGAACTTTAACGAGGACATTTATTCTATTGTGGTTTATGCGCTATCGACGAAGTAGATTTAATTCAAGATTCGTTAACTGTTAATTCAATATTTTAAATGAAATCCAGGAAAATTGCGTATAGTTTAATATTCAGTACAAGGGAGTTATGTGCTGTACACATCACATTTTTTATATTCGTTGGACTGTTTATATTTGGGATGTAAATTGATGAAAGTAGACAAATGATTTGCTCCGGATATCCTTAAAAATTGCTACTACTTGGAGTTCCAAAAAACGGAAATTTGTGCTTAATGTTTTTTTTTTTCATTTCTGGCATATCTATTCACAAAGTTTGTACGAGGTGTTAACACCCAACAATACTAATTCAGTAACTGAAAACAATGAAAAACATCCAAATGTTTAATTGGATTATTCTTTGTTTTCAAGCTGTGGATGGCAACGATTTATAATACAATTGAAGATGGAATCCTAAGTTTTAAAACAGTTTTATTTGAAAAACAGATAAGGTATTATTTTTTACATATTTAAAATTGTCAGTTTTACGATTTCAGTAATATAATCCGTAGGATTTTATAAGATTTCTTTATTATGATCTAATTTTATCATATGCATTTTGCGAACTGTTTTGATGATAGTTTTAAGATATTATAAGATGAATGAAATTTAAGGCATGGGTTGTCTATATTAGTTTTTATTCCTAGCTTTAGCACTGACACCACCAGCATCTAGGTTAATAAGTTTTAGAGAAGCGAAGAGAAAAGTTCGCGAAGAAAAACTAAGGAGGAAGAGAAAAAAATGCGTGGGGCATGGATGTGCAACTGCAACTCGGGTATTTCAAAAACAATAATTAAGAACTTTCTTATTTAGTAAAGAGTAACACTCAAAAAAACAACTTCAATCCCATACTTTATTTTAAATGTTTTGGTTATTCATTTTTGATGTCGTTTTTGTTGCCATTCTGAACTGCTAAAAGATTATAGCAACCTCGACACCAGTTGATATTACAAGAAATATTACAAACATAAAAGAGATTGTATTTAGAAATACGCATATGTACGTAAGAAAACGGAAATAGTTTTCGATTTTAAGTCACTACTAACGCACTCACCTGATATTCAGTTTATCTTTACAGTAAATTTGCGTTTACTAGTAACGTTTCTGAAAATGAGAGTAGTAAAAAACATTCTGAGAGAGATCATTGAGCACTGGACGTGCAGTTGCAGTTGGCAAAGTTCCTAAAATAATAATTACGTATTTTCTCATACAGTAAAAAGAAACAATCGAAAAAAACAACTTCAGTCGCATATTTTATTTTAAATGTTTTGTGTCTTCTGGTCCCCTCCCTGTTCTAAAATTCTACAAGAATGTAGCCTCGACACCAGTTGAAATTACAAAAAAAATATTACAGACATTGGAAAAAAATTATTGCTTTTAAAAATATGCACATGTAAGAAAAATAAAAATAAACTGACATTACGATTCTAAACCACTGCAACGCAACTCAGCTGGTTAGACTTAGAAGGACTTGCTTTACTTATGTTCTGCAGGACATATGAATGTTGGTAGGTCATTTTAATTTAAAGCATTATTTGATTTGTTAAAGAATCAGGGGCTTATTAATTCTTTAGAAAGGATGTATTATCCACTAGAAAGAAGTTGTTTTTATTTAAAAAATGTTTTTATAAGCAAAAATATATTTTTCGTTTATAATAATGTATAAGTTTAAGCAAAAACAATTATAATAGCAAAAAACAATTATAATTTGTTTAATTATGTTTCGTTTTGCAAGTACCATAGAATGCAATACTTATATCAACTGAACAAAAAGAAGGTTTAAGAGACTATGAGCTTCTGTATTACAGCCATTATTATACAGACCTGATGGCTAAACTAGAAGCTACAATTCAATTTGGATAACTTTATCGACACATCGAAAATAAATTTAAAGGCAGCTCTGTTTTTAAATATGAATGAATTTTGTTTAATTTCTATGGATTATGTTGTAAATTTGTAGTGTCATTAGATTTTTGTTTTGAAAGAGATGTGAAAAATATGCAATGCTCTCGCCGAGACTCGAACCTGGAAATTTCGAATACGCGCCGAGTGTACTACCGTTATACGAAGAAGGCATGCTGGAAGGAGGGAGAAAATACCTTATATACTCCATATATATGATATATAAAAATGGCAAAACCCTATATACTTCCCTTTTGAAAGAGCTGCTGTTTAGGGGACCCAGTCGCCCAAACTTGGAAGTGACGAATTCACCACCTTTTAGTTCGGGGGCTACTTGTCATTAGGATATTTCGGAGCATGAGATCTAAAAAATAACCATTGCCTCGCTGGGACTCGAACCTCTCAATTACGCGCCGAGTGTGCTACCGTTGCACCACGAAGGCATGCTGGAAGGAGGGAAAATATACCTTATAAACTTGTAACAGACTAATGACAAATCTGATCATTACATTGAAGTATAAAGTTATTCATAATTTTATGAAACAATTAAAAATCCTAACAAACAAACTCTGCAACTGACATTAAATTTTTTGCATTAAAATAGAGGCTATTAATGTTCTGCGTGTCCCGCAAAGAACTCGATCTGTTCTATATATTGATACAGGCGACATCTACAGTCACAGGGCGAACTTATTTGAACATACTGGAAAGTTGGCTAATGCCATTGTTGAATGAAAACAATGATGATTACCTCTTTCAACAAGACAGTTTGATAAGAACTATCGGAACTATTTGCAAAACTATCCCAACTAAACATTTCAAGAAAAATTAAGCTATTCGCGAGAATATCTCAAACAAAATTCCCCACAATAATAGGTAGGAAACGCGAAACTAAAAGAAAACATTAATGCCGTGGATAAAGCTGTTGTTTGGATTTAATCCCCATGTGATGCTTTCTTGTGGGGGTTTGCCATGGTTACTGTTTCTCTGCCCTCACTTACTGCTAATCTCCAGATTTTCGCGATATCATCACGGCTGCCGTAGCTCTGTCCGACCTTAATATACTAGTACGCGTATATTACAAAAGTTATAATCTCATAAAAGATTGCATTCTTAGGTAGACAAAATAAACACTTTTTACATACAATATGTAAAATGAAACTTAGTGAGTTTCCTTCTATTTCAATATAAAAAAGTGTTATCGGTTGAGACGTTTGTTTGTAATTAGATTTTAAGTATTTCACGAAATTTCGAATAACCCAGTAACACCATAAAACGGCATCCACTAAAAATATCACTGTCAGCAACATTACGTAGAAAACAACGCAAGGCAAAACGTCGTCGTATAAAACAAAGCAATGGAAAAAACATCGGAATTCTAAGACTTCATGGCAGAAAAAAAGCGGTTCGCATAAAACATCGTCCTAAAAATATTGTGATAAAAAATAAAACACCTACAAATCATCACATGATGCCGATATTGTACACATGCGTTTTCTGACTATAAAAATTTGAAGTGAATTTTAGAGCAAATAAACATTTTATTTTTTTAACCGTACAAATGCGATGACCAAAAAAAAAATAAAATTATATCCCTTACATTGCAATAAACGTGTATTTGTCTTGCTGAAGATAGACAACCCTGTTATTCTGAACAGAGTGATAATTTGGATCGAAAAGTCAAATAATTGATTTTTATTATCAAATATTTAACTATCTTATTTTTGGAATGCCTTAAACAGTTGTGATTCAGTTAGTATGGATACTTGGCTCTTCTGTTATAGTTTACACATAATAAACTCTTCCCTCACAATTTGTTTCGTGACCCTTTGATCGCAGTCATTACTCGGTGGCATTATATGTAATTCAGTAATTAATTTCGGGATCAGTTGATCATATTGACAGGCACAGAGTGTTAAATCTTTCAGTAATGGATTACAAAGTTCTCTCAATATTTAACTTGCATACCTTATGTGACATTCAGATTGCAAAATAGCTTAAACTCATGCCATTATACTTTTTCTTCAACCAGCGTTGATTCGACAGGCACATGGATGTTTAAGATCACGAGCCGTAACTCATCGGTAGGAATTCTGACCAATTAGAAATTAAAAGCGGATAAGTCGCAAACCGACCGAGCGGATCCCAATAACCCATTCATCCATCTCATTTCCAACACCTGATACAACGATTAAAATCCAACAAACTCGCAACTCCGTTGGGCTAAATGGGACATTATTAACCCCTCACTTATCGCCGGGATTCAGGCTCGTGTAGTTCGTTTGAGTGAGCACTGATGCTGATTAAACGTTTCCGAATAACCTACCAAGAGGGTGTTTGACAGTTGTTCGCAAAGTGTTCGAAATATGAGCTGTCAAAGAGCGGCGATTTATGGGTTCGCTTGTCGTGTACCCGGATTGTGCTTCGCTGGAAGTTGCAGAAAAGCCGATGCTGGAAAATATACGCTTGCTTTGAGACGTAAAAAACTTACGTATTGGGTGACAAAACCGCACGCAGAAGCGACAGCTCCCAAAAATATATATTTGAGAAGTATGTGGTTGTAAGGAATTAAAGTTAGCATCCTTATATTCTTTCGTGACGTAGTTGTGATCACATTAGATCAGTAGTTTGAAGATCCAGAGTTCGATTCCAGAGAAGAATGGGTCAAGAAATTCTGTTACAAAATTCTTAATATCCTTGCAATTAGGCTCCAAATTAAAAGAGTCGGGAGATAATTTGTCAGAAACTTTGATTGTTTAACCAAGGCAATCTTTTCTCTTATTTCTGTTTGAGGGGAAGAAGATAGGCAGGTTTGGTTTGGTTTGGTTCATGTGATTACGGCAAAGCCTAGAAGTCTATGTACCTAAAGGGAGGAATGCCTTCGTGGAGGATTTTCTAAGATAAGCTGACTCGTATATACGTTACAAATGCGGAAAACCGCGCAAACGCCCATGCAGCCAGGCTATTCGCGGGATTCGAACCTCGAACTAAACTACCAGTGTTCCGCGACTTTACCGCTCGGCAGTTGGTGGGCTGAAGAAGGTAGGGAAGGGAATACAAGGATTTAAAACATAACATTCCATTCATGGGATTATGTAGTGTCGGATCAGTGTATCAGTCCGATAATATGAGATCACAGGTTCGATCTCTAAGGTACAATGGGATTTTCAAAAGAGTCTGCTCTAAAATTCTGAACAGTTAATCTGAAAACACAGAATCGTAAAAGAACAAGACAAACTGACATTTACAATACCAAGATAGAAGATTGTAATTTCATGGTTATGTAGTAAAACCATCTATGATTTAATTTCAGTACTCTCAAATGGCATAATTTTATTGTAATATAGAGACTTCAAAATAATTGTCATTATTCTTAATCCTCAGAATAATGACAATTATTCTGAGGATTATGACAGTAGCAGAATATTGATTATAATGAAAAGATAAATTCTGAGGATTCATTACAAAGAAAAGATAAATTCTGAGGGCTGATAATAAAGAAGAGATAAACTCTGACATAGAATATGAAATTAGGCTAAAAATCCAGCTTTAGAGTGATGTATATACATTTTATTTGATTGGCAGGAAAGTAATGTTGGTTTTCCACCAATAAATAGGTTACGTTCATTTATTTATTCGTCTGTCAAGCTTATTTTTTTATTCTGAGATTTGGACGCTAATACTTCTAGGTTTCTATAGAAACAAATTCCGTGTATTTTACGTTACAGCTATTAGTGTGCGGTCCATTTTTACATGGGATGTAATAATAAACATTTTCGATATTTTTAACTTTTTCATTAGGTAAAAAATCCGCTGAGACTCACAATGAGATATGGGAAGTTTGGTGTTGATTGCTTACCAGAACGCATGTGTCAGAATTGGTTAAAAACATTTAGCTCTGGGGATTTTCGCTTGAATATGACCCACGTTCTGGTCCACCTTTTGAAGTTAGTGAGGACAAAATGAAAGCCGTAATTGAATCGAATCATCCAACAACTATGCGGAAGATGGCAGAAATGTTAAATGCATCACACAGCAATTGAAAATCACATGTTTTGGCCTCGTTAAGAAGCTCAATATTTGGGTTCTCCAGGAATTGAAAGAAATTCAGTTAACACAACAAATCAATATTTGGGATACGTAATTCAATCGATCCTTCTTTTAAACGAATTGTTACCGGTGGTGGTGAAAAATGGATCGTCTACAGTAGCATTAATCGAAAATGATCATGGTCCAAGAACGATGAATCAGCGTAAATCATATCAAAAGCTAAATTGAATCAGAAAAAGATCATGCTGTCATTTTGGTTGGATTACAAAGGTATTGTGTATTTTGAGCTGCTTCCAGGCAACCAATCACTTACTTAGAAGTTTAGCCAACAACTTATGAAATTGGAAGAAAGAACAGAATAGTAAAGGCTTGAATTGCTAAATGTTCACTGAAAACCTCCTATGAAATTGGAGAAAACGCCAGAAATGGCAACTGTTTATTGCCAACAATTTACGAAACTGGAGGTAAAAATTAAAGAGAAAAGACCAGAATTGGCAAATCATAAAAGATCACGACAGTGCGTATCACCACGATAGTTCGAGGGCTCACACATTTTTAGAACATGTACGAAATTATTAGAACTTGGTTGTGAAGTGATCTTTCATCTCCCCTACAGCCCCAACTTTGTATCACGGGATTATTATTTACTTCGAAGTTAACAATATTTATTAAATAATATAAATTTCAGTAATAACGATGGCCTCAAATCGCGCTTGGTTGAATTTTTTTTTGATAAAGACCAGAAATTCTACGAGCACGAAATCATGAAGTTACCAGAAAGATGACAAAAGTTCACTGAATAGAATGGAAGATGTTTGACAGACTAAAGCTAATTTTTTGCGAAGAAAAAATAGAGTTCTATTTTACATTAAGAAACTGAAATTACTTTCTTGCCAACCCAATGTACAAAATTCTAATAATTTTGAAGGAAGTCTTTTAGTTTTCTTCTTCAAATATCAAATCCTTTTCCTCCAGGAAAAAAGCTAGGAAAGCTAGGAAAAAAATATTTTAGAAGAGGAAAATTAAATTGAAGCATAGCAATGCATTAATTAAAGCTTTAAAAATTAAGGTATTTCATGCTCATCTAAAACTAAGGAATTCTAAGAATAAGCAACATCTTATGAAAGAGAAATAAATTTATTTCCTTAGAAATGCGACTCTTATATCATATCTGTTTAATATTCCGACTTACAGTGTGTAGAAACGAAAGGTAAAGGAATTTCGTATAGAAATTTATCCAATGAGTGAGATTTAGAAAAGAAACAGGTCTGTGAAAAGAAAATAAGAAAATAATAAAAATATAAGATAAATTTTACTTAATAAGTTGAGATTTCCCAACCTAAATGACGGTACAGACTTATGCACAAAGGTTTTATACAAATGTACAAAAGGATAAGCTGCTGAGGACTTACAGAAAATGATGTAATAAAAGGTTAATAATACATGTTAGCCATGTGACGAGTTAAAATGAGTTCGATTTTTATGGCTAACGAAGAATTAGCAGATAGTCAAAAATGATTATTTATATTGTTGCGTTCTATGGGTTCGTGGATTTGGAGTAATTGTTGACAAGATTTGATGAAGAATCAAGATACAATTTATTCGGGAGTAAGCTTCAGGAATGAAAATACAATTTAGAAGAATGAAAAATCAAAATACAATTTATTCGGCAGTATGCTTTAAATCAGGGAAATAGGTACAGAACAGTTCCAAAGACTCGTTTACACTCGTTGAAAAAACTACGACAAACACGCTGAGACGAGTAAGCGACACTCCTTCAGGCGGTAATGGTGAAGACAGCTTCATGGCAAAGCACTAAATAACTGCTCCTGACTCGGTCGATCGCTCTCAAGCTATTTCTGATTTCAAGGTACTCTACTCTCTCCCAGGACAGACAAGGTATATATATCTTTAACCTACCTTCCAGAATACTCTCGATAAAACAGCTAAAGTGTGTTGTAGAATGTTCTCGCTTCGACTATGGCATATCGCCAATTTTGTCGCCAATTGTTGTAATTTGCGCGAAATCTGGTAACCCTGCCTTTCACTGCAACTTTATGGCAATCCTAAGCCCGCTATCTCACCGCGTAGCCGCTGGACATTTCGCAACAATATCTTTCTTATGACAGACTTCGTGGTATACCTTTAAAAAAAAACAGAGCACCTTATTTTCTTAATTGCAGCAGACATCCGTTCATTCAAACTACTTCGGAATAATAATTTTCTTAACTAACATACTTTTAGCAGACAATACTTTTTTTTTGTATAACCGCTAATAATTACTTCTCAAATAATAAGCAAAAAATGCAACTTTTATTTTCAAAACCTTTGGTCGTAGATTTGTACTTAAGCGCAAAGATACTTTAAATCAGGGAAATAGGTATTCGCGTATTAACAGAGAAAAAAAAAACTAAAATTCTTAAAAAATAGAAAATAGTCTCCAACTTTGGCATGATAATACAAATTAATCATTATTGCATCCGTTTGACGTGTCTAAATATTTAAGAACGTCTGTAATATTCAGATTTAAGAACGATCTTTTTCCTTTTTTTTTCGGGGGGGGAAAAGGGTTTATGTGATCTACCAAACAATGAGAGTGGTGTTATTAGTTGTGGTCAGGCAAGGTTTTCCTACACAAAATATCGGCTAGTTGTGGGGTTTTTCAAAATGGCGGAACAAGAAACATAGGAGTACAGCTATTAAATCGTGTTTAGTGGAGTTCATGTGACGCAGGAATTTGTAGCTCAGGTAAAAAACCTTAGAAGTCATTTTAGAAGCAACTGCCAAACGTATTCCATTAAAATAAAGGAATAATAATTATAACAAATAACCGACAAAGTTGGTCAATACTTCTCCGTAAAGTGCCAAAAAATTTTCATATTATGATATGAATACAGCGATCCCTGCAGGTGTATCTAGAAAAAATTTATAATCGCTTTATTTACAAAAAATCTGATCTGGACACCACTTCCGTGTACGGCGTATTAAATTATATACAATTCTTGCTGAACTTCATTTAAAATTTAAATTATTTCGTCGAATTATTCTAAATTAATTAATCAATCTCTCGAGGCAAATTGAAAATGACATCAAAAATTGCAAATTTTAAAAGTAAATGCCTTGGTTCATTTTTGTCGCATGAAAGTCAAAATTCTAATTTAATTTTTTCATAAAGAGTACTTTTCTAAATATAAATATAGGATCTGGGAGACCATATTAAAATTAGATTTCGTTAGTTATCTGAAATTATTTTTTTTAAATCTGATATTGTCAAAGCCTTAATTTTTGGTCATTTAGAACACTTTTGTAATTGGAAGTATATGACAATGACCAACAATTGCGAAAATAAAGAAAGGAAGTGGGGGTTAGTTCTGCCAATTACAATAATAAAGTCAGGTACGTAATAACAGAACCGTATACAAAATTTTAGCGTTCTATGGCAAATCGATTTTGCGTTATGCGAGATACGTACATATACACTACATACATACAGATATGTATGCATACGTCACGAAAACTCCATTTGAATCCCCTTACAATCATTTTTGGGAAAGAAAAACAGTCTATTCTAAGCTTACATGCAGAAGTCATGCAAGAAAAGCGTCTACATGGGTTCAGGAACGGTCTAAATGGATATTTCTGTTGAAATATGATACCCGAAATTTTTTAAGATTACAATACTTCCTTTATTTAGTACCACAAAGTAAAACTAAATAAATAAATAAAATAAAAGACAAAATTTTATTATTGTACGACAAAATTGTGGGAGATGCTTAATTTTAAAATTTGGATTATATTCATTGTCGTATACAAATTGAAGAGAAATAAGCTTACATTTGTACTTAAATAAAAATAAAATATCAGTCTAGAAAAAAAGATTCAGATGTTAATAAACTGAGTAATGAACATTCTTTTGCAGACTCTTGTGAATTTTATTGATTAATATAAACTTTTTTCAAAAGACTAATATTTTTCACAGAATTTTATAAAATTAGCTATTTAGAAAAACAATTATAGGCTTTAGTATTGGTCGGTAACTGACTTGTAACATTATATACGTAAATTAAAAGTGGAAAATATTTCTAGTTTAGTGATGTTTTGCATGAATATTGGACTGCGATTCTAAAGTAATAAAACTGTCCGATAATATTAATCACGTACTGTTAGCGTTTGAAAAATTATAAATACATATTGTGAAAAATTATAAATACAATTGAAAATATATATTGTGTGAAAATTCTTCCACAGGACTATATATAATAAAATTATAAATTAAAAAATGTAATTTTACGTAATTAGTAAATCACAATGAGTATCACTGAAAGAAGATTTTCAAGTACTCACCGTGTTGAAGTGGACTTGAGAGAATATTACATCAATAAAGATGATGGAAATATAATAATTAATAGTTATGGGCTTTTGATTCACCTAAATAATCCAAAACTTTTCATATCATTGAGAAATGTATCGTATGCAACATGCGCATGGTTGAAGTGGATGCATGATGCATATTATTATGGATTTTTAAAAAAATAAACCGGAAATTTCTCCCTTGCGGATTTCTTTCTACTCTCATTAATTAATGATGTATTTTAATGCTTATTATTATAGTAAAATAAATGTAATATGTAATTAAAATACTCTATATAAAAACTGATGAGAGTCTGGAAAGTTTTACGAAGTAATATTGTCGTTAATCCAGGTTAAGGAGTAAAAAAAAAAATAGAAATAGCTCGATCAAAAATATTTGAAAGATTGTTAACTTACCTTATTATGACAAAATACACAAAACTACTAAGGGGTAGGATGCCCACCAACGATAGAACGGTAAAAACCGCTCAATACTGGTAATTCGGTACGGGGTTTAAGTTTCGGTGAACGGGCTTGTTGTATGGGTGTTTTCGTGGTTTTTTCCATGTATATTGTGGATACCAGCCAGTTACTCTTAAAAAGCCTATACGAGTGTGCATTTAAATAAGGTTCCTAGAATTCACAAGGCATCCCCCTTTCCGTGTAGTGACTAATGGCAGAGCATGTTATAAAAATAAATAATTAAAAAAAAAGTCTGAAAACTTTCAGATTTACATTACGCCCAAAAGGGAGTTTTTTAACGTTGTGTGTGTTATCTTTGTTTATTAAATATCATGTTCTTCGCAGCTAAACCATAAAATTCATTTCAAGAGCAATATAGCAAAATAATTTTAAATTGAGCATATCTTTAGAATTTCCTATACACAGTCTCACGCGCTGCAGATAAAAATGTTTTTTCTGCGCAACGTTGCCATTGCTCGCTTTGAAATCCTTGAGTTTGTTAATCAAAAATTCGTTAAATTTTTACAAAATATGAAATCAATAATAAAACAAATTCCAAATTTCAAATTTGGGCTTCCAGATACCCATATTCACAGAAGGATTACGTCATTCAAAATTCGATGGCTCTATATACCGCCGTTTTATCACAATGCGAGAAACATGCATACATTTATGCACATTCTTTATTATTTAATTTCCTTAAATATAATACAGGGCTGCAATATTGGTGGCAAGTTTGAAAAGTGAACCGACATTTAATGTTTCCGACGAAAAATGTCGAAACAAAAACAATAGTCCTTCAGGGACAAGCCCCTTTGGACTAATAAAAAGTAGGATATATTCGTAGAGAAACTTCTGAAGGATATTGGCTTTTGCACTCTTCTTCCAGACAAATTAAAACGCGAAACATCCATGTAGTCAGCTCGTTTACTGAAATTTGAGCTGAGGTAGAACTACCGGTGATCAACACGTTAGCCATTTTGCTATCGGGTACCTGATAAATATGTGTTTGTGACCATTTCGTATTTCAATTCAAAACAATTATTTATGCTTTAACACCACCTACTATTTCAATATTTATTAGTTGGGAAAATATTTATTTATACTTTAATTAAGCAAACTACTTAATATATCGAGGTTTTTGCGCTATATCTTATTGAACTTATTCACGAAGTTAGCTTTGCAATAATAAAAATCACATGTAAAAATGGGATAATTCCAAAACGTGGCATTTTTTAATGATACATCGCACCTGTAGATGCTTGCACATACGTAATGAGAAACTGAGTGGAAGAAATAATCTACATATTCGAATGAAGTAATACAATTTTTTCTTTTCAAAATTTGAATTCCAGTATTTATTCAGAATTTTTATATTGCCCCTGCTGCAACCAGAGTAAAGCGAAACATTTAATGCTTTGGGGCAATCAAAGTTGAGATATTTAATACTTTTTCATCCTTGTTAAACACCTGCGATACCTTTCGTGGCAGATTTTTGGCAAAGAAGAAGACATCTGGTTCTCTATCTGCTCTAGAGACATAAAAATAGCTCTAAGTTAGCTTCCAAAAAAAAAAAAAAAAACCCGG
>KK113388.1:62638-75524 GCA_000611955.2 Stegodyphus mimosarum
AAAAAAAAAAAAAAATACCGCGAGCGGACATTGTTGCTACATAACGATCTGAAAAAGGGGTAAAAATGGTGTTATAATCAACATATCCTGTCATTAGGGACTTCCCTTCCAGATGCATCTGCATTCGAAGGAGAAGACGTGCAAAAAGTTACTTTCGGAATCATCTTCGTCAATATTAAACAGACAAATGAATCCTTTTGTTTGCGTTTAGGTCAATCTCTTTTTATTCTTCATGTGAACGGTGGTAGGACTTGCGTGTCACACATTCGAAAGTAAGTGTTATACATTCAGGTTTTGATGCACTACATTTGAACTTATTTCTTCGAATTATTCTAACTAAATTTGACATTGCCAAAACATAAATATTTTAGACACTGAAACCACTTCTGTAATTACAAGCATATGACTACGAAAATAAACCTCGGGTAAGGGCTCCTAAGCTGAGTAAGGGGGTGAGTATATATATATATATATATATATAATAAGGAGGATAAAGTTAGATGGCTTAGATTAGAAGATTTGTACATATGTAAATAGTACAAAATATAAAAAAAATTAATATTCGTTTTTTGGGTGCTAAGCTTTTACTAACTCAGAGCCAACTTATTTTCTTAAGTCTCAATTACAGCTAGTTTTGCGTGAAGATTTTTAACTTTTACTCTATTTTTTTCTATTTCATTACTTTTAGCCAGAAATTTTTAAAATGAAGTGCTTTCTCATTTAATTTAATAGTTCAATTTAAATCGCACTCTCTAGCCATGCCATAATTATAAATTTCATTAACCTAATTTATGCTATTCTCATATATCATGCCAGGTTTATGTTATCACATTTTGATCATGTGATAACATAAACCTGGCAATAACAAACAAAACACCTGCTCTTGGGATAGAGTAATACAACATTCATTGTAGTTATTAGAAAGATGTGCAGCGTAAGATTTTGATTTTTAAAATTATTCTGGTCTAATTTACGGTAAAGTGCAGAATTGCCCGCTTCTTTGGCGCGTTTTGTTTGGCGCTTTTTACAAGAGTAAGAAGAACTGGATTTTTGTCAATTTCTCTATTTTTTTTTACTTTTTAAGTAAAAATAGATCAATGTGTGCATGGACAACTTCAAGGGAGTGCGGAGTGCCGAAAGTTTGTGCAATTCTGGGACGTTTTTATGTGAAAATAGGTCGATGGGTATATAGATACCTATCTTAAAACCGCGCCAAGCAATGGGTGATTCTGCACTTTCCCCCTAATTCATTTTTATATTTAACATTTCATTAAATATTTGTGATATATTATGTATACTTCTTTTATTTACATTTGCATTATAATGTTTTATTTTCCCATTTTTACATGTTTTGCTCATCTCATTGATTCGATACTTACGTTTTGTTCTAAAAGTATTTTTGCATGTAAATAAGAAACAAGTAATTTACACCGTTTAGGGGAGTTCTTGATATGAATATGAGTATGCTAAATTTGGAGAATTAAATGCTTACATTTAATTTCATTTCTAGTTTCGATTTGCATATGCATGCAAGGACGAAACACGATGTCTGAAAGGTTGGAAGGAGTGTTATAGCTAATTCTCATTGAAGAGTCGGTATTATTTCGCTATCTTTCCCATTGTTAAGTAATTTTCTTTATATGGCTTTAAAAATCATTCACAAAAATTTTTATCACAATTTGGCCATTGCTAATAAAGCAGTTTTTCCGTACTGATTTGACTTTTACTCGTTAATACTTGTAAAACATTTTTCTAAACTTTTTAACGTTTTGAAATTTTAAAAAAATTGCATTACATAAGAATTACGAATTTGTAAACTGAAATTTATTTAGACTTCAAATTGTAATTCTTTTACTTTCTTAGCTCTCTTAATTTAATTTTAAATATAAGAATTTTAATGGGAGTATTCCTCTTTTATTATAATTATATATATATATATATATATATATATATGTACTCACCCCCTCACACACATATATGTATACATGTATTTGATACTGTCGACTGCCGTAATGAAGGAAGAATCTTAAATCCATTTTACAATCTATTTTGGATAAAAGAGCTTTTATTCAACGGCACGTATGGACATCAGGCAAAAAAGAATTGTCCGAATGGATTTCGGAAAAGTCAAAATGGATATTTGCATTGAAATATGACATTCGAAATTTTTCGCGATTAGAATACTGACTTTATTTTGTACAAGGAAGACATGAAATTTTTAACCAAATAATATAGAATTTCAAGTTGTGGTAAATTTGATCTTAACAAAAATATATAACTGAAATTTTTGTGGTGTTCGTTTAAATAAAGTTTTTCGAGAAGTTTCTTTCGCACGACCGAATTGATGAATTAAAAGAAATGAGAGATGAAAATACGATCTCATACGATGAGAAAAATACCTCAGATTCCCAATTATTAAAACTTTAGAAGTTATATTCAGATGTTGCCAAAGGCCGTTATTTATAAATTATAATTCTAAAAAGTAACGTTTTGATTAGAGAATGTATTAATATAGGAGTAGAAATTCTTATTTCTAGAAATGCTAAAATATTTAAATACTAATACATGATCCTTAAAATAGGATTTTCCTCCTTTTGTTTATATGAAAGGACGTGTTAAGTGATGTAATTTTGACAATTTTTACCCGACTAATTTTGCATATTGATTTTAAACATTTTAAAAACATTTTTAAGCATTTAAAGCCGCATTTTGTGTTTTACAAAGCATGTTAAAGAGGTAATATAGAGAATAGTAATCTAGTAATATAAAGAATACCAATTAGAATTTTTATTATTTATTAGAATTTTGGATTTAGAAGATTCATATCAAACCTCAAATATAACATATTTTACCTTAAAAATTTCGCGTGACAAATTTGTTAATCCTAAGGAGATCATACGTTAGTTGATTTGAGTTTTTGATGCCTTAGTTGACAGGTAGAAAAATGTGTTTATCTTATTTATAGCAGCTTGTGTATAAGAAGAGTTCTGTAAAAATGGGCGTAACGTCCTGTAGTGTAAGTATTCCAACTCATGAAATTTTCTTTAGATTTAGCTAAGTGAAAGAGAATTAGCTAAGTGAAGAATTAGCTAAGTGAAGAATTAGCTAAGTGAAGAATTAGCTTTAGAATTAGCTAAGTGATTAGCTATGTTCTGTAGCTAAGTATTCAAAATATATTAAAACACGCTCAATAAACATTTTACACAGAAATAAAGCAGTAAAATGAATATTAGTGAATACTGTTTTACATAATACGAAACTGCTAATTGCCAAAATAAACAAAGTTTCTTTCTGATTTTCTTAACTACTGATTAAATTTTGTCTGGCAAATATTGGTATTAAATGAGTACTAAGCAAAGAGAAAGCAACAATTTTTTATGGCCCATCTTAAAGAATTTTATGCGTAAAGGTATGAAATCCTTTGCAACATTCCTTTGCAAGAAACCTCTGCGATTTGCTTCATATGAATATCATCTTAAGTAATTTTTCGTCAGAAAGTAATCAATGGAATATGAGGATTGCTATTTTAAACTGCATAGCGAGCGTACTTCTGTGGATCTGAGTTGTTGATTCTGTAAAATTCATAACATATTTCATTGTAAAATTCACGGTTTCATTTTGCCTCCACAGAGGAAAAAGTAATTTTAATCTATGTGCTTGTTGACTTTTAATTTTAGCTGTGTTGTCTTAGCAAACATATTCAAGAATGCTATTGACTTTTTTACCTCTTCCATCATAACTTTTTATACCTTTCATATTTGTAAATTTCACTCAGTGTTGACTTTCTCCTCTTCCATTTGAAAAATTTAGGTATGGTAGAAATTTTAAGGACCCCTGTTTTGTGAATTATTACCTATGGAGATTTTTATTACTCATTTAATATAGAACTAGGAGAGTGGTCACAAACTGGCAGCCAGCGCGCCGCATATTGCTTCCGAAGAACTTTTATGCTGCCCGCGATGCCATTTCAATTATGCCGTTAAAGGATTTAAAGATTTTAATTATTTCAAGTCCTAGTTTACATTATTTTCCTTTCCATTAAAAGCGAACGTGTAAAATGTACCAGAAAATCTATAAATTGAGCAAATCTATGTATTTATATTTATTATATTAAAATCTATAAATTTATATCAAAATCTAGTTAATTTAGAGTGATAATTTAGAGTACACCTTATTCAAAGATTTGAAGATACAGATTTTATTAACTTTTGTTCGTACATATCAAAAACTAAATAAACTCAGTTACGAATTTTTGCACTAAAAATAGTCGCTTTGTTTGGGAATACATTATAAGGTTTCAGTTAGTTTCATTAACAAATTATTTTATGCTAATTTTCTTTTCTGACCTTCTCCTTTCCCATTTTCATGCCAGAATGTAAACGTCTACCTCGCGCGTATTCAAATGAAGTAGAAAATAGGTAGCATTTAAAGAAAGGTTCAGAACGTAGAATCAGAACATTCCGCCTGCTGAAGACCACGTTTAGCATTATGCGGGGATGCGTTATTCTCGCCATTAAGCTTGTCACGTTGACATTTAGGTCAGCGTTTCTCTGTTTGTGTAGCCATTGGGCTAACTTACAATTACTTAGTAAAGTTAAATTCATTACTTTTTATTTAAGTCATACGTGCTGGCTATTCTGTAAGCACGAGTGGTGTCTTCTGTTAACTTTCAATGAGTTAAATAAAAGTGTCCTTCGTACCTTTTCTTAATTTCTGTGATACTTTACAAGACAGTGATAATTCACTTAAGGTTTCTCAGTTTCAAAAGTTTCGTAGATTTGATACTACCAAAGAATACGAATGTTTTCAATTATTGAAAATTAAAATGAAAAAGAGTCAGACTGGCCCATGAACGTCTGTAATCCGCGATGAAGATCAATTCTAGTAATTTCTCTCAAATTACGAACTTTATCAGAATCGAAATGCCATTAAGTATCAAGCTGCGGTAATCAGTAAAGAACTGTTTACTTACAAGTATATGCTTTTGTTCATGCGTCAAAGAAATATTTAATAAATAAAAGAAAGAGAGTAGGTTGTTATTAATTATTCTCAAGATTTGTCCAATTTGGTAAATTTTCTGAAAACTCAGAGATTTTCATAATTTATTTGTTTTTAATTCAAATTAAAATAATGTATTTTGTGAGTAAGTAAACGTAATACAATTGTTTAAAGAAGTGCCATTCGAGTGATTTAATACTTCGCTATCCGCTTATTTGAATTACGAAGTGTAACCATCAAAAATGTTTTAGGTAGCAAATTTTAGATTTCAGGTAGAAAATAAATTAAATTTTTTAAAAATTCTGATTACCGAAAATTAGTTAGCATATCGCTAGAATAGAGGGTTTGTTCATTTAAATTTTTGCGACGGATACCTTCGTGTCCGTCAAGGGAAGATATGCTATTTTGAAGAATATTTTAAGGAAAACTGGCTCGCGTACACGTTTTATAAAACAGCAAGCACTCACATGTAGCCAGCTCATTTACCAGGATAGTATAACAACACAACAAGTGTGTGTTTTTAGAGAACTTCCTGTTCTTTTGGGAACAAACCCCAGTGTCCACAGGGGGCCTGATGAAAGTGATCAAGAAAAACTCGTTAAGGACACTCCTGTTTAGCAGTCTTTATCCTGTAAAGTCTTGACTTATCCTGTAAAAGTAAAAAGGTGGCTTTTGTCTGAGAAATGCCGAGAAAGTAAGACGTATCTGAGGGCCTGGAAAACCGTTGTCTTTTCCCTCCTGTAATGCTGTAATATTTTTTAACAAACCAAGAAGGCCTATATTTAATTTTTTAAATAAATATAAAAATATGGACTGATTTGGATTTTCCATCTCGGAAGCTCGGCGACGTTATAATAGATTGGAGGTTTGAATCAAAAATCTCAAGGCTACAAGGTCTGGAATATGAAACTTTGTGAAGGAACTACGAATATATAGTAGCATTCTTAAAATTTATTATTTGACACCTAAAAATGTCACTCGATTTGCTAAGAAATAATCCTTTCTGTGATCTTTTATGTAGGATAATTGTTTTTCATTGCCCTTTTCTGATTTTGAAGTTCACTGAACAATTTTCCTAACTCTTAGAGTATGAAGCAGAAAAAATGCCCTGCCTTAACATTATGCAATGTGAAATTATTACTTTAGAAATCGTTAATTTTCAGTGAATAGAATGTTAATAAACAATAAGTCAAAACTCGGAAGAGAAGAAACAACAATGAAGTGCTAAAATACGTTCGTTGAGCACTAAAAATTAGAAAATAAAATATAAATACTTTTAATTTTACTTATTAGTGCAAGTACAAAGCACTGCCCATACTTTATACACAATGAAGAATCCTTTAAGAAGATAGGGTAGTCATTTCAAAATCCCATATCGAGTCATACTTTGGTTCAGATTTCCTCTTATTTTAGTCAGTTTCTTCGTACATACCTCTTCCTCTTCACCTGCAGCATTCCCGTGATGATGGTGGCCTCTGTTACGTTCTCCAGAGCTTAAAATTGCACTGGAGCTCATCGGAACTCGACACTAATTTTTCTTAGCTTGCACTAATTAAGTTCTGAGTCCGGTATATAAGAAAATTCTGGCCCTTCTTTTATTAAAACCACAGTTTCAGCTGAAAATGCTTTTGATGTCTAAAATTTTATTTCAATTATAAGTGCCTTGAAAATCGATTCTACCTTCAGGATGCCTGTTTCTTTTACCTGGGAAACAAACTGTTGGACAGAGATTACGAATTTTAAGCAAAAACTTTCCGCCACCCTCATATCAAAAGCTAGTTCTTCAAAAACAGCAATTTATGAGTGCGGATAAGCGTTCAGTGCTTGTGGTTTCCAGCAAAAAGGACCACCTGCAGACCTTGGAATTCTTCTTGACAAGTAGAATTACATTCGCAGGTGTAGAGGTCAGTAGACTTTTCTATCTTAGTTTTCGTACCAGCACACTCTTCAAGGTATTTTTTTCCTCCTTTCTGCCTGCTTTCCTGGTGTAAAGGTAGCACACTCGGCGCGTATTCGAGAGGTTCAGGTTCGAATCCCACTGAGGGCACTGCACATTTTTCACATCTGCTTCTGAAAATATCCTTATGTCTGTACAACTCTTCCTTTAAAATTTTTAAGTTTTAATTAAAAGTTCATTAAATTCGCCCAAAATCTATATATGTAAAGATTGTTGACTCTATGCATTTGTTTTGGAAAATCTTATGTGGATAATGCCCTTCCTCTTCTTTTGAAGGTCAGTTGTACAGAATTTCATCAAGACCGGAATAAAACTGTAGATTTATATGGATTACAAGTAAACGGGCACTTTTCCTTGTATACATAGATTATTATTTTTACTTCCTTGTACGAAGTAAAAAAGAAGTATTGTAATAGCGAAAAATTACGGGTACCATATTTCAACGAAAATATCTATTTTGACCGCTACTGAATGCAATTTAACGATGTTTTTGAGTGACATCCGTATGTAAGGACAGAATAAAAGACTCTTTTCACCCAAAATAATTGTAAAACTGATCTAAAATGGATTCTGAACAGAGTTTTTTTGTGGCGTCTGTGCGTACGTACGAATGTACGTTCGTAGCTCTCATAACTCAAAAACGAATAGCCTCAGAACGTTGAAATTTTGCATACAGGGCTGCTATAACATGTAGATTTGCACCTCGCATTTTGGTTGCAATCTGCCTCACCAAAAGTATATAAATATATGTGTATATATATTATTACATCTCCAAGCAACGGAAATTCTATTTAGAAGCATCATTGAAAAGGTATTTTTCAAAATTAAAAAAAAATGTTTTAGAATTTTCAGTCTTCCTTGCTTTAAACACAGTTAAGGAAAAACTAAATCCCAAAAATGCCAAAATCAAAAGTAAACTTTTTAAGTAATGAAAAACCAGTTATTGTTATTGATAGC
Source organism: Stegodyphus mimosarum (assembly GCA_000611955.2). Taxonomy (NCBI): domain Eukaryota; kingdom Metazoa; phylum Arthropoda; class Arachnida; order Araneae; family Eresidae; genus Stegodyphus; species Stegodyphus mimosarum. The sequence continues at coordinate 70,551 of KK113388.1, forward strand.
AGATTAATGTACACTCACGTTTGTGAAAATTGCAACACCAAGAAGGAATCGTCATAATTGAATGCAATTTAATACACAGTTGAGTGGTAGTGGTACAAATAAATGATTAAATGTTCAAAGCAAACAAACAAGAACAAGAGATCAGAATCAGTATTTTGTGTGGCCACCACGCGCCGCAATAAGTGCTGCTACACGACATGGCATGGAGTCAAACAAAGTTTGAATGTCTGACTGAGGAAGAGCATTCCATATCGTTTGTACGCGTACCCAAAGTTCGTCTGCAGACGCAACAGGACGAGGATCACGAGCAAGACGCCGACCAATGACATCCCACACATGTTCAATTGGCGACATATCCGGGGAACACGCAGGCCAAGGAAGAAGCTGTACCTGCTGCGCTGCAAAGAAGGATTTAACAATCCGAGCAGTATGAGGGCGGGCATTGTCCTGTTGAAATACAGCGCCTGGCAAGCTTTGAAGGAAGGGAACAGCTTCGGGCTGTAGAACTTCACGGATATACCGGTTGCTGTTCAGATTGCCCACAATTCGTAGCAATTGAGATCGTCTATGATATGCTATGGCGCCCCAGACCATAACTCCGGGTGTTCGTCCACTGTGGCGTTCGATAATGCACTCCGGAAGGTGGCGTTCACCGGCATAGCGTCTGACACGAATGCGGCCATCATGGTACCACAAATTAAAGCGGGATTCGTCAGAAAACACGACATGCTGCCAATCAGCACGCCAGTCTCTATGCTGATTGGCCCATTGTAGCCGCAGGCGGCGATGGTCGTGCGTTAGGGGGATCCTGTATAAAGGAGTCCGTGCGCGCAGTCCACACTGCAGCAGACGTCTACGAATTGATGAAGCACACAATGAAACACCTGTAGCTATTGACCACAGTGCTGCCAATTGTCTAGAGGAAGCTGTACGGTCCGTCCGCGCCATGCGGACCAGGTGTCTATCATCGCGAGCTGACGTCACATTTCGGGGTCCACTCCCGGATTTCCGAGTTGTCCGACACTCGTCCGTCCACTGCTTCCAAACGCGCATCACTGTGCTGCTGTTACGCTGCACACGAGAGGCTACTGCACGATACGACAATCCAGCTTCACGAAGGCCGATGATTCTCCCTCGTTCAAACTCTGTAAGTTGTTCAAATCTCGCTCTCTTTCGTCGACGAGGCATAAGTACAGATTGAGTTAACGTTTACCACTAGCAGATAACCACCGATAACCATACACGCCTCGCTACAGCCGTCTATTTATTCGGATCCATCAGCCGTTCAGAGGGCGCTGCTCAGCATACGCATGCGCTACGGATTTGCAATTCTAATCATTTGCATATCATGCGCTACTTTGCATTTCCTGAAAATTTCAGCTCACTCGCGTAAGTCCTTCATGGTGTTGCAATTTTCACAAACGTGAGTGTATATATATATATATATGTATATATATATTTGAATTACGTTGTTCTTATCTTTCGGCCGGAGTGTGGTGAATAAATATAGTGAACTTTAAAGAGCGCATTTATTCTATTATTGTTGTTTATGCGCTATCGACAAAGTATATTTAATTCAAAATTCGTTAACTGTTAATTCAATATGTTTAAATGAAATACAGGAAAATTGCGTATAATTTAATATTCCGTATAAGGAGGTCATGTGGTGTACACATCAGATTTTTTTAATAAAAAATTTAATTCTTTGATTTTTTCTTTCTTTAGCTTTTGATTACACTTTATATTTAACTGCAGGTAATAAACTTCCGTTTAATTCGTAAACCGACTCTAGTTTCGAAAACAAATATATGAAATTTAAATGTTTCAGGTAACTTGCATTCAATTCTCATGAAAATTATCAAGGATTATGGATTTTCCTTTGCCTTAAAACGAAATGGTTATTCTTTTTTAACTACAAAAAATATTGAATTTCACTTATTACTTGAAATAAAAGCCTTATTTGAAGATGCACGGATTTCCCAGAATCATACATCGAACTTACTGTCTTTTCTGTTACAGGACTAGAGATGGTACTTTACTGTCTTTTCTGTTACAGGGCTAGAGATGAAATGAGCTAACGAAGAGAGGTAAAGATAAGAGAGCAACCGCTAAAAACAATTCTAATCGAAATCTTGTATCTCAAAATACTACGACCGTGTCAGTCGTTCAGAAACATCACAGCTGGAGAGTTCCACCTGTCTACATCTACGCACGCACCGAATTTCCTCTCAAAATATACGCTAAATTTTGATCAATCTGATGTTTTGAAGCCGTGAGGGAGAATAACCATTAAAGAAACTATTCCAAAACACATCACACCTGGAACAGGTAAACACACTCTGTCGTTGTTTTTTCTCATCTTCTATTATTTCATTTATAACAACAACATTTTCTAAGGTGTAAGCAAATGTTGCTAATAGTTATCCATTTTTCTTTATTCTTTTTCGAGATGGTAATTAGTTACAGATTTTGCTAACAGATGGCGAAAGTGTCACTCTGTTTCAATGCTAAACTGGGATTAGTTCTCTTCTGCAAGATTTATTTGTTGGAGGTAGAAATTAATTTTTCAGCTTAGAGTAAGAGATAAGTACTAATATTATATACAAAAGACACACAGGGTTTTTGAAATTTTAAAACTGTGGAAAATTACTTGAATTTTATGCAGTTTCGTTTTTTTTTGTATTTAATTAAATGTTTGCTCTGTAAGAAGATTTATCAAAACGAAGCGCAGTAATTGGGCTAATCTACGTCACAGTCAATCCAGATATTCTAAAAAATTCGAATAATTGCATTGTAGACTTACATTTTAAGGTTAAATACATATTTACTGTAATACAAGTATGTGAATTTTATTATTATTGTTATATGTTTCTTGTACTATGTTTCAAAAAAGTATTATGTTATCAAAATGCATTGGATTATATAATTAAAACACAACAGATATTTTACTCTGCGATGAGGGACTGAGGGCACCGAAAATTTAATAGAAGGTATCTGAGTGTAATTACGCTGCATACCATCGTTGTTATTGCAATAAGACTTATGTCAAGAACTGCCCATTGTAAAACAGAAATTAATATGGTTCGTGGTTCGATTCCCGGCGAAGGCGTTGCTCATTTTTCATGTCTCCTGCTTCGTAATAACCTAATGTCTCTACAGTGGCGCCCGAACTAAAAGGGTGGTGGATGATGATTCTCCGCCACCGTGATTTGGCGATTGGGTCCCCAAAACCCCAGTCGCCCTTTAAAAGGGGGAGTACATAAGGTATTTCTCTCGCCTTCTTCGCATGCCTTCGTGGTGTAGTGGTCTGCATGCTCGACGCGTAACCGAGAGGTCCGTGGTTCGATTCCCGGCGAAGGCGTTGCTCATTTTTCATGTCTCCGGCTTCGTAATAACCTAATGTCTCTACAGTGGCGCCCGAACTAAAAGGGTTGTGGATGATGACTCTCCACACCCAGGATTTGGCGACTAGGTCCCCTAAAACCCTAGTCGCCCTTTAAAAAGGGGAGTATATAAGGTATATCTCCCACATTCTTAGCGGGCCTTCGTGGTGTAATGGTCAGCACACTGAGCCGGTATTTCAGAGGTCCGTGGTTCGATCCTCGGCGAAGGCAATGCATATTTTTCATCTCTCCTGCTTGTAATTAGCCTAATGTCTCTACAAGCTTAGATTGATCACTAGTATATTCACGCGTATATTGTACAATACTGTAACAATAGACGAGATGTTGTGCTATTGATTTCGGTAGTTTGCGTACAAAATTGGGTAGGTGAGAGTAAAATGCCATTACACAGGATTTCATAACAAACTGGGTTAAGCAATGAAGGGCCGTATTCGGCCCGTGGGCCAGCTTAGCATATCTGAATAATTCGATTTTTTATGTGAAGTAACATTTTATTTTCTGTACTTATTTCTTCATTTAGGAAACAGTAGCTGTTCACCTCTTTGTGCAGGGGGACGGAAATCAAAAGAGGCATAACAGGCAATGCGTTTCCTTCAACTATACACATGCACTGAATACAAAACAAAAAAAGAAGATGCAGGGCCGTCTCTCGGCGGGCCATAACGGAGTGGATGTCATAAGACACTGGAGCTCCATGTCCCCAACGTCGGCTCAAATGAAAATTAAACAAAATTATCTGTAAATACAAAATATGAAATAGCTGAAAGAGATAAATTAACAGTCATCCATGGGAAGTCGTACCAGCGTATGAATTGGTCTCTTCAGTTTTCATCCTTAATTAAAACTAAATCAGTCACACGTAAATCGGAGCTGGGAATTTTCCACTTGTTGCAAACTTGCAGTTGAGTCAGATACTCTTTTGACCATAATCTCCAAAAACCAGGATCTCTATTAACTAATTTCCACCGTTCTTTACGAATGGGAATATTCTCATTCGTGACATAAGTTTCAGGAACACTTTTTACCTCCAGACCGATAATGAAATGACCCGGTGTAATGAAAGAAAAATCATTTGGGTCATCATAAGCAGTCACTAAAGGACAGGAGTTAAGTACTGCTTCAGTCTCTGACAGATATGGAGAAAGGTTTTCTTGTCAGAAGCTCTGTGATTCTATAACACGTTTCATGTTAACTCTCATAGATTTATTGGCTGTTTCCAAAAGGTCTCCAAAATGAGGGGCTGATAGAACATTCATTATCCATTTAACGCTTTCTTGATTAAGAAAATACAAACAGTATCTATCACACAGGCTTTTAAATAATTCTTTGCACTGATAAAATTCGTCCACAGTCGCTGAATATTTCAGCGAGCTTCTTTTGTAGAGCGATAAGTCGTTTTAGTGATGCAATACATGCTTGAGGACTAAGATTACTGGCAAGCACTAAATGAACAGCTTTCATTGCAAAGCACATAAACACACAAACTCACATTTTTAGCGACTTAAACCCTCTAATACATGGAGGGCTGATCGAAAATAGGCCTGAAAAATCTGTGCCACATCTAAAAAAC
>KK113388.1:84580-98531 GCA_000611955.2 Stegodyphus mimosarum
TTTTTTTTTTTTTTTTTTTTTTTTTTTTGCAATAAGCAGTGCTAAAGTATATACTTTTACCTACCCCCTTACCCGACTTTAAGGTCCTTGTTCGGCCTTTGTTTTCACAATCGTTGGCCGTAGTCGTATACTTTCAACTACAAAAGTGTTTTAAATGACAAAAATATTCCTATTTTGGAAACTTGAAGTTAAAAAAATTAATTTTGGACAAATAACGAAATTTAACTTTTAACTTGTTCTCACGGATTCTATATTTATATTTGGAAAAGTTTTATACTCGTTATGAAAAAATAAATTTAAAAGATATTTGATTTTCGCACGACAAAAATTAACCCGAATATTTGATTTCAATATTTGCAATTTTTGACGCCATTTTCAACTTGAGAAATCGGTTAATTAAGTTATAATAATTCGAGGAAACTAGTTCAGATGAAGTACAGCAAAACATATGTGTAATTTAATAGGGAGTTAAAAGGAATTTATATAGCGTCCATATCAGTTTTTTTAATACATGAAATCAACATGCACATTGATAAAGGAGACGAAATCAAATAAGATATTTAACGTTTTTAATAGAATATTGCAAACTTTGTATAAAATATTTTTATTAAATTTATGATTTACATTTATTCCAATTCTTGATCGCGAACTTTCGAATGACTTGTGTATTCAATCCATAACGAACCCGCACGCACGCAACAATATTTTGGCGGCTTGGCCAGGCTAACGTCCTCGATAGGTCGATGAGTGCTGAGGCTATTAATATTCCTTTAGGGCTATTATAATTCTTGGGATATTTCATGACGCCGTAGCGGAAATTTCTATTTTCGGCTATGGATCCAGGAAGTAAAATTTCTGTTCTTGCCGGTATTGTGATATCGTCTTGAGCTATGATTTTGTGGATAGATTTCACTCCTTCATCATTAATCCCCAAATAAGGTTATGTCCTCAGAGGCAGAATGCAGTTCGTTATTTTTTTAAAGTCCAAGGAAAAATTGTATTACCTTAAAAAGTCCAATCCGAGTATGCAAGGGTCTGTAATTCCTGCTACATATGCCGTATGATGGTAGGCGGCACTTCCAAACGTGATGTTAACGTTTAATTTCCCCTCTATATCGATCTTCTCGTCGGACACAGGCGGGAGGGTAACGCAGGGCGGTGTCCAGGTAAGTTTATCTTCGAGTTGTTGAGCCAAATCTTTTCGGATGATGGTAACACTGGCTCCCGTGTCGAGCGTCATATTACAAGGAACACCACTGATGTGTCCCGTGATGAAAAATCCGTTACTGCTGCCACTCACTGCGGATATCTGAAGCGCTTTAAACTGGGGCTTTTCATTATCTGGCAACCTCTGCCCCACGAAATGGCCACGAATTAGTTTCCCTCCTTCTTGATAGGCGCGGTCTTAACATCCGTGCCCTGAGGTGTTCTGCAGTTTCTTCGAAGGTGCCCCTTAGCACCGCAGTTCCAGCACTTTATGGTCGGTTTCTTGTCATCAGTATTCCGTGTCAAGGCATTCACTTTTCTGGTTAAATAGTCTAGGCGAGCAGTCATTTGACCCACTAGTTCTTGTATGTGAGCAGCTGTGATTGGGTGGCGGTCTCTAAGAGTGGCTTGCTGTGCTGCCTCGAATTTTATGGAGTACACTAGAGCGCTTTTTAAGTCCTTCACATCAGCCATTCGTAGTCCTTTATGTATTTCAATATCCTGGATACAGTCTATAAAGTACTGCAAGTACAGTACTTCCCTTGTTTTTCTCGGGCACTCCGTAAAAGGGAGATGGAACAGCCTTTCAACATCCGTGGCGAGCTCTTGAAGTGTTTTGGTGGGGCTCTGGTGACGTGATTTTAATTGAAGCATACTGCAGTCTTTCAAACATTTCTCTCCGAAGCACAGCTCCAGTGCGTCGGATAGAGCTTCGAAGTCTAGTATCTGGTTTTCGGGATGAGTTTGCAGAATATCCACTGCATTTGCTCTCAGGGAAGCGGCGAGATGACAGGCCTTAGCTTGGGAATCCCATCCATTCGCATCCTAAAATATTGAAAATTATGTGTTATACACTTGCCAGGAGGTCTTCCCGTCATATGTCGATAGCTTCAGAGAGGAACGAGCAGGCATGGGTAAGAATTTAAAACAATCACTATTTTTCCCTGCCGTCGCTACGAATTTCTTAAAATTGTCAACTTCTTTGGCAACTGCAGAAACCCTGTAATCAATTTGTTGTTCGACAGAGACCCTCCCTTCGATTCGCCGCTCCACAGCTGAAACTCTTCCTTCTATTTGTTCTTTTACAGAATTATCTCTTTCTTCTATTTGTTCTTTTCCAGAGCAATTATTTTTTCAATGTGTTCCACTTTATTTTCAACAGCGTCAGTTCTGCCTTCCATAGCTTCGAATTTGCTTTCTATTATACAGATCATTCTGTAAGGTTTTAGTTTAAACTAACAAAGTTTTATTTTAATTTGCCTTTTTTATCTGTTCTTATTTCAACTTCCCGTTAGAAAAAGCGCCGGTTTCAGCTTTATGCTAATTTGAAGTGGAGCCAAGTTGCTATTTAAACGGTAGGTAGGAACCTCTCAGTGTGAGAGAGCTTTTAGTCTCAGACCACTGCTACTTTGTTCGACGTTCGCCTGACCACCGAGTATTTAAATTCTAAGCCTTAGCGCTGCTACGCTATTACTTATTGAAGTGATTCTAAGTGCGTCAGTATTAGTTAAATCTTGCTACGCACCATTTAGATTAGAGGCCAACCTCGCGTTTATAGCTCTGTGAGCAACGACCACTTAATTTCTAATTAGCTTTAGTTTAAATTATCTGATTGTTCAGTTTAGACCCAAGTGCGGTCATTATTTTCTGTATCCCTCCCGAGTTGGGAAGTGGCTGTATATAATTGTGGTTTAATAAAAGAGGATTTTAAATCCTTCTCAAGCGCAGTTCTTCTACCACTTAACCCCAGTTTTCTACCATAGAACATAGCTGCATTCATCTCCCTGTTCAAGATCAGGACTTAAAGTATTGCACAATATGTTAGCCAAGAATATGCACCGAACACTCAGTCCTGACAATTCCTCTTTTCAGTTCTTCTTGACCAACTTTCATTTCTTCCTTAATACAAATTTGACCAGCTTCCATCTTTTCTTGAACAGCCTTCATTTTTTCCTTAACAGGTTCCTCCATCTTTTCTTGAACGGCTCTCATCTCTTCGTTAACGGAAACTTGACCAGCTTTCATCTTCTCTTTAACGGAATCTTGGCCAGCTTTAAATTCTTCCTTAAAGTCAGCAAAGGCTGCCGTAAATTGTCTTAATTGTTCTTCCATCGCTCCTGTAACTGGCAATCAAAATTCCAATTCCTGACACCAAAAATTGTTGCGTGCGTATGGATTCGTTATGGACTGAACGCACAAGTCGTTAAAAAATTAACAAAAATTTATTCCTTCCACAAGAAATAAATTAAAATGCTGAAAAATTTCTTCAAAGATATTCATACAATATCACAATAGCTGAAACGTTTAGCAAAACTTAATTCAAAAACAGAGAAACTAATTCTATATCATAGAGAAATCGCTGCAATCAGTAACAGCATTAAGTAAACAAACAGTGGGCTTAAAACAGCTGCAACTAAAATTGCGATAAGGTGTTTTAATTCGGCTTTTCTAAGCTTTTTAATGATTGCTAGCATATTCTGGTAAAACCTCGATTTTTATCAATATTTGGCGATGTCAACAGTAATTACGAGATATTTATTTATTAAATATTAAATGCATGCGCTCTTTCATTTTTACATTTCCGACGTAGCATTCTCTTCAAAAATCGTTTGCGTTGCATGGGAAAAGAAAACAATTTTAATTACTATTCTAAATAAATAGGTAAATAAATAAGAAATCCGTAACAATATATACATCTTCTTACATCTTATATGTATAGCAGTTTGTCATATCTGTGAAAATAAAGTTATCGAAATGCCTTAGCCCTCTTTCAAAAAGCCCAAAGAGAAAAATTGTTCTGATTGCTAAAACCTTCGATATAGTTCGACCGTCTCAAACGCAACCCTGGCTGGAATTTTGCCAAAACACATTGACTCGTCCAAAAGGGGCGTTAATTTTTGCTGCGATGGGAAAGGTCACTTGAAAGTCTTCTCTTCTCCGGAAAGAGAGAATTTGTATGCTACATGGAAAGAAAGTCCGCCATTCTTCCACCCTATTTTGAAAAAATTTGGTCCGAATGGCATCGGGTGTTTACGTTTCTGTTCGCGGATGAGGCGGTCTAACTATACCTTTATTCCAATCCGATGTATTTCGTAAATCGGCGGGTAGTTTTATAACCATTCAGTATTTTTCTTAAGGAGTCCAAGACTTATGCCATCATCTGCTTAACTAATTAACTGGTAATTTAAATGAAAATCGTTGCATTAAAAATAAGGCTGCGCAACATTTAAGAAAAGCCGCGGATTGGCAAAAACGTGCTTACTATCAGTTTTAAGCGAGGAACTGATCTCCAGTTTGCGCACCTTTTGCCCCTTGACAGCAATGCATCATATCCATCTACCATTAGCAGTTAATGCGTATGAAAGACATGTATTAAAAACTTCAGACAACGCATAATAAACATCATCTATATCCCAACATCGTTGGGACAGCAGTTAAGTGCCACAGCTTAATTACATGCACCTATGCATATAATTCGAGATTCTATGTTATACCCTCATTCTTAAGCCATATATATATATATGTTTGTGTAGTATACTTCTCAAGCTCTTGTTCTTGAGATCCTATAATCTCTTCCTCTAACTCTTGTATTGGTACTTCGAAATGAAAGAAAACGATGAAGCTATACCTGTTTAACTATGCTAGCAATCGGATGTTCCCGTTCTCCAATCGTCTTATGCCACTCATTTTTATCTTGCAGCAATGTTATGAGGATTTCTGTCTTTTTGAGCAGCGATCGACTTGCATGAAAGTGTCCGATATGATAGTCAGCAACGCTAACCATTATACCCCGATAAGGTAAGCACATTTTTCTGCGTAATTAGCACACAAAAAAATACATTCATTAAGTAATTTTTCTAAACGATTTTATTATACTAATCAATAATTTACGTTTCATCTAAAATGAATGATATCAAACTCATTTATGTTTAATTTTTTATGTTAACTTAAATATTCGAAAAACTAAACATTCATTACCTGAGTGAATCAGTTAGGAATGTAACTTACTGTAATCGCAGCAGTTGTTTTCCTCTTTTAGCTATGAAACTGAACTTTTCTCACAGTATACATGATATTTCATATGCAGGACAATTCAAGTTATTCTTTTGTTGCAAGCTTATGTAACCCTGACTAAAGTAACTATTCTAGTACGTATCTTTAGCTGTATAAAATGGTATGATTACAGATGCTGAAAGTAGTCGCCTGCCTTCTACAAGAAACCCAACATTTCTTGTATGGGAGAGTTACAATGAACAGTGTGAGGCTGATTTCACCAGCTGTAACAGAGATACTTTATGTCGTTTGCTGTATTATATATGACCTTAAGATCTGGATATCTTTTAGAGACCGTAGCCTTGCGGGGATAATACCATCTTCGAATTTGTTAGTTGCAACTGCCATACGCATTTTGGAATTGTGATAGGCACTCCATCATGTGAGTAGTAACAATAATACAATTCAGATTCGCCAAATATTTTATAAAATCGTAGTTTTCATGTTCTTATAACATTTGTAAAAGCTTTCTTTCTCGTTGGAAGACAAGTCTTTGAGAGTTAGTTTACCTTGAAAGGGTAAAGTTAACTAAGTTCTCCTTGTCTTTCAAATTTCTTCTGATAAGGCACAAGTCAATAAATTATTCAGAATCCAGCTACTCAAAGAGAAATTTTATCAAATCCAAAATCAACATGCCTATTCCTTTTTTAACAGGAAATTCTTATAGAACAATATTAATTCATATTTTAAGAACTACCAGTGGCAGATCTTTCCGTTACTTTTATGAAAAAATGGAAAATTAAGCCGAAAAACAGAAATTTTGTTCTTAAAAAGCATTTATGAACATGGCTAATTATATTTTGCTCGGTAACCTATGGTTGCTATTTTATTATGTACAGTGTAAGATGACAAGCATTTAATATTTTCTGTTAAGATGCTGAAAATGAACTCAAAATGAGGATAAAATATGAGCATCTGTAACAACTAAAAAATTAAAGTAGGGTGACAAATTAAACGTTTTACTTGAAACAGTTGTGATATTTTCGACTCACATAATTTCGACTCATTTAAGCTTCAAATTGAAATATTCTTCCGTTTGGAATTAAGACTAGATCTAATACTTTGTGTGTATTTTATAAGATAATTTCACTTGATAGATTTTGAATGCAAGTGAAATGGAAAGTCATCACAGTGTTAATTCAATAATTCAGTTGAAATTTTGATAATTAACAAAGCTTGTAATATTTTTTCAGTTACTATATGGTGTTAAAATGTCAGAATTCCGTAAGTATTATAGAAAGGTATTTCATAAAATTATTATTATTCCATACAGAAAAATTGTCTTTCCAGATCATGCATTTGAAAGTAAAAATCCTTTTTTTATGCCACAAGTATACCCACTCTCTTTCAAATAAATTCATACACTCAGTAAGAATTGAGCCACAACTGTAACTCTGCGATAGATTTTGCCACAAATGGAGCCAACTGGTCAACGAGTTGAGGTGTATTTGTACACCGTTGAAATTGCCTGTCCAACATGTCCCAAATATATTCTATAGGCGAAGAATCTGAAGTCCTGGTAAGGTGGTCAAAGACGTTAACACGACGAAGACATTGTTGGGAAAACTGTGCTGTATGTGGCGGTATGTTGTGTTTCTGGAAAACAGAACCTGGACGACCTGCTAGCATAGGCAATACGATCGGCTTCAAAATGTCGTCAGCGCACCCGCGATCAGTGAGGGTACCTCGCAGCATGACAGAATGGTGAACGGCTGTTACAGCCTCCGCTCTCTAAACTGTCACACTCTGTGTTCTTGTTATGTGCCTCTCGGCAATAAATGGTATATTAGGCAGCTCACCTCCCCGTCACCAGGCACATATTGGTCATCAGGATTGAGAAAGAAGCGTGATTCGTCCCTGAAGATCCCATTTCTTCAATGGGACACTGCCCAAATTGAGCGAGAGCGGCACAATGCAAGACGACACTGCTTGTGGTGGCGAGTCAATGGCAGACGTCTTGATGGAAATCGAGATTTCATACAGAAAAGTATGGTCCAGGTTCCGTTTTCCAGAAGGTCGTCCAGGCTAGCAGATCGTCCAGTTTCTGTTTTCCAGAAGGACAATACATCGCCACATACAGCACAATTTTCCCAACAATGTCTTCGTCGTGTTAATGTCTTTAACCACTTTACCAGGTTTCCAGATTCTTCGCCTATGGAATATATTTGGGACATGTTGGACAGGCAAATTCAACCATGTACAAATACGCTCCAACTCGCTGATTAGTTGACTCCATTTGCGGCAAAATCTACCACAGAGTTACAGTTGTGGCTCCATTCTTACTGAGTGTATGTATTTATTTGGAAAGCATTGGGTATACTTATGACATAAAAAGAGGATTTGTGTTTTCAAATGCATGAGGTGGACAGACAATTTTTCTGTATGGAATATCTTAATGGAAGTCGAGATTTTAGCCCAGCTTCACCTAGTCTTCTGTGAATCGTATCCCGGGATTCTTGTCAACTGGCAAATGATGATAGCATAAGTGCTGAATTGATAATAGCGTAACTGTTGGTGATAGTGTGAGAACTCTTATAATTGCTCACTAACTTCTAATTGCGAACTGTCGTGGAATATCAACCCGCGGACATCCTGAGCCACTATGGTGCTGGCTATACCTTCGCTGAGCCACTGGTTTCTAAGAACGAACAACCACATCGCTTCAACTAATACGCCGGCCGATTCGCCTGTTCGCTTGTTTCTTTTAGCCTCTGATATGACTCTTATCAAAGTATGACAACTCTTAGTAATGCCATCGAGTACGTTTTAAAGATCTGTTTCGTTATAATTTCGTGTATCCAAGCATCAGAGCGGTTGTAAATGTTCGTAACTCGTCACACCTGCCTGTTACATTCTAGCAGCTGCATATTTCAGACGCGCGTTGCATCGCTTTCACTACTGATTGATGTTGCAAGTTTAATCATATACACAACTCGCCAAACCATATTTGCATGTCACGTTTCGTAGTTGTGGCTCAGGTTTTCTGGGTGCATACATTTTTCTGCAGCAGAGTGTATTTCGAATTATTCATATCATTTCTAAAGCGTTACAGTTTAAAATTTGATGTCTGGACAGTCATTCATTCTGAAAGAAATAATTTACTATTCTATTTTCTTCATAAGTTGAATATTAGAGTTGTTTAAAGAAACATGAAATTGTACTTATGAAACACAACGATATGAAATACTGCTTCATACCACATGAATGTTATAAAATTCCATTCTGGCTTTTTGTTCGGGTAAAGTTTTATGCTCTTTCACAACAGATTAAAGTCATGTTAACGTATGATGGTGATAATTAAAAATCAGAGTTATTTTCTCAAGATTTTAAATTATAGTGTTGGTACAAGCCAAAATTACAATTAACAAATTATATAACTTTTAAACATATTTATAGACGTTAGCCGACGTAATTTAAAGTGGAAATATATTTTAATGTTTCCTTACTTTTGATTTAGCGGTTCATCATTTAAGGATTATCTAAGCTTGCGCATTCCAAGTCCAAAAGTACTTAAGTAACAGGAAAATTTAAAGTAAAAAGACACTCGAGATTGTTGTAAGAATACTTGTTTTTTATATACTTTGTACAAATGCTTCACTATGATTAGTGAAGGAGTATTATCTAAATATAATTTAATAATTATCCAATTTATATACCTAAATTTTGCGTGCAATTTTCGTTTCGGAAATATTGACCTCTGCTCTATTTTTTATCCGCTAATATTACGTTTATGCTAATAATGTAAACATTTAAGTCAGAAGGAGCTACTATTGCGAAAATTTTTTGCATAAAAAAACGAAATTTAAATTTGTAAATTTTCTTCTAAAAGATTTTAAATTAAAAGAACTATAAACAATGTTTAATTAGTAAAATATTTCTACGCGTAAAAAACAACGCTCGAAAATTTCTTTCTCATGCATAAACGTAAATTTAAAACATTAAATTACATAAACATAGATTTAAAATAAATAGATTATGGGAACAATGTAGAATCTAAAATTAAACAAAGAAGCCACCTTAGTTCCTGTTATAACTTTAGTTTTTACATAGTTCTTCTTTTTCAGACGAAAAACGTTTTTGATCCTGACGAACAGAGACCTGATCTAAGCGCTTTTGAAATCGATAACAACTTCACTCAAAATTTACTCCAAGCTAAGGTTGCTTGCTGTCTAATTTTAAATTTTACGTTAACGTGTATCTCAACAAATTTGAACAATATGAAAGTGTCAGTAATCGAGTAGCTTTTTCTTTAAACAAATTAATTAATTTACTAAATAATAAAATTGTAAGACTTCAATTTAAGTATTACAATCTCACTTCGCCTTAAATATCAAAAGGGTAAATGATGAATTCGCAGTTTACATGAAAATGCCTATAAAAATTATAAAATATTCTTTTATGAGGGTGGGGAAAATTTAATAATTTTAGGCGACTCAAAGTTTCCCATTTATTATTTACTTTTATACCGGCATTGCAGATAGAAATTTTCCTTCCTTTTTCAACTGAGTGCAAGAATTTAAAAAGTTTTGAAGTATTTAATTTTTCTGAACATTAAATCCACATTATTTATTTCGATTTTCGTATGCATATGAACTAACCGCTAACACGGGAACTTTATACATCTTCTGTATATTTAAGAAGTGAAACAATGTATAATATAATTCCATAAAAATATTTTATGTATTTAATTAGGTATGCCATGAATTAGACGCATTTTTATTTATATCAATCAGTTTAAAAAGTAAACTAAAAACTGGTATTCTTAAGAGCTGCATCTATTTAAGTAGTTTAGTTTATTAATTAATAGCAAACGTTTTAAATATTGAAGAATAATATCTTACCCTTTTTCGAATGTCAAAAGACTCGAATGAAAAGTGAAACAATGCAAAATGGTGTTTCGGGACTATAGCCCTTTGGGCAAAAAAAGAGTTCAACATACGCTTCCAGGATGAATTTTACAATTTTAATGCAAATTTTGATTTGAATTTTATAAATTGCAAAATCAAATCTTTATTTAAATTACAAATTCCATACGTTGATATGTTTAGAATGCATGAGTGTAAGTTTTAATTTTTTTTCTTTCTTTCTTTTCTTACCGAGGCTTGAAATGAAGCTCTAAGAAACTGGAGCTAAGCAAAAGAATTCCTTATATTTATTTTAAGCCGTAAGCTTTGCTCCAGCAAGTATCGATCAGTTGTTTGCTTATTGGTGGGTGAGGAGACAGCTGCTTCAGATTGATGAATGAGTTAAAAGCAGCGCCACCTTTCCCCTTCGTTTCAGAGCGACGTTAATTTTCCATCTCGCCAAACCATTTCGTCGCCAAGCAAGCGCCAAACTTAATTTTTCTTATCAGTTCATAAAAAAGTATTAGAGTGCATAAGGAAATTAAAAAAATAGGATATGAAATTATTTGAAATAATGTAATTATTATTTGAAAATATTATTAGTGTATGCGGGTATGTGCTTAGATTTAAACTTGAAAATATTAATTTAAACTCCTGCTTTAGAATGATATAACCTACGTTAATTGAGAATGTAGGCAAGTAAATCAGCTTAACTCCCTAGGCGACCAAGAGTTTATCCCGGAAACCATTAAGTTCTGAAAAAGGGCATGAGTAAGTAGTATAATTATCTTGATTATAATTCCAAAACGATCTTCTCACTTTGTACTTTGATTCCTTTACTTCTGTTGCATATGGCACTTGAAATGTCTGGATATATTTCAAGATTCTTGCTTATGTACTTAAAAGCAATTTGATAAACAATATTTTGAACGTACATGCACGACTTGACAGCTTGGGTTGATACATTTTTAAGGAATTTATTGAAAGTGGAAAGCGTAATTTTCTTAAGGAGAACATAATTTATTTGAGTTTCTGTAGTTTGTATATTTTTATTACAAAAAAAAAAAAAACTAATATTTCTCTCATATAAATCCGAGTAAAGAAAGGTTAAGAGTTCAATTAACTTTTATGATCCCTTAATGTTATCTTAATGTTATGTGTTAGTCTTAATGTTTTTTAATATTATGTATTAATGTAATTTTATGTTAAAAAGGATATATAAGTCTTATGAATAGTAAAATATGTAAATATTAAATCCGTGTAAATAAATAAATTTTTTTAAAGATATAAAAATAGGCAAAAGAATAAAAGAAAATTTAGATATCGCTGGCAAGTTTTCACTCCAAATGATCAGGTACTTCCAATGCAACAGTTTTTAAAAATTTAAGTGACCAACCGAAACGAAGTAAACCAAATGTGCTGACATTTTCACTTTTCTGAAGGCCTAATCTGCACATTTTTGAGTTCAAAAGACCAACCATTGACATAACCTCTATTTGTGGGACACTATGTATACCAATTTGTAATTTTTTCCAATTTGTAATATTTACTCTTAATTCATTTATTATTCATTTTATACAATAAATGAAAAAACTCTTGTTGAATCTACTAGGCATTAAAATTAATAAGGTGATAATCTCGATTCTGTTTGTTTAGGAGTCTGCAGGTCAAGATCCAGTCAACTTTCTTCAAGTACAACACCTATATGTTCCCTACCAGCTCCAATTTCAAGCACTCTTGTCAAATTAGCCTCAGCTTGGGCACATTCATTTCCGAAATTACCTGTATTATCTCAAACAAAAGCACAGTATTATTTTGTTTTAATGTTTTCTCTCTTAAACCTCCACAATACATTTCATAAATCATTTAGTATTCTGTAAAAGCTGTAAAACTAACGACGACATAACGAATTGAGAATCCACATCTCAGTATTATAAGTATCTCGCAGGCTTGTGGTTTTGGAAAAATCACTGCATGGTTTGAAACATCTTTAAAAGGATTAGCTGGCCTAGAATTCTTAGAAAGTCTTATCATCAAGTAGAATCGTCGGCAAGTGCTGGAGTAGAATATGTAGTTAACCTAGTCACAACCTAAATCTCTGATGATAACGGTTCTTGCAGAAAGAAATTCTCACCCACAGAACTGAAAACGTTTATTTTTCTTGGCTGTGAATATCGTTATTCGAAAGTATAATTTGGTTATAGATAAAACCTTTCGCTGCAAATAGTTATCGGATGATCTCCCTTTCAACACAAACTTTAATCCCCCCAATGCTTGATGTGGAGTTAATTCTATTCAAGCTGGGGTTTGCAATCGTGGCCAATAGTCACTTGTGGAGTTAAGTCTCAGTAACACTTATGATTAAAATAGTAGTCAAATGTAGTACAATATGTAATTGCTGAATTTACAGAAATTGAGACTATACCACATTTAGTTCAGAATGACAAATATTTAGAAAAACATTTTAATAATCGTTATTGCATACATTAAACTGTAAATGCTTCCGAGTTATTGGATATGAATAGTGTAACTACTAAAAGACACCCAAACATTGTTTCTGTACAAAAAGTGGCCATTGATATACAGGGTGTTTATAAAGACCCGGACCCATTTCGATGTTTAATAACTCATAAAATAATAAAGATAGGTTAAAATTAATAACATAAATGGTTAGATAGACTCAAAAAGTTTCATGACCCTTGTCAATGAACTTCCACGTGTGCCCCCTTCGTCGCACGGAGAATATCAAGTCGATATTCAATTTCGCGCCAGGTACCGGCAAGCATGTCGGCATCCACAGAGGCTATTGCGGTTGTAATTCTGGCTTTTAGGTCATCAATGTTCGACATTCTCCTCCTGTAAACGTTGTCCTTTACAAATCCCCACAGAAAAAAAGTCAAAGAGAATCTTTCCTTTGGGGATTACAATCTCCAAAGGAAAAGAGAGAAAAATGCAATTAATAAGCAGACGATATTTAGAAAAGTACAGATATTTAGACTGGAAAATGAAATTATCTGAAATTAACCACACGCGCAGACGATATTTATAAAAGTAAAGATATTCAAACCTGAAAAGGAAAATATATAAGTTATTCCATCAATAAATGCCATACGTTTGTTTATATTTTAATTAGACTTTCCAAGGTTGCGCGAAATCAAATAAAGTGGGACGCGAACTTTGTGCTCCGTGTTTTTCCCAATTTACCGCGGAAATAATTTATGTATAAACACGAAAGTAGTTGCAGTGTATAGAAGACAACGAACGGAGTACATTGATATCAATTTTTCGTCATTACGACAATTAGTTAATTAACTGTGAATTTTTAAAATCTTCAATGCACGTAAGCAATGCTTAGAGCCATTTTTGCACGTGCAACTCGTCTTTTCAGCCTTTAGAGCGCCCGTCGGACGCCGCCGCCACACTTAATAAATATCATTGGAAAGAGGATATTCAAAGCTATTTAATGAACCTTCTTTCATTAAACTAGGACAAGCGGCTGATCTAATATGATTTAATTTCTGTGTACAACTTAGCGAATTTCATCGTAAAGCGTCATTTTCGACCGTTGTGTGCAATCTCCTCCCCCCACGGGCAACAGGATATCGTCCAAGGCCACCCACAAAGTGTATTTTTTCTACATAGTGGATTTAAATTAGCGGATCGCTAATTACGGATCTAATAGCGATATCAACCCAGTACCAGTGTCAATCTTCATGATTCATCTTCATCAGCTCCTGTACCAAAATTCATGCGAATCGGACAAGTGTTCCAGAAATAATTATTTTTGCGCTAATTTAAGTACTTAGTATTTTCCGGCACGGACTTTCACCGGAGTACATTCAATAGTG
>KK113388.1:101147-111442 GCA_000611955.2 Stegodyphus mimosarum
CCCTCTCCTGGACGATATTTCAGAAAGCAGACGCCACCACACCGCCTCGTGCGGCAATAGTCAACTGCAACAACAATTGGACACCAGCCACTCTAGCAGCAAATTGAGATCAAGTATCAATACTCTTAGAGACACAGAATATAACAATAGCCCTAAGCTCCATTTACTCGAGTCCAGCGGAAGACATAACACCAGCCATTGTCTTTATGGAGCAGACCCTACATCTTACGGGCAGCAAACATCATATTCTATGCGGTGACTTCAACGCCCACAGTACGACCTGGGGCTACTGCACCACCGAACCAAAGGGACGACTTCTAGAGGATTTTATCTCTTCCAAAAATCTTGTACTCTTCAATACACCTGACTCAAGCCCGACATTTGACCGAGTATTCGCCACGGGCTGGCCAGACCTGACATTCGCCACGCAGCAAACTTCTCACCTTATTCACAACTGGACGGTGAGCGACGAAGTAAGCCTCTCCGATCACAAATACATAACCTTCGAAATCATGGAATCGCCAACTATTCCAATAGCAATAAGATTTAATCTCCCCGGAAGGAAAGTCAATAAACTTAACAAGGATATGCATAGCATGCTAGACACTTACACGGCAGCATTAAGTTCTGCAAACTCGTCGGAAGATTTAGAGCAGCTCACTGAAATGCTAGTCGGATCAATTCAAGACGTATGCCAACAAATTCTCCCGAGACGCAGTACCAAGAAGCTGCACGCACTGCACTGGTGGAATAGTGACCTGCGAACGCAGCAAAAGAAATGCCGTGCCCTCCGGCGGAGACTCAAGCAAGAGAGAAGACATGATATTCAATCTAACACTTTACATACTTATCAAAGAGAGCGTGCTCTATATAAAAGGCAAATAATTCAAGCGAAAATCAACACGTGGAGGCAGTATTGCACAGATAATCAAGACACCTATGGTTTCCACCACAAAATAGCTACGGACAAAACCTTCAAATCGATGCAAGTCCATATAGCAGATAACGGTACCAACACTAATAGCCTGACCGAGAAAACTATCAATACCATACTAGACACAGTCTTTCCGGCGGATGACCCGGCAGACGATACACCAGAGCAAAGGATTGTCAGAGACTCCGACTCCATTCCAGCTACCACGAATGATGCAGACATCACCATTGACGAAATTAGATCGACGCTTAGATGCTTACCGAGAAAGCGAGCTCCCGGCCCTGATGGTATCGACTACAGTATTATCAAGGTTACCATCAACTCACACATCCAGTTCTTCCTAGAGTACTTTAATAAGCTGCTCAATACTGGAGTCTTCCCACGCCCGTTTAAAATCGGTAAAGTCGTGCTCTTTCTCAAAAAGAATAAAAACCCTCTATTACCAAGCTCCTATCGCCCAATATGCCTCCTCTCGGCATTGGGCAAAGTCTATGAGCGGATCATAGTCAATCGTCTGAAGCATCATTTGCACACCACGGGATTCTTAAGTGAGCACCAATTCGGCTTTCGACAAGGCAGGTCCACGATTCATGTGCTCTCGAAAATACATGAAGATTTACTAGATAACAGAAACAACGGCCGCCACAGTGCCTTCATAAGCATAGATCTGAAAAACGCATTCGACACACTGTGGTGGCCTGCCATCCTAGCAGCACTGAAAACAGCGAATTGCCCGCGCAACCTCTACCTAAATTTTAAAAGTTATTTATCAGATCGCTCTCTCATATATGTCACAAATTCAGGCATAATTAGCAGAAAGCAGGATCGTGGCTGTCCACAGGGTTCATGTGCTGGACCGGACCTGTGGAACCTAACTTTTGATAGCATACTTAAGACAGAGTGGCCAGCACATACCCGAGTCTATGCTTATGCAGATGATGCAGCCTTCATTGTGCATGGTAGAACGAGGGACAAGCTACAAAGAAACTCCACTGAAACATGTAACTTGTTCTACAACAGCTGCAAGAATCTAAAACTCAATATCGCTGAACAGAAATCTCAAGCTCTAATAATCCCCAAAAAGGGAGGCTCTTTGGCAAGGCGCCCTAGAATTACTATTAATGATAATCGTCTAAGCATTAAACCCTTCTTTAAATACCTAGGCCTCATATTTGATGAGAAACTAAATTTTATACAGCATGTTATGGAACTCAAGCGCCGGACAACAACAATAGCTAACATATTAAGACGGATGCAGGGCCACAAATGGGGGCTAAATTCAAGAATTCTAAAAACCTTATACCTCACAGTGATAGAACGCATAGTCACATATGCAGCGGCAGTTTGGGCCAGTCCCATGCAGGTACGAAAGGCACGCCTTCTGCAAAGTCTACAACGGCCTTTCGCACTCAGCATAACGAAAGGTTACCGCACCACTTCCTCAAATGCATTGAATGTTATGGCCGGTATAATACCTCTCCATCTGCGCACCTCCCAAGAAGCCGTTTTGCAAAAGGTTCTACAACTGAGACAAGTCGCCGCTTTAGACGAAGAATTATATCAGCCTGAAGATTACGAAACACCATTGCTGCGCTCAGCACTTCACCCCTCTCTACAGGGCAAAGGTGTTCATGTCTATCTTAAAAACGACAGACAACCTTCTCCTTATCTTGCTAACTATAAGATCTATACGGACGGCTCGAAAATAGAGAATAATACAGGATGTGCGCTAGTCATATATCAAAATGATACTGAGGTACTCCAATGGAAAGGTCGAATGCAAGACAACAACAGCGTGTTTCAGGCGGAAGCTACAGCCATTGCCCAAGCAATTAAGCACACTGTAAATAAACAGGTGCGCAATGTTATGATAATCACAGATAGCCTGTCTTCTTTGCATGCAATCAAGAACAGCGCACATCCATCTCCAATAATATCGGGTATACGAAAAGAGCTCAGAGACTTAGACGGCAAGCGCATACACATGGTTTGGACTAAAGGCCATGCGGGTGATGCTGGTAATACCTTAGCGGACAAACTAGCTAAAGAAGCTGCAGAGGGCGACGGTGCCGAACAACTGCAAGTCAAATGGCCTGCATCCCATCTGAAGAGAGCTGTTCGTCTTAAAACCATCTCCATCTGGCAAAGTGAATGGGATGTCTCTGACACCGGCAGACGCACCTATTATCATATGTCCTATGTTGACACGAATAGACATATTACTAATAAGCAGCTTGTGCGTTTTATTTCGGGACATGGGCCATTTCCGTCCTACTTCTTCAAGCGCGGCATTACAACAACGGACGTCTGCGTCTGCAATGATACCGGGACCCCAGAGCACTATTTGACGGCATGTCCCCTTACCAGCAGACTTCACATCACAATGCCGACGGCAAATCAACAAGCATTCAGCAAATACATGATCAAGCAAAAACACTTTGTGCGGAGGATTACTCAAATTATGGATGAGCTTGCCAACTATGGCACCGAACTATGCCAAGTAGAGTGATGTCTACTCCCCAACATCATATGCAGGAATCGCATCAGTAATATGCACATTTGCACTGCGGCAGTTAGCACAATATTTCTCGCACCCGTAACCTGTTACGCACCATCCGGTGTAATGCTTGATAAGCTGACAATTGTGTAATGCACACCAAGTCCATAGCAATATAGTTGTTGTAGACTCAAGTGCTGACTTTAATTGATTTGTATATTGCATCTCTTTAGTTTACCGCAAAGTTTTTAATCACCCATGGTATTCGCCTATTAAATGCAGTATGATTTATGTAATAATATACATGTAATTTTACGTATATGTGCAAATGTTCATTATATTTTTATGCAAATGGTATTTAATTATTATATATTTTCTCTTTAGTGCACTGCCTATATGTTAAGCACCCATGGCAAGCGCATTATTGCTACTGTATGATTCATGTAATAATCGTCATGTAAATTCATGAATATGTGCGATTAGTAATTATTTTTATGTAAATGGTACTTATAAAAAAAGATAAAAATGCAATTAAAAAAAAAAACTTAATTTGAGGAAAAAAAATTGTGTATACCTCATGTACCTGTATTTACGTACTGTCTATTGTAATGTGTTTTAGGTAAAGTATATTGTAATGTGTTAATGCAATGTTTATTTTAATTTCCAAGGGATCTGTAGCTATGCACCCACAATTATTTCGATGTTGATTGTAATCTCACTAAAGTTATGACAATGGCATGGGATGCCAACCGTAACTGCTTCTTAGCTCCACCATTCCCGTTCAGTATATCCATAATTCCTGCAACTTTATCTACAATGCCCTCAATTTATACTTCTGTAAAAATCTGCAATTACGTACTGTCTATTGTAATGTGTTTTAGGTAATGTATATTGTAATGTGTTAATGCAATGTTTATTTTAATTTCCAAGGGATCTGTAGGCTCTGCACTCACAATTGTTTCGATGTTGATTGTAATCGCACTAAAGTTATGACTGTGGCATGGCATGCCAACCGTAATTGCTTCTTTACTCCACCATTCCTGTACATTATATCAATAATTCCTGCAACTTTATCCGCAGTGCCCTCAATCTATACTTCTGTAAAAATCTGCAAATGAATTCTGTTCTCTTAGTGCATACCTACATAGGACTCACTTAAGGTTTAACCTTGTAGGACATTGTACGGTTCCTTGTATCATATTGGAATCTTGTAATAATTTCCTTGTGGCTGCTGTTGGTGCAGTGCAGGCTTGGTATGCTTCAGACGCTGGGTTTCGCCAACGGCTGTGAGCGGCCTGGGTGACTCCCACTCCTTGGTCTCTCCTGCTTCAGATAAGGGTGGACGTGGCGCCATACCAATTAACCATAATGGTAGAGGGGTGGTGCCCACGTCCTCCGTCGCTTATCCGCTTATATTTTAATTATTTTATGAGTTATTAAACATCAAAATGGGTCCGGGACTTTATAAACACCCTGTATATTTGCTGTACAGAAAAAAGAAATATCGAGAAGCTCTGATTTAATGCTTTTCTATAGAATTGAACTAAATTATATTTAATAGGAATATGACTCAAGTTGCAAAAACATAACCTTTCTGTTAACTTACTTTTTACCTAAAGCAGAGTAATATTCATAAATTTCAAGAAGTTTCGAAGACTTAAATAAAGAGCATGCTGCTTCAGCCGCAGAAGTATAATTACTTAAGAGAAGCCAAAGCTCCATCGATAAAAATAAGAGGAAGGAAGGCAAGGTACTGGCGCCACCTGACACCGGAACAGTTCTTAAAAAGAAGTTCGTAAAAAGCATTTGTATATTGAAGTCTCGAACAGTCACAGATGTAGAGGGCATTAAGAAACAATGAATGTTTTCAATCAATACAATAGTTTTTAACAATCTGTGGCTGAAAACCTGTAAACCATGTATTGTTATTTCTAAAAGTGTGTGGCTGAAAGTTCTTGAAGTCCTGAGTTCACTGTATATCTATTTTGTTATTCAAAAGCGAAAATGAAAGTTTTCCATAAAAAGCACAATATCCCCACAGGGAAAGTTTCTTATTCGAGATCAAGAAATCGAAGCAAGAAACTGAAATAAAAGTGTCAGCATTAAGCGTTAAATAATGTAAATGCAATTAAATTTTTTATGAAGACTCTTGCAGACGACAATTTCTGAAGTGGATAGTATTTCTTAGAAAATAAATAATCATCAGTGTTAAGTATCACGTTTCTAAGACAATCAGCAGACCAAAATCTTTTGGAAGTTAAAGAAAGAGAAGTTTTACTGTATTTTTAAGTATGTATACAGTTATTGTATTAAGCCTTATGAATGTTGTTTGTGCATTGCTGCATTAAAAATGGAGAAATTTATCTAAGACTTCGTGAGAATATCGCTAAAATGACAAAGTTTCAAAAGTTACTGGAACCCAGACTGATGCCTGAGACTTCAATTAAAAACCAAGTTCTTAGATTTTCTAACCGCACCTCCCCAACATACACTACATAAAATCCTGGATTCTTTGCTTAGACTTTTAATAAGCTGAAATCTGAGTAATGTCAGGGCCCGTGTCACAGACGGCGCAACATGTGCGGCCACACTGAGGGACAAAAGTTTAGCACGCAGGGTGGAAGAATTTAAAAAACTTAATGATTGCAGTGTGCGACAAAAAGGCCTTGCTCCGCCTGTGAGTGAATTATGCTGAGATTTTCAAATTGATGTACTATTTGCATTAATAGGTGGCTAGTTTGTAGAGTAATTAGTTGCGAATAAAGAATTTATGGATTCCATCCGTAATCTGAAGCTCAAATCTTTATAGACTGACTTATTTTCAGATTTCTTTTGAATCCCTAATCCTGAATAGATTTTTTTTTAATCTTACTATGTAGCTCTCTTGCTAATATCAACAAATTTAAGGCGAAATTAAAAAGGTTTCCAGAGCTAATCATACACTCACGTTTGTGAAAATTGCAACACCAAGAAAGAATCGTCATAATTGAATGCAATTTAATACACAGTTGAGTGGTAGTGGTACAAATAAATGATTAAATGTTCAAAGCAAACAAACAAGAACAAGAGATCAGAATCAGTATTTTGTGTGGCCACCACGCGCCGCAATAAGTGCTGCTACACGACGTGGCATGGAGTCAAACAAAGTTTGAATGTCTGACTGAGGAAGAGCATTCCATATCGTTTGTACGCGTACCCAAAGTTCGTCTGCAGACGCAACAGGACGAGGATCACGAGCAAGACGCCGACCAATGACATCCCACACATGTTCAATTGGCGACATATCCGGGGAACACGCAGGCCAAGGAAGAAGCTGTACCTGCTGCGCTGCAAAGAAGGATTTAACAATCCGAGCAGTATGAGGGCGGGCATTGTCCTGTTGAAATACAGCGCCTGGCAAGCTTTGAAGGAAGGGAACAGCTTCGGGCTGTAGAACTTCACGGATATACCGGTTGCTGTTCAGATTGCCCACAATTCGTAGCAATTGAGATCGTCTATGATATGCTATGGCGCCCCAGACCATAACTCCGGGTGTTCGTCCACTGTGGCGTTCGATAATGCACTCCGGAAGGTGGCGTTCACCGGCATAGCGTCTGACACGAATGCGGCCATCATGGTACCACAAATTAAAGCGGGATTCGTCAGAAAACACGACATGCTGCCAATCAGCACGCCAGTCTCTATGCTGATTGGCCCATTGTAGCCGCAGGCGGCGATGGTCGTGCGTTAGGGGGATCCTGTATAAAGGAGTCCGTGCGCGCAGTCCACACTGCAGCAGACGTCTACGAATTGATGAAGCACACAATGAAACACCTGTAGCTATTGACCACAGTGCTGCCAATTGTCTAGAGGAAGCTGTACGGTCCGTCCGCGCCATGCGGACCAGGTGTCTATCATCGCGAGCTGACGTCACATTTCGGGGTCCACTCCCGGATTTCCGAGTTGTCCGACACTCGTCCGTCCACTGCTTCCAAACGCGCATCACTGTGCTGCTGTTACGCTGCACACGAGAGGCTACTGCACGATACGACAATCCAGCTTCACGAAGGCCGATGATTCTCCCTCGTTCAAACTCTGTAAGTTGTTCAAATCTCGCTCTCTTTCGTCGACGAGGCATAAGTACAGATTGAGTTAACGTTTACCACTAGCAGATAACCACCGATAACCATACACGCCTCGCTACAGCCGTCTATTTATTCGGATCCATCAGCCGTTCAGAGGGCGCTGCTCAGCATACGCATGCGCTACGGATTTGCAATTCTAATCATTTGCATATCATGCGCTACTATGCATTTCCTGAAAATTTCAGCTCACTCGCGTAAGTCCTTCATGGTGTTGCAATTTTCACAAACGTGAGTGTAGTTTGAAATTTTATCATAATTTTAACTTTGGGGCTGTAAAATTATTAACAAAGCTTCTTCTATTGGTGAATTGGATTTTTCTGAAGCTTCACATTCGGAAAAAATTATCTTGTTTAGTTGATGACTTAATGAAGTCCAATCCAGGCATTCTTAACGCTTTTAAAATTCAGTTAGCTTATTTTTTCAAATTCGTAACTATTGTTTTCGACAGATGGCGCTATATTCTCGTTCACTTTACTGCTAGGCTATAAATACGACCGGTGCTTTCGAGTCATATAGATTTTTTTTGCTCCTAATGAAGAGAGACCTGTACATGTTTGCCTCGAAATCAACTTAGATCTTGATTAAATCTACGCCAAACGCAAGGCTTTGCTAATTTTATATTTGTAAGGAAAGTTAAGCTACCTGAAACGAATCCTTATTATATCTTGTTTGTGTGCGATTCTGCTTTGATTTTCTTTCTAAAAATTTTGTACGATTTGAGTCTTTATGCTATGAGTCCTATCATGATCATTTGTAGGGTAAAGATATAATGCGTAGAATTATTGTTATCCCGCTTATAATTTTTGTATAGTCATTCTCTGCGTCGTTTCATGTTTTCTTATATCTTGCTGCTTAAAATAACATATACAGGAGTTTAGGTTTTCAGAAACGCAGAACTAATTAAACCTGTAAATTACAATACAAATAATAAGAAGAGAATGCTAAAACACTGATGTACTTAATTTTTGTAATTAAGCTTCTACAGCCGTTAGGTTTTTGAAGCGGAAAACTTAAAGAATGTGCAATGCCTTTACCGGGATTCGAACAACGAACCTGACGATTTTTCCTCTAACTTGGTTTTCGGTTACACCATAAAGGCACGCGATAAGTAGGTGGAAAATGCCTCATAAGCTATGTAACTTAATTGTAGTACTTTCTTAAATTAAAAATGAAATATAATGTCTCTTTAAGCAGTTTCAACCTAAATTTGTAAAATTATTAATTTCATTTGATATCCGTTTGAGTGGCGGTTAACTGTTACTCATTTTCAAGATAGCTTCAGATTTGAAGTTCCATAACTATATTTTGCACATGTTGAACGCATTATTAGTAACTAGGAAGCCTAGAAATTGTTTTATATACCTTCTTAAAAAGACTGCTAAGAAAACCCTAGAAAACTTTAGATACCACTGGAATTTCTTTCAAAAATTGCATAATTTCCAACTCTAATTAAAATTATTAATTAGAACATATTTAACTCCAGCAACATGCGAATTTAAAATATTTAAAAAAAAGTCGATTTTGCTAGCATTCATAAAATGTTATCTAATTATCTTGGTTTGATTCATTATCTGTCAAAAGATCTTATAGTGACCTAAATTTAAGTGAAGGCCGAAAACTTTTAGTATTGTCTTATACAGTTTAGAAATTTATTTATTATGTAATCTGTACTTTGAAAGACACAGAATCTTAAACCATATGTAAATCGTATTCTGAAGATTATTGGTAAATTTACCATGTGACACAACTCAGTTCAGTTTCATTATTAAAGCTGAATATAAATTATCTTAGGTATTGAGACTGTCCTATAAGAAAAAAATATCTGAAGGCAATAATTTATTATCCCAAACAAGCGTTAGCTTGAATGGGATATTTGTCCCGAAACGAGATTTGGAAGCGTATCTCTTTAAATGTCTGAATCACTTTTGAAATTGTTGCCACAAAATATTATCACTCTGTATTATACATTGTCCTCCAAATGTTAAGAAACAGCATGATTGTGTCTAATCTGAGAATGGAGCAACATAAAAACATGAAATTTAGATGAGATGTTCACTAAACAGTTTTTTGATGAATGCGACATAGAATAATTCTAAAGTTTAACCCAAAAATGAATTACAAAAAAAATTGAGGAAACTTGTGGTGGTTATATTACAAAAATGATGAGTTCTAAGGTGTCCTATTTCGATCCATCCGATCGCTTGCCGCCACTTCAATGAATCGGGAAAACGACTTCTTCTCGACATTGATAGACACTCGTGGATATTTTCAACGAAGCTGATATTAAGAATTAAAAATCAACACTGGTGAACAAAACTTACAGTTTTGCATCAAGATCAAGATAGTACTTTCGGTTCAAGGTGTCAACTACTAATGAGTTTTAACCTATATATCAAGTAAGGCCGGAGGCCGCTCACTTTTGTTTAGATAAATCAGAGGTGCTTAGCACCGCGCCCTTAGGCGAAAGAATGGTTTGTGTGGCAAAGTCATACAGGAAGGCAGTCATGAAATTATAAATTGATATACTTTTGTAGATGTAGAAACATTCGAAAACTTTTTGAGCAGGTGCTGGGTGCGTGCTATTTGCAGTGAGGAATTGAGTGACTGAAATGAACATGAGATACGGAGAGTAAGTCAGAATCAAATCACGTAACCTGAGGTCGCGTTCTGGTTCGTTGATAAATACTGCTGTATTACTCAAAGTTTTATTAATTTAAGAGTAAATAACTCTTGTAGGCCT
>KK113388.1:122445-192070 GCA_000611955.2 Stegodyphus mimosarum
CGTTCTGTCCCCGGATATGTTGTAGAGACATTAGGTATTTTTTTGGAACAAGAGAGATGAAAAATATGCAATTCCTTCACCGGGGATCGAACCACAGACCTCTGAAATACCGGCTCAGTGTGCTGTCCATTACACCACGAAGGCACGCTAAGAACGTAGGAGATATACCTTATATACTCCCTTTTTTAAAGGGCGACTAGGGTTTTAGGGGACCTAGTCGCCAAATCCTGGGTGTGGAGAGTCATCATCCACAACCCTTTTAGTTCGGGCCCCACTGTAGAGACATTAGGTATTTTTTTTGGAACAAGAGAGATGAAAAATATGCAATTCCTTCGCCGGGGATCGAACCACGGACCTTTTGAAATACCGGCTCAGTGTGCTGACCATTACACCACGAAGGCACGCTGAGAACGTAGGAGATATACCTTATAATGTTATAAAACAGGCAGTTATACGGAAGTCAGAAAAATGGTGCAATCACATTCTAAAGTGTCATTTGCTGATACTAAAAAGTTGGTAAAATCAGTGCGAACACAAATATTCTACACTTAACAAAGTAACGAACTTGAAAACGTAATCAAATATAAATCACCAGAAATCGGAATAAATAAACACAAACAGTTAAACTCAATTAAAAAATAAACTAAGATTCAAACTGCAAATCCCAGTAATCACAGCTCGCTTAAAAATATGGGCTCAGAATTTGATGATATGGAACCTGATGAGAGAGTGATGCGAAACTTGTCTTTTCTTACTGCAGTATTTCCTCCATCCCTTGTGCTGCACCCTGGAAAATGTTCTCGGTGATGAGATGGCTAAATCATCGATAGGTTCGAGCATTCTCGGCTGCTGCTTACCTGATCGTTTTAGACGGACATGTTACTTATTTTAATGTTTGTGACAAGTATTCTTGAGGTTATCGAAAAATTCCTAAAACGTATGAATAAATATAAAGTTTGTATAATTTTGTTGCTGTAGTTTAATGGTTTAAATCAGTAGTTCTATAAAAAATGAAAGCATAAAACTGGTCTAGTTATTTCATTACTTTCTAAATTTTTCAGTGTAGATTTGTTTAGATTGCTGAAATACATTAAGTATCCACTAGAAATCTTATATATTAACTAAATTTACGAGGTTAATTTTTAACAAAATAGATGATCTTTACAAAACTCTTTCTTCGTGAAATTTTTCTTAAAAAATAAAGTTAGTATTGATGCACTATTTAATCAGTCCAATGCGTCTTTGCCATGAGAGTATTAGTTATCTTGATGAACGTTTTTAGAGTGTTATGATACTTTAAAATTTTTCATTGCAATGCATGTGAATAGTCACGTTATTTAAATAAATTAAAACAGTTCGTAGGTTTCTCGGAGAAACATCTTTAACCATGTGCATAACATATGACATCAGAAATAGTTATTAATAATTATGCTACTGATGTAAATATTTATTGAAATCATCAAATAAATATAGAATAAGAAATATATCAACATAATATACATCACTAAAAAATAAACAAAAATTAAAATAACGATGTTTTAATGCACATGTTGATATTGCAATGCATATAATGATACCCAATGATATGATTCCAATGAATGATTATGATTCCAAAACTAAATAAAAGGTATTAATTAGGACTTGGAACAATTGCTTTCAGAAAAGTGATTTTTTAGGCCAAGAGAAAGGCAAGGGGCCAAGCGGTAAAGTCGCTGAACACTGGTATTTCTGTCCGGAGTTCGAATTTCGGCGAAGGGCTGGCTGCATGGGTATTTTCGAGGTTATCCCTATGTGTAACATATTACGAGCCCGTTCTCCTTAAGTCATCTACGGAGGCATCCCTCCCCTTGGCAGATAGCCTTCGTGTGGTTGCATTAATTAAACAAATCAAGGCTAAATGTATGATACAACTAAGCTAAATGTATGATTAATTTCGCCGTAGGGCAAGATGAGAAAACATTTCAGTATGAATGAAATCAGTTCATTCTTTCCAAGCAACAACCAATTATAATCGTAAATAATTGTTTGATTGCCAAACCAGGAAACAAAAACCTTTGAAACTCTAGGATAATTCGTATGACTTCATGATTTAAATTAAATGTAATATAACAACATTTTCTCAATATCAATAAAAGAATAAACTTGGCATGAATATATCGCGTCAATTACACTAACTAAAACAAAAAAGTTGCGAGCAGCAGCTGTTTATTTAAAAGGCTGGCATCAATGAAACGTTTCCGACATACAATGACTTCACATGTAATCGCGGGCTTTCTACAACGTCAGAATATGACCTTATATAATAATAACATGCTTAAAGTTTGACAATCCTATTTTTATCTCATATTTTGTAAAACTTGGAGTTTTTTATTAACAAACTCTACGATCTAAAAGAGAGCAGTGGCAGCACCTTCCGAAATAAAGCAGAATTTTATCTTCAGCGGGCAACAACATTGCCCGCTGAAGATAAAACTGAATGGATGAAAAATGAGTGTGAAAATTAACGTTTTTAGAGTTTTTAATAAATATCTCTGCTGATTAAAGTCGTTTGAAGATGATAATGGTCGAAGTGGTTTCCCACGAATTTTTGGAAACGCGAATAATATATTTAATGTTTTGTAATGCCATTTTTAGTTCATATTTTGTAAAATTAAAAAGAAATTTATTAAGAAACTCTACAATTTAAAAGCGAGCAGTGGCAACACTTTTTGAAATAAAGCAGATTTTTATGTCAAGGATACAAGACTGTTGCCACTCTGAGAAATGAGGGCAAAAATTAGCGTTTTCGAGAGTTTTTAATTAATATATCGCCTAATTAAAGTCATACGAAGATGAATGTCGTCTAAATGGCTTCCCACGAATTTTTGAAATCTGGGGGTTGCCTCTCTCGAAGCTCAACTCCCCCTTCATTCCGCAGGTGATAATGCCACAAACAAATAGACGCTCACAGAATTTAATAGTATAGATACCTCGCTAAAGGAATTTTTAACATCAGAATAACAACTCTGTATATAACAATGAGTAAACAGTGAGATGCCATGTCTTACGTGTTAGTAAAATCAGAAATGCTAGGCTAAAAACTTTCCTAATGTAAAAAAAAAAGAAACTTTTACAAAGAAATAAATTGCTGTCAGAATTTAGAAAAAAACTGTTTCTAGAATTCTATTTTAAAATATAAAACATACTTTTTTCATCCTTTTGAATAATTCGGCTTGCCATTTCCCACTTCTGATATTTGCGTGCAATACAGGTTCTGAAGAAGGAAATATCTTCGAAGAAATGTTTCCTTCTCCCTTCTCGGGACCAACGATGCGTTAGAGGCCACGTGACCACAGCTGAATGCGTGAGCAGAGTTGACGGAAACTTTTCCTTAGTAAGACTGACTCCTAATGAAACGTTATTCCACATGATAGAAAGTTACATCGCCCAAGGAAACGGATATATCTATACGTGAATGTGTGTGTGTGTGTGTTCGCATCATATTTTCTTTCCACATAAGTTCAGACAGACATAAAGATAAAAGCGAAATTTCTTTTTGCTTCGTCCCAGAAAGACATCCGACCACTTTTTGAAATAGCTGAATGCCTACTGTTTTATATTCAAGTTCTTTTTCTTTTAAAACTGTCAAATATTCATTCCTGTAAGATAAATCAAGGTTTCAAAATTAATTTGGTTCCATTTCTTTTCATTTGAAGTTTAACATTTAAGTACAATGTTTAATAAGGTGATTAGAATAATTTCAGAATGAATATTTATCGACTGTTTTATTTATATTTTTTTAAATTCGAAATACTTTATATATTACTATAAGATGAATATAACACATTAATCCTGCTATTTAATTTAGTTCACCTTCTTTGGAAATTATTTGATAGTAGGTAGAAAGTTATAATAATATCTTTATCATATATACATAGTAACTTCTTTGTAATTGGTATTTTTTATTATCCTCAGTGGTAGAACAATAACTGTAATTTTAATACTTGAGAATAAATGTAAATAAAGGCATTATTATTGTTTATTACTTTATTATTATTTTGTCTTTTTGCTAGAAATGCAAGATTTTGCTAAATATTTTTTGATTGATTTTGCGTTTTGAAAACTAAATTATCATTTTATTATCCTTCCTTGAAAGAAAATTTAAATCCTTTCGTGGTGTAGTAGTAGTATGTTTAGTTAGTACTCACAGATTCATGATTCGAATACCTGCGAGGATATTTTTTCGAATTCTGTGTTTTGAAAAATGAACCTCTACAAAATCTAAATCTGCCTAATTGTTTTTGAAACTATCGTATACATAACCTTATTGTATTCCGAACAAACGTTTAGCTGTATTAATTGTTTATAATGTTACTGGAGCAGCATTTCTCGCATGAGCATTTTACGGGATAAAAAGGTATTTACTTCTGTCAGTTTTAATCGAATCATAATTAGTTTTCAATTTAGATTTAAAAGAGATATGGGGAAAATTAAAAATGAGCCAAACAATTAGAGCATTGATCTGTTTGTTTTCTATGTCTCATTAAAAACGAAAGATCGAATTTCCACTATATTTTGAATATATCTAGCTGTAAAGAAAATTTTCCACCGAAACATGTTCCTAACAAAGTTATAAAAAAACACGAAAGCAGCACCTTTAGTGCGGGTAGTAATCTCTACACAAATCTATGATTTTCTGCCACACTTTGATAGTTTTAAAAAAAGCCTTCGGGAAAGAAACTTGGTGGCACGAGTCCAAAAAGAGATCAACCTCATTTCGGACGTCCTGTGCAGAATGGAAGATAGCACCAGCAAGATGTAGCTGCAAGTGTGAGAAAGAGTAGATGTCCGAAGGAGCGATGTTGGGGCTATATAGTGCTTGCGGCAAATGATCCCATTTGAGTCCGTACAGAGTCCAGTCGGTGAACGTAGACACATTTGGCCTTGCATCATCTTGATGGAGCATTACCTTTTTTGCGCCGGAACTCAGTTCGACATTTTTCCTCGATAGCAGCGTCAACATGGACTATCATCTCGCAGTACACCTTACTGAGGAGTATTTTATCTTTTTTCACATACTCTTTGTAGATAATACTACAGCAATTCCACCATATGCAAGCCTGATCCTTTTTATAGTCAAATTGCGTTTTGAGACACTATCGACCAGCTAACAGGGAGCAGACCAAGCCCCTTTTCGGCCTGTGTTGTTGAAATAAAGTCACTTTTCTTCAAAAGTAACGACCCGGTCCAGAATTTTTCAGAATATTCGAGCAGATTAGTGCACGCCCGAACACGTCTCTCCTTATTTGCTTGAATTGGCTCATGAGGCAGTCAGCGATTGAACTTGTACATCACGTTTATGAGATGCATAGCGCAACTAGTGGCCATGGCACCTAACATCTAACTCCTTAGCAAGCTCTCGAGTGGTTGCATACTAATCTTCTTCCACAAGCAACAGTAGAACGGCCAGAGTGCTCTGCTTCGCGAATGTTATAGTCTTTGTGTTTTAATTTTCAGTGCCAAACCTATGATACAGCATTAGTACCTAAAGCTGTACACGTGATTTGGTGACATTCCGTAGCTAACGTTTCGCAACAGAACTGGTAGCTAATTTTGTTTCTAATCTGGGAGAGTGACAGTTCCATTTAAGATACCTTGTACTTAATGATAACGATATTGTTTTAAAAATTTCACGGCATAAAGTTCTAAATCAAGTTTCTTTCTTTTAAATGCCAAAAATCGTCTGACAAAAGTGATTAAACACGTCAACACGAACTGTTCACGCAGATGATATCTGTGGCGGCGGAAAGTTTCATTAAACCATTACATTTCTTTATACTTTAATATGGTTTCTGTTATAGAAGAAAATTATTTTGTAAAAACAATATGGCATATTTAATTATAAAGTTTCCCGTTTTCTGTTTGAAGTGGTGTTTATTAGCTGTTAATCAAATGGCGCTCAAGTTCAATAAGAAGTTCCTTTCTTTAAATATATTTCTTTAATAAATTCAACTACTCCCAGTTTCTACAGACTAAACTGTAAACATATAATAATTAAATATCCATACATGAACATCTCATAATAATCCGATAATATAATTCAACTAAAAATAGTTAACTGTTAAAACAGTTATAGGTCAGCTACATTCTAGCAACCGAATTCTATGACTGACAACTCGAAAGAGTTTTGCCAACGCAGGAAAGCAAAATGATGTAAATAAATTAAGAGAAGCATAAAAGTAAACGCTTAGAATAACATCTGTAAAGATATATGAGTCACTGAGTTGAAAACGCGTCAAATTATCATCTTCTAAATATTTTTAGAAATTGTACCTAAGCGATTTAAGAAAAATGAAAGTTATCACCAAGAAATGTTTTCGCATTGTAGGCATTATTGCTAATTAAAGGTAATTTACCTGTGATAAGAAAGTTTAAAATTGATTCTCTTATGTATCTTAAGATCAAGTAATGCTCTATAGTTAACTGAAACCTAAACGTTATAATCTAGTTTATATACTTTAAATCCGAATGAGGGAATTCAAGAAAACTCATAAGTACGAATGTCAATAATTCAACAAGCAAAAATTCGCAGACAGTCTAATTTTAGGAACAGCAGCAGACCGAGTCTTAGCATCAGCCAGTCTGAAATTTATTTTTATATAGTCTAATAGCTAAGTAAATTTTTAAGCGTTTAAGGAAGTATTTCTTTTTTCAATAAAGTAAGTGATGTTACCAAAGAAGGAAATATATTGTAATGCACATTTATTTGAATTTCCTTAATTCAGTTAGAAAAAGTTAATTAATGACGAACGTACTTTTATTTCAATACTCACTAAATTAGCGACGTAATCTATCATCTTCAATACAAATTCCCCTTGATGGTCTTAAGTATACCTTAGAATCAAAACGAAATGGTATATTTTGAATTACTTATTTGGTATGTAATACAAAATCAAGAAATTATTAATCAGAATTACTGCAAATAATTTTGAAAAATTTTCCCTTGTTTTGAATCTTACTTTCAACATGTTCATTTGAAAGTCATTAGAAATTATTAAAAAAATTCTGATGTAGACGCCTCATGACTTCCTTATACGACCTATTAAATTATAAACACATTTTTTATGCACATCATTTGGATGTATTTTTTCGAACTATTCTACCTTCAAGGCAAGCCGAAATTGACATGAAAAATTGCAATTTTTCAAATTAAGTAACCCGATCTATTTTTGCCATACTGGAATCAAGCTTCTTCGAATTTTATTTTTTCAAAATGAGTATTTTCCCAAATATAAGAACTGGAGTACCGTATTAAAAGTTACATTTCATTATTTGCCGAAATTTAAATTCTTTAAATTAATGCAAGAACCGGGAGACCGTATTAAAAGTTGCATTTCGTTATTTACTGAAATTTAAAAAGGTAAAAAAGATAAGTATTAGCAACAACGACAAATTACTTGTTAAATAAATTAAACAAAATTGCTAAGCACGCAAAGATCTTTTATGAGACAAAGCTTAATTGTATTTCTATAGTTTTACTTTTTCACAGAATACAACTGAATAGTACAAAGAAAAATTTACACAAGTTAAATATCAAATTTTTAATATATATCAAGAAATGTTAACGCAATTCTAAACAGAACAGGAAAAAACGGTAAAATTTCCTTGTTTTGGGCTTTTCTGTGCAGCTAGTATCATAGAAAGAAAAGTTACATTACAGGCGCTCATCAATGCTATGAATCACGAAGAAAGCAATTCGCTTGTGAAGTCGCATATACGATGCCATTTTTAAAACTTGAGGGAAAACGTATGTTCAGATTCCGTTGAGGCTTTACAAACACCGCTTCCTTTAGTGCATCTTTCTTGATGCATTAGAAGCAGGTGCGTTATGTCTACGGGAGACAGTTGTTATGCGGAATATACACTATGGAAGGAAGGCAAGCGCGTTTGGGGTTTTGTTAAATATGCTGCGGTAGAATAAACCTCAAATATTTGATATACATTAAAAAACTTCGTCTATTATTTTTAATAATAAAGCCATAAAACTAAATATTGGAGATAAAGCTTCAATTTTATTTATTTATATGAGTAATTATTTTTCTGTTGTTACTTATTTTTCTGAGAAAATTATGAAGACGAAAATTATGAACGTCATGAAGACAGTTTTGCCTCATGTAAAGTTTACTGGATAAAATATTTAGCATAAAAGACGCCACTGAGGTGTGCTATTTTAAGGCATTATTGGAAATGGTTTTGATAATATGAAGGAAATTTGTATTTTATTTGCTTAATTGGTAGGAAACTTTATCGTCACATGTATATTTATTCATTTTTACTTTCTTGTACGAAATGACGGAAACATTGCAATCACGAAAACTTTGGGTAAGATATTTCAATGATATTATCCCTCTTGATTGCTCTTAAATCCATTTGAATGACTTTTTTGTGTACCATCTATACGTACGTATAGAATAAAGGACTCTTTTTTTCAAAAGGGATTGTAAAATGGATTTAAAATAGATTCACAAGAGATTATATATATATATATATATTCTCACCCTATTACCAGACTCACTGAGCTGAATATTTTATTTTAACATGTTGATAAATTGCGCAATTTTTAGGTTTAAAAAAGTTTGAATTAGGCTGTTCTTATGTTCATGTTAAGCGTTTTATGCCTTTAGTTAATCTGAACGTAACAGTTTTAGAATTATCATAACTTAAAAGTCTCGCTACTCATAACGAGGTCGCCATTTGTTTGCATTTGAAACTCTTATTAGAGTAGTGAATTAAGTCAGCTGATGCACCATCTTCAGTGTCCTTTTGCCCAGTGGGATTAAAAGTTAACTTTCAAGTTTGCCCAGCGAAAACGTAA
Organism: Stegodyphus mimosarum; assembly: GCA_000611955.2. NCBI lineage: Eukaryota > Metazoa > Arthropoda > Arachnida > Araneae > Eresidae > Stegodyphus > Stegodyphus mimosarum. Next base: position 131,300 of record KK113388.1, read on the forward strand.
TTTAATTTTAACTGCAATTGTTTTCTTAACTGTTTTTAATTGTATTTGGTGTTTTATCATTTTCTGTATTTTACAATTTTTTATGAACATGTTTTGAGTTTTATATATTTTTGTCTTGCCGCGAAGTGAGAATGGAATTGATTGAATGAGAAAGGTATATCTAATGAAATTCGAGGAAATAAGTTTAAATGAAGTGAAGCAAAAACTGTGTGTGATTTAATAGGCCGTGCAAAAAAGTCATGTGGTGTAGCCACCAAATATTTTACTTCCTTGTACGAAGTAAAGGAAGTATTGTAATCGCGAAAAATTTCGGATATCGTATTTGAATATAAATATCCATTTTGGCTGTTCCCGAATCAATTTGATTTTTTTTGCATGAGGTCTGTATATATGGGCGGAATGAAATGTTGATTTTTTCCCAGACGGATTGTAAAATGGGTAGAACGTTGATATTTCGTATATTGTAGTGTTGTACATCTGGTCGTGCACCATCCTTTTCTATTGCAATCGGCAGCACCCAAACTAGTATATGTATGCATATGTACTTCTGCTTATAGAAGTGTTTTAAATGAAGAAAATATTAATGTTTCGTCAATGTCAAATTAAAAAACAATTTGGCCAAATAACGAAATCTAACCTTTATTGCTATCGCCCGGTTCCTATACGTATGTCTGAGAAAGTTTTATATTCGTTGTAAAAAAATAAAGAATACAAGAAGTTTGAATCCCGTGCAAGAAAAACTGGACGGGAAAAACTTCAGTAAGTATTTTTATAGCTTAAAAACGTAAGCTTTCTTCTTATTATTATTGTGTTACACTGTATTTTCACTATAAGTTAAAAGCCAAATATTTATACTCCTTCCCTTTAAAAAAAAGAAACTGCGTAATATTTCCTGAAACTCACAGCATTCACTTTCATCAATATGCAGCATACCACATGCTAGCAATAAAAGATGAAACGATCTAAGAAAAACCAACCCCTCTTTTTTTTCTCCTTTCTTGATGGACGTGGTGGTCTACGCATGCATGGTTAAACACTGGCAGCTTTCTTGCGTCTCAACTCATCTCGAGGTACCCGCTTGGCGCGTGCCAACAATTTTCCGAGCAATACCTCCAGTACGCCGCAATGAGTGCCCGTGACCGAGTAGTAATAGGGTTACTTTTGGCGTGCGTTTTTTGGACCGCCGTCGCCAAGGTAAATCCTGATATTGGAAATAGATTAATCAGGAATCAGCTAGTTCACGAAATTAATGTTAGGAGGGATATGCAAATGATTGCGTTACTTTAAATATTTCAATTTTTTTACTAAGCTGTTTTTAGCGTTTAAGCAATTTTTATGTGGCAAAACTTAAAACATTTATATATTCGTTTAATGTTCGTTATAGACGAATGTTAATATCAGATTAATAAGTTATCCTAAACATTTGTGTCAGAAATTTAGTGTATTTCATTTAGATGATGAAAACAGGTGTTAAATATTTTAATAAGTATATGAGATTACATATTAAATAATTTTCATAAATGATTTATTACACTACTTGGTAAATCTATGATATATTTTAGTAACAAATGTTAATTAACAAGCCATTTAAAAATTAAAAACTTTTAATTTTGCATTTTAAAACTGTACATTTAACTCAAGCTCTCTGGACTCCAAACGGACAAAACTCTAATTATTTGCTGTATTTTTTTCTTTTTATTTAAGATATAGAAAAGTACATTCCAAGCCTTCAAATAATTATTTTCACTTATTTTAGATCAACAAAAACAAACAAAAAGATTGTATATTTATTGTAAGGTCAATATAAAGAGAAAAACTGTTTTTCACTTGGCATAAAAGTAACTTATTTTGTTTCATGGAAATAAAAACGAATATATATATATATATATTTTAAATATACAGTTGTAAGATTTATTTAGCTAACAAGATAACAGATAATTTTATGTGAAATCTTTCCGGTAACTTCTGTTTCCATTCAGCCTTCAATAGAATGCGATTTTTTAGCCTAAAGAGCGAGTAATTGTATAATTTAGGAAGTGAGAGAGAGCTTTGGCGACGCACCAAGACAGCAGTTTGCTTCATGAATCGGCCACCTGTTTGCTGATCTCTTTCTGTTTAGTGATTTTCTCAATTGCTTATCGCTTAGGTTTATAAATAGAGGATAGATGGAGGTACGCTGAATATACTGTGATGTTATATATATTTCAGATTTCGTATTTATAAAACTTCGCGAATAACAGTAGGTTTATTTTGTTAAATTATCTATATCTGCAAGGTATAGTTTTAATCGTACTTTTAGTGTTATCGCTGTATTCTTGGATTTCTAAATTTTCAGTTAAATGAAAAGACACGAATTAATCGGAGACATAAGAAGATTAAACTCAATGCGCTTCATGGTTTAAAAGGTTTGAAGTTGCAGAATCTTTATTGAAATAAAATTAATTTCCCTTTGTACCATTGCAATAACTACAAGAAAATAAAAGAAATCTCACTTATTTGGATTTTTGGAATAATCGGCCAGACTCTGAAAAGTTAAAACTAAGCTCAGTCCCTCATTTGCGAAAAAGGCAACAATGGGATCTTTTAATTTTGCACGATTTTCTTATCTTGCGGTAAGTTGCTAATGCAAGCTGTATTTCTTTGACTCTAAAAAGTAGTCTAGATTTATAATAAAATTAAACGCACACACACGTCCTAAAAGGGTTTCATTCATGTGATGATGTGTAGACCCTTTATTTTTTACCACGATAATTTCCACGACGATGCTTGTAAACTGCGGTGTTTTTGAACCGCTTTATTTTCGACCGTGATGTTTTGTACCACGATGTTTTAGAACTGCGATGTTTTCTACTTGCTTTCCTTTTTTTTCTGCATGACAATGGTTTCGCTTTCAGTTTTTTTCTACACACCTTTACACCCGCAATGTTTTCGGTAGATGCCATGTATGTACTTTGTATAGTAGCATATGCTACTATACATTTCTGCAGTGTAAGAAAAAAATAGACGCACCTAGAGGGATCAAATTTTGAATATACATAGTCTGCCACACGAATATGTGCATCTCGAAGTCCGAATTTTGAATTCCTTTATTTTATTTCATATTTTGCGCTATTTAGTGAGTTCTTGATTAGGAAATTCAGCAGTTTAAAAGCATTGTTGCCCTCGGCGAAACGTAAGATATTTATGTTATAAACTTAATCAGAAAACTACGCGTTTTGGAAGAAATGTGTTGCCACTCAAAGCATCAGATATTTATATTACAAATTTAACGAGAAATCCCGCGATTTTAAAGAAATGTGTTGCCACTCGGCAAAGCGTAAGATATTTGTCTATCAAATTTTATCAGCAAATTCATCCATTTAAGGATTCATCCATCCATAGCGATATTTATCACTACCATAAATAACATATTTTTATCTTCTATACACCGGTATCTTGTCATTCGACAAAGAGGTAAGAAATTTAGTTTTTATTTCAAATTTAATCCTTTTATTATTGATTAGCGAATTAAGCAAAAAGTAATAAAATGCTTTTCGTTTCAGTGAAATTACATTAGATGAACTCATTAAAATCATTATCTATGTTTTCTTTTTTGTAATAACTATTTTAAGCAGTTAGTCGCAAAGACGGCGAGTTTAATAAATAATAATTTACAATAATATGCTCAAGCGCATTTGAAATAATTTTGTCTTATAACTTACCTATCATGTTTTTCAATGCTGCTTAAAGGAAAGAATGTGTTTGTGCTGCATAATTTATACAAATTTAAAACGACCGCACTTGTATGAAGACTATAATCATAATTAGCATCGTAAGGAAATGCGCCAAATTTTAAACCAGCGTGCAGTGTTCGTCTGGATCGAGCAGTGCGTACTCAAACTTTTTCCAGGCTTGCTTCAAGTTGCTCATCTGTTTCAGACGAACAAGCTTAAGCAGTGCGCTCTCATACGTTTTCCAGTCTTCGTTCCAGTTCGTTTTCCATTGCTCGTCTGCTTCAGACGAACGGGCTTGATGAGTGCGTAAATGAACGTTTTTAGTCTTGATTCCAGTTGCTCGTTTATTGTTGAAACTCGTGATGCATTTTTCTTTCGTGTTTGACGTGTAGATCGAGCAATCGATTTTCGTTTTGGTGGCATTAAGACTACTGTTCCTTCCAGTTGATTTTGCAAACATGACTTGAGTCCTGTGTCGGAACAGGGAGCTTACTCAAATTTATGTTCGTGCGTGTGTAGAAAATATAACAAAGATAAGAGGGGTTAACTTTACCCTTTATTTCTCACAGCGTGCAGCCGTTTCCTCACTAGAAATTCTTCTGGTATTAAATTTTGTCTCGTGAACAATGTTTACTACAAACTGGTTAATGTTAGATTTTATAAAGATTTTAGTTGCTAATTGACTAATGTGTTTCATTCTTTTCTTGTTTTCCGAATTTCGAAAGTAATACTTTATCCTAAAGATACATTTCTGGAAATGTTACTATTTCGAAATATTTATTTTTTTCTCAGTTGCATTCATGTTGAATCTTATCAAGTGACAATGAGCTTAATTTCATAAAAACTTAACACAATTAAATATTTCGCTTAAAACAGATAGCAAAGTATCTAATAAAAATTATTGTGGTATGATTATATAAGGATCCACCAGCGGCCGGGCGGTAAAGTCGCTAAACACTGCTAGTTAGGTTTGAGGTTCGAATCCCGCGAACGGGCTGCCTGCTGGGGGTTTTAGTGTTCTTCCTAATGTGTGTAAATAAGCCGGTTTCCCTTAGAAAATTCTCCACGAAGGCATCCATCCTGTTAGACAGATACCCTTGGAGAGGTTTGCCGTAATCAAATAAACCAAACCAAACATTACTACACAAACAAATGTATTTTTTAAAATGATTTTATTGAAATTTAAAATATCTAGTCTGGAACTCAGTTGCTCTTAATTTATCGATACAGTTTACCCAGTTCTTCTTACTTTACTTTATGCTCTTACTTTATCGAATAAAATAAACGTAAAAACATATTATAAATGTGTAGATATTACATTTAGTTGCTTCGCAAGCGTGAATGTTGTAGGGAATATACAAAGCTTGATAAAGGGAAAATAAATTCTCACTCCGCAAGTAATTCCTTTTATTAAAATTGATATTAAATTTCAAACATAGTCACTACTTATATTGTTTATAAAAATAATAGAGACAAATAAGAAATTAAAATATACAGAAAAATGTAATTCTTATAAATTGTAAAAACTGTATACAAGTTAGAATATATGTGATAACCTGTAATGTGAACAAATGTCAGAATACTAAATGGAAATCGAACAAACGGAAAGTTTGCTAAGTTGTACATTTGAATTTAAATAAATTAAGCTACTCAAGGATGCAAATTTTGCATCGGAAATATTGCTTAGTAAGCGTAACATAGAGGAATGTGTGACTGAAATCCGTAGCAAACAAAAAAGAAAAAAAATATATCTGGAAGGTTTCAGATTTTAAAGATTTCCGAAAAGGATTTATTAAGGTTCTTCGTGCTCTCACTGAACCCACAGTCTACCAATTTGCTGTTGCATTCACCTCTGCTTTCCCTTTTTTTTTTGTCTTTTTAGCTTTATTATTAAGCATCGTTTTCTTTGTACTCACGCCATACACAATTCAACAGCAAAATTGCAACACGTTTAAACGGAACATAAAAGCATATGTTTAGAATTCTAGATGCAGTGTTAAGTTGTTGGCATACATTTTTCTATTTTTTTTCAGTTTTTTTCGTACGATTAATTCATTTCAGACTTTTATCTTTTTTTTTTCTTTATATGTCTTTTTACTAGTAACGTTTTGTGTGTTAACTTAAAATCAAGTCATTTTCTTCGCACTTACGCCATTCAATAGTAAATTCACAAAATATTTAAAATCATCGTATCCTAAAAATTTTCGATTGACAGTCTCGCACACTGGAAATTAAAATGATTTATCCGTACATGTTGACGCTTCTCACTTTCAAATTGTTGAGCTTTTAATCAAGCATTTATTAAAATTTTACAAAATTTGAAACATAAAATTCAAAATTCAAAGTTCGAGCTTCCAAATGCTTGTGTTAGAGTGGAGGACTACGTTCTTCAAAATGACATGGCTCTAGGTACGTCGTTTTTTGACAATGCGAGGAACATACATACATGCATGCAGATTCTTCAGTACTTAATTTCTTCAAAAATAATGCAGGCCGATAATGTTTGGTGGCAACAAGTCATTCTCCGTTTATAGTGAACCGAAGCAAAATCCCCTTTTCAGACTAATAGCTTCTTTTGGGCTAAAAAATATTTCCGAACTTCGCTTTTGAGCTTCTAATAATCAAAATTTGTATTATGAGTATATTAACATCAGTTCATAGAATGTTTAGTAATAGTTCAAGATTACATAAGCTTCTATTATGTTTAAGTTATGAACCAATTTTATGTTTTTTTTTTGGTTTGAAAGTATAAAGCCACTCACTTTTAAGAAATTTCGTTTGAAAGCTTAATTATTTTACTTTCAGAATCGGTGTAACTTCACTTATCTGAAGGAAAGTTGTAGTTATTTCACTGATAAGGAAGAACTGCTTTAGAGATGACATTAACAGAAGCGTGGAAATAAGTGGCAATGAAATTTTTGACTTCGGTTTCTATTATTTTATTCTTGTATCTTTTATTTTATTTCTTATCTCCTATTCTATTATATTATTCTTCAATATTTTATTTTATTTGTTGAGTTCTTCTCCTTCCATTTTCTTAGAAATGTTAAACTTTTATTTTCTGCAAGATGTTTAACATCTGTTTCCTATACTTGTATTTCATACGAACCATGGTTTAAATCACGTGTATGGCCAACCAATGGTTGAATAGCTAAAACAGTAAAAACTAATAATTCTCTTTCGGTTTGTTCCTGGCAGTCTGCTTGCATGGTTTTCCTCATGTGGAAAGTAGCTACTGGCTATTTCTTAGAGAAATTTCATTACGAAGGCATTTTTCCTCACAAGAAAAGAGTCCTTGTTCTGTATTGAATTCTTTAATCATTCATTGATTTAAGTAAAAGTTTTGCTTTTTTAAGATCATACTGAGAAAATTTAAATGTTGATAGAATTTTAAGAGTATTTTGACTTGAAAAAAAAATGAAATAACAAGAAAAGAATAACACATCTGAATGGGCTCAGATTTAAATAATCACCAAAAAGTCTTTCTTCAGGTCTTTCTACTCTTTCGCTGAGTTTTTAGTCTATTGGTCTCTGTTGCCCTCACTCCTGCTAAACAAGTTCCTTTTTGTCTTTTTAGCTTTATTATTAAGTATGATTTTCTTCGCACTTATGTCATACAGTATTCAATAGCAAACTTATAAAACTTTTTAAAGCAGAATGTGGTTAGAATTCTCGATGCAGTATTAATCCTTGACATACATTTTCTATTTTTTTCAGTCTTGTTTTAGTTTATCATATCAATGTACAGTTTTCTTAGTATGACGGCTGGCAAAACCTTTTTTGTAGTTTTATTATTAATGTTTTGTGAGTTAAATTTATTAATTAAATATATCATATTCTTCGCACTTACGCCGCATAAAATTCAGTTGTAAATAAAAATCACAAAATATTTAAAATCAACATATCTTCAGAATTTCTGATGTACAGTTTCGGGCGCTGAAACTAACAATGTTTTAATCTGTACAGTGTTGCCACTGCTCGCTTTGAAATCGTTGAGTTTGTTAAAAATTCATTAAAGTTTTACAAAATATGTAATATAAAATTCGAAATTCAAAATTCGGGCTTTCAGATGCTTATGTTCGGGTGGAGGACTGCATTATTCAAAATTTGATGGCCCTAGGTACCGTAATGTTTCTACAGTGACAGAAACATACATACATACATATTCTTCATTTTTAAATTTATTTAAAATAATATAGAGCCATAATATTTGCTGAAAAACGATCTGAAAAGTGCTTCATTGTTTATTGTTAACGATGCTAAATCCCGATTCAAAAGTATAGTTATAATAGCTCATTCGGATTAAAGCCATTTTGGGCTAATTAGAATAAAAATGCTTGCATTCTGATAATTTTGTATGCATATTCGTAAGACGTTCTAGTACTAAAAACATTATTATAAGCATGGTTACTTTATTTTAAAATAAATTAAAAACATTTGTTTTCTATTTCTACTGGAATTGAACATCTTTGTCAGAAAAGCTCAGTGGACATGCAAATAACGCTAGGTTTTAGTTGACATTTGCAATTCTCAATAAACATGTGTTAAGAATCACAGAAAGTGGTTCAATATACAACAGAAGGTTTTGATAATAAATTAAAGATTGCTGTGTGAGGTTCATATTATTTTTACTAATAGTTATTTCAATTTATTAGCTTTTTCTGTCATGTTTTGTTACTTTCGCGTTTCCTCACCAAGATATAAATTAGTTACTATGAACGAAATATATACTTAAATTAAAGAAGCGAAAAGGATAATCAGAGCATGTTTTCGCTACTGAGTGGGCATGTTTTCGTTTCTGCCACTTGTTCGAATTCTGAATCTCATCTTCGCATTCTTGCCGTCGAAGTTTAATGTCATTCCGGTGTGGTTTTATAAGTCAACCTGCCACGCTACATTAACTTATGTAGTCTTGAACTAGTTATGTTTAAATTTAGTTTAGTTTACTATTATCATTAGTTTTATACGAAAATTGGATGGTGGATTTATAAGCACAAAGACTGTGTCGTCTGTAGGTAAATGAATGCAATAAAAGGGTTTTTTTACACTCTTCCCCTGCTGTATTTATCTTCTAGTCTTAGCGATAAGCCGCTGAACAGAGAGAAAATAGCAGTGATTGCTAGATTTAAAAGAATTCGCCTGCCTGGAAAATGTTTTTCAATTACAACTATATTTTTGAAATTGTAATTTATCTTCTGCTACTTGACAATTTTATTTTCATGGAAAATGTCGCTTTTAAAAAAGCAATAGACTGAACGCTATATCTGTGCTCTTTCCGAAGAAAATTATTCGCATCTAATTATTAAAACTGTTGTGAAAGCCATGATTTTTTTATGTAAAGCAACGATAGATAATATTATTAATAAGAAAAGACAAAGGCATCAAAGTTTGGCTTTAAGGAGAAAAATTGTTCAAATTACATATCCAATTTAAAAACGGAATGTTTTGTATCTTTCAATGGTAAGAACTTTAAAAGAGCATCTGCGAAGTCAAAGAGCAGTTGTATGAACATTAAAATGTTCAGTGTTAACACCAAACAAAGTGATTAATGTTGATTTGAATCTTAAAAGAGCGCAAAAATGTAATGTGCATCGTCTTTCTCCACGACATACCGCCGAAAGCAGAACGTGCAGAATTCTCTATGAAAAACAATTACTCCGATAAAAATGGAAAAATGTTGTGAGAATAGATGAATCTTGGGTATATTTAAAAAGAGATCCATTTATTATCATCGAAGAGAAGAAAGCAATCTTAGAACATGGTTCAAAGAATCTAAAGAATGTTTTCCAAAGAGATTTATGATTGTTGCTGATTTTTGATGTAACGACAAATAAAAATTAAAGAGAGAGGGGGAATAAAACTAGTAAGATTCAATTCCATATATTATGAGGAACATATTTTATACCCAATTTCCAAATATGAAATACCTTCTTTTTACCCACAGTGCCATCAATCAGTAGAACTGTGTGACAAAGCAAGCAGCGGCACCTCAAAATCCACTGTTAATTCTCTGAAACAATAGAACAAGATACGTATAGCAAGGCCATAATCTTCACTCAGATTCCTACTAAATATCGTGATGTAAAGCTGTGCGAGAGGATTTTTGAGCTTTTTGACTTTTAAAAAGCGAACTGTCCAAACGTCGACCTACAACCTTCCTTGGACTTTGGAAAGCTGTGCGAGAGGATTGGCGTACCTCTTTCGATACTAAAGACTTTACTATTTTGGAAATTACAGTATAAGAAAATAGTGAAGGGGTATCTAATGGAACATTTAAAACACAAAACGTTTAAATAAAATATTTCTGTAAATACAATGACAGTCGTCTAAAAAAGTGTACGAATAGCCTCTATACTAGGCTTTGCAGCTGTTATTTAATGACCTATGAGGATTATTATCTTCATACATATTAACGTATGAGGTCATCTTAATAGGCCATAAGCACGCAAATATTCTGAAAAAAGTGAAATTTATTTAGTAAATGTTAATTCAAAAGAGGAATAATGTAATGATATTTCCCGAAGCAAATTTTGCTAACACAAAAAGATGATGAACCATTTGCAGTTAGCGTAACGTATAGAAATTCTAAATTTTAAGTGGGAAATACTATAAAATTGAGACTGCAATAATACGAGTATACATCGTTTTATTGCGGATTATAATTTAGTTTAACAAAATAAAGTAAATTTCCCAATAAATCGAGTCATATAAACATTCTTTCGCAGTGCAAATAAAAATGACACTGCTTTTCACACAGAAATAAAATTCCTTCCCTTTTGCTCATTTATGTGTTCCCTGAAGTAGGATTTTAAAATTTCTTAAGAAAATTTTTCTTTTGCATTCACAATGGGTCTAATGTTTTTACGAAATAGGTATAATTCTCGGTACGTCTCGACAAATTCCTTGGCAAAATGCGCAGATTGACTGTCTCGACGTAGGATTTCTATAAATCTTCAAATTATTTAAAAAGCGTTATAACTGCGAAACACAATAAAATGGCATTCGCCTACATATTTATATCTGTCTGCAAAATAAAATACAATTTTAAGCTTATATACCAAACATTCTAGGAATTTTGACATATACATTTCAATGATAATATTATGAAGCTTTTACTTATCAATGTATCTGAGAGTATTTTCATTCTCTAATTTATATTAAAAATTTTTAATTTGCTTGAGCAATTTTTAGTTGCATTTCGTGTAAAGATTATTTTTTTACTCTGAATCATTTGCGTTGCTCCTGAAATAAAACTATTGCCAGCCATCGGCTGAGCGGTAAAGTCGCTGAACACTGGCATTTCGGTCTAAAGTTCGAATCCTGGTGAAAGGGCTGATGGCATGGGCATTTTCGTGTTTTTCTCCATTTGTAACGTGCATACCAGCAGTTTCCTTTAGAAAGTCCTCCACGAAGGCATATCTCCTCTTGAACAGATAGTCCTCGAGTGCTCTGCCTTAATGAAATTACCGAAGCCAAACGAAACCTGAAATAAAAGTTCTCCGAAAACTTATTTATCATATAAATAATCATTGATAAAAGCAAATTGTTAACTTTAAAAAAATACTTCTTTTGTTGTTACAGTTATTATTACAATGCGGGAAAATTGTTGCTTTAGTAAATAAAGAAGTAATGAGAAGTCAAGGTATTTCACTTAGATTTACTATTACTTTCTTTACTGAAGTAAGAAAACAAAGTTATTCTTATCTATAATTCAAAATAAACATAATTTACTAAACTGCAGTAAGATGACAGAGGCTACGATTTGTTGACGGAAAACATTATCCACTTATTTTTGACTGAAAATTAAATTCGAAAGTAATTGTAGGAAGTATGCAAAGGCAGGAAAACTGCTATTGAATTTTATCGTGGCGGTTCCTTACTTCCTATCCCGGTGCATAATTTGTGAATGAAGAGGGTTCGCGAGTGTGAGCCTCTGGCATCAGTGGTGGCAAAACGATTTGTACTCCAGTTTTACGAAGAATACTTTAGAGATGGAATAGACTCATCTTCTACTTTCATTCCATTAACAACACAACGGAACTTTCGGATCCATTTATTTTAAAATTACCTCAAGTCACTTATACAGGAAGACTTCTTTTTACGATATAATTCCTTCTGATAGTTTTATGTAACACGAATCTTCATGAAGTATAACGCAATATACATTAAATAATGACTTCAAAATGATGATAACGAAGCAACTATATGATGCCGAATGATGGCTTTAATTCCCCTTTAATTTTTATTTCCAAAAGATTAATTTGTAGGTAATTAGTGACTCGGCCGATTTTAAAGGGAATACAGTAGCCTTATCTTCAATGGGACCTGAAGTTCTGGGGCTTTGCTACCCGCTGTACCATACTTGTTGTAAAACAAAGCTTATAATACCGAATGTGAAAACCTGTATATACAAGTATATTTTCAAGGCTTTCGTATTTCACAATATTAAAATTGCCAAAGGCAATATTAAATATGAAACATTTTGTTACGATTTAGAAGAACTTAGTGAACAATATTTCTGTATTTTCAAAACGCAACTTCTAAACTTGGCTGATCAATCCTTTTTTCACATTTCTGCTCAGTTAGGCGCCACTTAGCTCTATTATAAGAATTTCAAGCTTTGTATTAATTTTCTGGTTTGATCTGACATTTCTGTGACAGAACGCTTCTTCACTAAGGTTCTTATTTCCGTATACTTCCATCATTACCATAATACTGCTATCAACACTCACTATTATTCTTTTCATCGGGAAATTTAAGGTGTCTGTCGGAAACATCGCTGCAAAGGCATGGTGGACGAAAGCACCGTGGAGAAAACAAGCCTAGGAAAAAACGCCGTAGTACAAAACCCCGTGGTACAAAAAAAAGTTAAAGAAGACATCGCAATTTTAAAATATCGTGGTGCAACATTTATAAGGTATTTCTCCCGCCTCCTTAGCATGCCTTCGTGGTGTAATGGTCAGCACACTCGGCGCGTATTCGAGAGTTCCAGGTTCGAGTCGCGGTGAAGGCATTGCAAATTTTTCATATGTCCTGTTTCGAAATAAACTAGTGTCTCTACAATTGTGGTAAAAAACAAAGTAGAACAAAAACTTCGCAGTTTTAAAGCATCATTGTGCAGAATATCATTGTAAAGAATAAAGCACACACAAATCATAGCATGATTCATAACATGTAAGGTATGTCATTTCTGACTATAAACGTTTTAGGAATTTTTTGCGTAGTGATTTGTGAGCGAAAGATAAAGTAAGTAATAATTTTTTCACCTTTCTACTTCATAGTTTTGCATTTAATAAATTTTTACTGAAAAACACAGGGGAAACTTCAGCATTCGAAATCTGGTAATTGTTGAAATCTAATATTACTTGTAGTAGTTAATAGAATTTTAAACTTATGTATCTTCCTCTTTCTAATCTTTCTCATACAATTTTTTTCATGAAAATCTTCAAAAACATCTTTACAAAAGAGGTTACTTAAATTAGGTTAGCAACATGAATTCAAAAATCCTATTTTACTCGATATTGTAGAGTCATTAGGTTATTTCGAAGCAGAAGACATGAAAAATGAGCAACGCCTTCGCCGAGAATCGAACCACGGAACCAGGCATGCGAAGAAGGCGGGAGAAATACGTTATATACTCCCTCTTTTAAAGGGCGACTAAGGTTTGGGGGGACTCAATCGCTAAATCTCGGTGGTGGAGAATCATCACCCACCACCTTTTTAGTTCGGGCGCCAGTGTAGAGTAATTAGGTTGTTCTGAAGCAGGAATCATGAAAAATGAGCCCCGGCTTCACCGGGAATCGAACCACGGACCTCTCGGTTACGTGTCGAGCGTGGTGACCACTACACCACGAAGGTATGCGAAGAAGGCGGGAGAAATACCTTATAACGTTGCATAAATTTTTACTAATATCTATACTTTTAATGCTGCCTTCTTGCTTTTTCAGTAAGCTTTTATTAATTAATACAAAAATCAGAAATGCAGAGATAAAAATGTTATTTACTTCTTATGTTAACAAATTATTAAGCTAAAATTCCCTTAAAATTTTATAATCAGAAGATGTACGCTGCGATGTCATGATTATACCATTATTGGCAGAAGCTTTATTTTTTACCATGATATTTTTAGACGGTGTTTTAAACTGCCAAGTTTTACACTGCTTTATTTTCTACCACGCTACTTTACACCGCGATATTTTCCATCCGCGATGTTTTGCGCAGCGATGTTTTTCCTTTGCGTTGTTTACTTCCTACGTTTAACACCACGCTGATTTTCCCTCGGTGTTTTCCCCTGTAACCAATTTGAGTGGGATTTTGCTAATACATACAGTCAATTTTATTTATTTTTGTACTCATATATTTTGTACTCATATATATGATATCTCCCAAATATAATATTACCGCCCGTATAAAGATGATTCTACATTTCTTGAAGTATTTAAAAAAACAACTTACGTTTCCGAAATTTCATTCTTTGCTAAGTTTATAACAGAAACCAAACTCTCCAGTTTCATATCTAGTTAAAAATATATATAATTAAATTCCATAATAATTCCGGAGGTTACTTCTATTATAAAGATATTTAACATAATACAATTACTTGTGCATAATAATTATAATTAATTTTACGTGTCAACTTAAAAGAGTTAACACATTTTCCAATGTTTGTCAAGTACAGAAAGAAATTCGAAGAAAAAGAAGGTAATGAGATTAGTAGAAAGCCCAGATTAAATAGTCACCATACATTCGATTCTTGAAAAAATTTTGTTTTCTTTGCAGGTCGGGATTTTTTACAATGCAAATGGGACGTTTACTTGTAAGTATATTAAGGATTATACAAATTTCGTATTATACAACAGAAATCCTGGACACTTAAACAAATCAGCACTTCTAATTTTCCAGGGAAAAGTCTTAACATTTTCAGATAAAATTAAGAAATCATTTATTTTTTATTTGCCTGTGTGCATAAATTATTTATCATTGAGTCAAGAGAAAAATTACAAAATTTAACTTTATGTTTCTAGGCGGAAATAAAAAAGAACATATAACTTTATATATTTTTATTTTCATTGTGTTAAAATTAAACAAGCAAATTATTTTTCATGTACATAAATCAATGTGTATTTTTCATGCACATAAAACGATATGCATAACTGCTTCTTTCAATTAATTTGAAGATGAGATATAAATTTTTATTGGTGATAAATAAGTCAAAAATTAATAGTGTATTGTATATTTTCAGAACATAACCTTTCTGATGGCTAAGCAGTGCATCACCGAGTAAATAAGAGCAGTATTTGTCGAATATTGCAGGCCAATAAACATGTCATATAGACTGATTTAAAGTAATTTAACAGTTTCTTCAAAAGTGTGCAGTGTAGCGCAGTATCTGTTTTGATTATTTAAATCAACAAAAAAAAATTAAATATGCAAATAAATTAACAGCCGGTTTGATTTTCCTCAACCAAGCAACAAGAATATGCTATCCGGACTTCCTGGTGATTGGTATCGTACGGGATTTATTAAAAACAAAACGTGCGGGAAAAAATAATACGTTCATATATAGAAATAAAATAAGCCTTCTGAATAAAAAAGAAACAAATATAAAGAAAAATATCGAGCATTTCTAACTTTTCCAAAAGTGTTAACAGCCGCAAACTTACATTACAAGTTGTTAAAGATCAACACATACAACGACATCATTGAAGCTGAAGGACTAATGCAGCCAAAAGGCGCTAAATCGTAATATCTGGTAACCTCCCCATTGGAAACAGCTGTTGTCCCTCCTGAGTGCAAGCCAAACCGACCAGCACTCGGATATTAGTGGCAGCTGTTTCCACGCCGAGGCACTTGCCTTTGCCTGCCTTGCTTTTTAAGCCCGTCTTATAATGGCTTCCACATGTTCACCCTTTACAAAGGCAGCGCATATAATCACCAGGCCTCTTGCGCTTCGTCCACGCAATCACATAATCACACATTACAAAGATGCTTCCTGCTGCGAGGAAGTTCATAGATATGCAACATACTCAACAAAGATAAATATAGAAATAAAAAAGAGTGATTATGACAAGAACGCGAATTTTTTTCCTCTTTTCGAAATTAAATAACAATTAAAGGAGAAAAGACAGCATTTCTTCCTAAATGTCATGTGAGAGGCGCTAGTATTTCAGTTAGAAAGACAAGTGCGTAAGTGCACAGAATTAGGGAGTTATTTATCTGGTATGCATTGCTGCTATCAGTTGAAGGGCAATAGAAAGTAATTACTTCTGAATTATCAGCTGATTAAGAATAAAATGTAAACGCTTTAGGGATGCATACTGCAATTAACTAGACAAATAGGAACACTCTTATAAAGAGAGTTATATTATCTAAACTTTTTTACCGTTTGCTTAGAACTTTCCCAGTTAAATTCACAAATATGATAATTGCTGAATTTTGGTATTAAATACGAAGATTAGTAACTTGCTAATTTAATAATTAATAAAATCAAGACTCTTTATGGAGCTAAGCAACGTACCGATATCTTCAGTGTGAAAACAAAGAACGTAACAAGGGTGTAAAAGACCCTTTTATTAAGAACTCAATTGGTTAGCAGGAGGGGATCCTTTGCTTACAAAACCATCCAGTACTTATAGTGTATCTCAAAAACAAGGAATTTCAAATGTAAACATTACACTGACTAATACTTATCTATCTCTTTTGTTAAAAAATGGGCCTACTTCAGCTTTTAAATCTCAAGAAAGCTCCCTCGATGAGTTCTTTATTCTGTAACATGTTACAACTTTTTTTTCTGTCTTTTTCCTTTTAGGTTTCCTATAATCTGAAACCTTTTTTGTTAGATTCCTGATTTGCATTCTGCGGTATGAAACTTCCGAAAATTTCTGTTTTCCGCATTTAAGCTTTCGATGTTCGTAAAAAAAAGTTGAGTAGATTTTAGGTAAAATTGGACAGCCGTAAGTGGTACTTTACAAGAAGCTCATAATAGTCTTTAATAAAGAGCAGGAAGTGTTTTATATCCCTTTACTTGATATCCAAAATATTTTTCAATGAATCTCTGTATTAGTATATAATCTAAAACTTTACAATTTTAGTATTTTAGATTTTTATATCAATGGAAACAACAGATTACATTTTGGCTAAAATTGATGACCTGAAAGTGACACTTTACTTGAAGATCCAAACTTTCCTACAAAAGTATATTATGAAATAGTTCAAAACTTCTGAAATTTGTTATTCAAATTAGATGTATTATTGAGAATAGCATATTATATTTATAAGCATTAAATGTATTCTTGAAATTAGGCTGAATGCAACGTGAACAAACTTATTATGAAGTATTTAGATCTTCAATTTTGCGCCGAACTGGGCGTTCTGTCAGGAGTTTGCTGGTCTTGCTATATTACTTTGGTTGTTAATTTTTAGTTCAGCAGAATTACAAGCGAAATCTGCCGTGCTCGACATTATTTCCCAAAGGCATAGGCTCTTTCTAAAATATATGGTCCGAATCCATACAAAATAAATGGAAACAAAATAAGAATCTACATTTAAAAATTATTAAATAAAATAGTCAGGATTACTAAAACTGAAATTCAGAAAGTGGCCATTAGAAATGTGTAGTGTGCCTATACACTTCTGTTTATAGCTGTACTGGATAATCGAGTACGATACAATAAAGAACTAAAAAAAAATTGCATAACAACTTAGCGACTACGAACAAGCATTGTTTGTTTTAAAATAAAACTTCCACATGTTCCCCTTTCCCCATGTTTAATATGTTTAAAAGGCATCAGTAAAGTAAACTGTATGTGCAAACAAGACGAAAGCAATGAAGGAATGCTGGAGTTTTTCTTTAAAATATTTCACTTTGGATGTAATGCTGATAGGAACATGGATAAGACATGACCAGGAATATACTCTTTCGCCTAAGAAGAAAGGTGGGAAACGTCAGACCTCCATTTTGTAAAAAGTCATGCGTATGAAAATGAAATAATGATGCCATGTTCTTCCAATTCACAGAATTGAAGATGGCGGAAACATTGCCACAAGGAGAATACGTATTTTTCAAAACATAAATTTCTACATCAAAAGGGTGAGGTGATAATATTACCGGAAGTCACGTGATACTAATATGGAGACTTCGTCTAAATAAACGTGACCTGTTCTCTAATAGTACATCATTTATTATCTAATATTATGTAATCAACGTCCAGACGGTATCTTTTGACCTCATAGGATACTCCACGGCTAATACCTACGTGTAAAGGTTCAAATATTGATATAACTGTAGTTAGTGTTTGATATTACTAAGTCTTGTTGTTTTCTCATCATTTCTACGCCAGGAAGGAAATAAATGAATCTGGAATTATATGTGTCTCGGGAGGATCAGTTATCATAATTAATACAAATATTATTTGTACAGGATTTTTTTAGTCTAAGCTTACAAAATAAAAAAATAAAAATAAGAAAACAGGCTACATTGAACTTGTAGAGTCATTAGGATTTTTTAAAGCAGGAGTTGTAAAAAAATGTGCAGTGCCCTCGTCGGGACACGAACCTAGACTTCTCGAATACGCGCCGAGTGTGCTAACCATTACACCACGAAAGCATGCTGGAAGGAGGCAGAAAATCCCTTATAAACTTATTAGTGATTCAGAAATAAGATGAAGAGTCCTTTTTGTATAATATATTTGATTCTTGCTTTTTGAAAGTACAATTATGCAAGTTACAAAATTAATGGGAATTAAAAAGGATGAGTAATCCGTTGGTAATATAGCATATATCATGAGTAATCTGAAAGAGGAATTAAAGACGGAGGATATGAAGCGGGGGCCGAGTTGTTTCGCTCCTGAGATATGAACTTTTCCTTCCGGCAGTTATGAGTAATGACTTATTACATACAAGGACATGCTCACTGCAATTAAGCGGAAGTAATATAAGTATGCTATACATGTTTATTCTTCCTGTTAGATTCCCAACGAATGTTAAGCAGGTTCTAACGTATGACAGAAGGTACCTTAAATGACTTGTAAAACCAATTAGTACAGAGTTACAAATTAAATTTGTTGCGACAAAAACAGTGTTAAAAGGCAGTAATTAGTCCACAATGTCTAGCTCGAAATGTTTAATGCGCCGAAAGTATATGCGACTCGGTCACAGTTATTCTTTCGGCGCATTTCGTTATGGAATTTGAGCTTAATTTTTTTTCTGTCCACAAGATTTTATTCACTGCTTTTAGTAACGCCAACGAAAGTTGCTGTTTTCTACCCGGCTCGGTGAGCTCTGTTTTTGTTTCTTATATGTAGGTAAATTGTACATTTTTTGCTTTAAAAGAGACTGATTTATGTTTTTCTTATGTTCCCACTAAATTTGTATACGTTTAGTTAAGCTGTTAGTTGTAGCATTATCAACATAGTAAAAGATTTAGTGGCCTTAAGTGTCGGCTATTTGTTTACATTTGAAACTCTTAGTAGTAGAGTGAATGATGTCAGTTTGTGCACCGACTTAAGTGCCTTTTTGCCCAATGGGATCAAAAGTTAGCTTTCAATTTGGGGCAAAGAATTATTTCATCTTCTTGCTGAATTGCTTGTTTTTGCGTGAACACTCAAACTGTAATTGCAAAAGCTGTTTTTATTGTAAGTGATTTTTAACTGTATTTGGTGGCTTAGGTTCTTCTATATTTTTGAATTTTTAATGAAAACTTTTTTTAAAAATTTTTTGAGATTTCATTCATTTATGCCTTGCCGCGAAATAAGACCTGAAGTGACTAAATGAAAAATAAATATAATTAAATTCGAGCGAATGAGTTTAAATGAAGTGCAGTAAAAAAAAAGATTTAACAGATCGTATAAGGAAGTAATGTGGTGTCCACATCAGATATTTTCTACATGAGAAAAAGTGATAATACAGAATTATTTAAAATGAAATCGATTTATATAGGTTCTGTGCTTATAATTTACCAGCATAAGCTGATAAAGGGCAGGTAAAATTAAAATTATATGCGTTTTACGTTAAGAAAAGTATATATAAGACTACACCAAAGATATGTCGAGCACTATTTTTCATTTTTTATATCATATTAATATCACATCAATATACAGAAATATATATGTTTTTGGAATAGGATCAATATCTTCTAACGTTTCTGCATTAAAAGCAGTCTTACTAGTTGTCGAGAAGACAGAACCACTATTTTCTCTACGTGCACGGGGAGATGACCCACCTTTCCCTCAGAAAATGCTTTCATAATGGCGTCCTTTTCCTTGTGCATATAGTTCTCACACGCTTCATAATAACCAACTTAGCAAATAATATCCCCCGGCAGTCGTTTATTGTAGTAACTCGGATCTGTACCTTGGCAGTATCGGCACCGGAGATTAAAACCACGAGCCTGGGGATTCCAGAACCCCGAGAGAAGATCGTTTCGTATGACTGGACCAAGGGGGATGGTTGGCAAAGGGCCAATAATGGTACCCATCTGACGGTTTGCCCACCAGAAAACGAAGTGCCTCTGGTGAAGAGAGAGGTAAGAACTCTGTACTCCGGGTAACGGGTCCGCAGGTGTAATATTGGGAGGTATCCTTTTAGACGACCAGACAGATGTTCAGGCTCAAAGAGCTGTACCTCATCATGGAGTCCGAGAACCAACCAAGAGTGTTGACCCCGCGAGCCCGGACTGAGTGGAGGGACTAAGAGACTTCCAAAGTTCTGTTGCCCGATAAGTGTATGACTGCGCTTCAGCAAAGGAGACTAATTAACCATCTCCAAGGTGGATTTCTGTCTGGATCCTGCGTCCCGCATAAGGTCTTTCAAAGGGGTGTAAGTCAGCAGTGACAAAATAAGACAGAGAACGTACAAAAGTATTATTATTATTAGCAAATAATGTACTGTAAGTTTTCATGATTTTGTTTATGTGTAACATAAATGCTAGACAGATTATCCTTAGAAATTCCTCCACGGAGGTTTTCCTTTCCCTTACTTAGACAGCCCTCTTTTGCTGCTCCATAACAAATAACAAGCTTGAAATTAAGCTGCATATAATAGGCAAATTAAGCTTCATGTATTACCATTCTATTAAAAAAAGTATGTTTATTCTTATTTTTCTGCTCATGTAAAATTCTTCCTAAAAGAGAATTTACTTCCTGTGGCGAAACTCAAGTAAGACATAAACTTTTAAATATGAAGTTTAGAATTCGACTCAAATGGAATATTGGTTGATTATCTCTTTCTACCTAAATAATAGTAGGATTGGAATTTTGTCTAGTGATGAAGTTAACTAAAAACTAAATTCTGTAACTATTAATTTATTCAGTTTTTATCAATTTCTGTAGTTAATTCTTATTAATAAATTGCAAAAGTTATAAATTATTATAACTTATAAAAGTTTCTTTCTTTTATAAATTATGCTGTTCTTTCCCCTTATATTTGTTACTCACATCATTAAAATTCAATTATTTGAAAACTGTTGTTATTGACAGAAGTTATCTCCTTTTGTAATCGATAAAGCTTTTAACATTTTTTCTTTTGAATGCAATAAAAAGAAACTATCAGCCAAAGAAGAGCCAATAAATTCTACGTCGTCTTATTTCTTCCATAAATTAACTAAAGTTAAGCTTCCAGACAATTTTGATTAACATTTACTATTTAGTATTCAGAGGCTCTATTTCAAGTCATAATTCTTAGGAAATTTATATCATTATTGTCGGTGTCGTTTAATATAAATCAGAGATACTATCATAATGTTAAAACTTAGTATTAAAAAGAGTGGCCATAAAGAGGAAAGGTGGAAATCAATAAACTACATTGTTAATCATTGCTGGTGTATCAACCATTTTTTCAAATATAGTTGCAACTAAAAATGGGAAGGAAAATACATCTTCTTTTGTGAAATTAAATTTTCTTAAAGATCTCTACATTCACGATATCCGTTCACTTTGGTTAATCACTTTAATTCTAACTTAGTTTCTTTCAAGGTCTTGGCTTACAGACTTTAAGCCCTTTAAATTGATTTTAAACATCAACTGCTATTCGAAGTTTACTTCCTTTTATTTTATTTTGATTTGATTTATTTGACTGAGTATTTTTGACAAACTGACGCATTTGACCAAAATGAAAGGATTGTTTTTCTTCTTTTTCGATTTAGACTTTTCTGAGCTTGTACCGAACCGTACAGAATGTTTTTATCAAATCGATGCCTGCCTAAGTTTGAATGTTTTCCAATTTTAAACATGTAAACAAATTATGCTTAAATAGTTTTTCGAGCGAATTTTAACGCCTGGGAAAAAATTTCATTTAGGTTAGATTTTCTTATGCTCTTGAAGCCGAAGTAAGAAGGCAGTTTAAAATGAATGCAAATATTTTATTCGAAATATTAAAAGATGTTGTACCTCAGAAAGTTTTCAATTATGTTAATGCTGTTAAATCCTGGAAAGAAAGAAAAGAACGATTATTTTAAAATTAAAAAACCTTCGGGGAGGGAAATGTTTTTCAAACTGGTAAAAGATCTTCAAGGCAGTCCAGCGAAGCAGGTCGGGATCATCAGCAGTAAAACTACGCTTGTTAGAATCTTTTCCATCGTCTACTGCTTTGTAACCGCCACACCAACAGACGCCCTTTTCCTCTGCAACGGGCGTATTTTATCGTGATTATAATTTTCTCTTAAAAGAATTACGAGTGCCCGTATCTTCTACTCACAAGTTCTGGAATTTGTTTTCCGCTAACCCTCATCTGTGGTATGTCTTCTGTCTACATTGCAAACACAGAGGAATTCCAGTCCTCTTCTCTGTGAGAATATAATAACACAAGGCCCTCTTGCTCTGCTATTGTTTTGATGTATGCTACCATTGGTAAATAATTTGGTTATTTAAAACAACAATACGTCGTGTTTCCTTGAGCAAATAACCTCTGCTAGATTTTAGAGAAGGCTCCGCTCTCTTTCTAAATTGGATTTCTGGATAAAAGTTACCTGCAGGGATGATATTTTTAATATTTTACTTTAATTTCTTTTGTTGTTTGAGTTTAGGAAAATATTCATTTATGGAAATTATATGAAGCCGCACTCTCCCCACAAAATGGATCTTTCGAATATATGCTATGTTACACTAAGTAAGATGTATTTAGACGTAAATAAAATAAATGCTCTCCCTTCATTTCGGGAATGGTGTATATAATGTTCTACATGATGTTAAAAAATAAAGAGTTATAAAAAATTTACTACCATTCATTTTTATTTAACTCTTTATTTCGATTTAGTTAAATATACTTGGGAGAAAGTTTCTTGCATAGTTAGAATAATGATTTATTTTTATGTATCTCATGTATTTGAGATACAGATGTCATAAATATTTTAGAAATTCTCAAAACTTTACGCGCTTTTTTCATGCACCAGCTTTCTAATAGTATTAAGAAGATCTAAGATTTAGAAACAAAAGACGTTCGTTTACAATATATAAATATATATATGGAAGATATTTATTTCTTAAAAGCTTAATTTATAGCTTATATTCATTCTGTGACACTTGAATATCATTGATTACTACAGTTTTGGCATTGCAACAGCAACTTGTAATTTCTATTTTGATAAAAATGGTTTCATCTCCATTACAAATTAGCGTAACCCTGTCTATTTGCTAAATTAATGACTCTAATGCTGGCTGATCACCGCAGCGATTATCTGAGAAAACTTTAATGTTAGGTCTTGATTATTAGAGGAATTTTAGTAAAATGTTATTTAAAAATCCAAATAGAATCTGACAGAATTTCTGGACGAAACATTCTTATATTTACCAATAAATAAATTTTACAGAAGTATAAGCATTATTAGAAAATGATGTATAAAATGCGATGGTTATATTATAAAGTATTTCTTCCGCCTTCTTAGCATGCCTTCTGGGTGTAATGATCAGCACGCTTGGTGTGTATTCGAGAGGTCCGTGGTTCGAGTCCCGGCGAGGGAATTCCTCATTTTTCACATCCCTTGCTTTCGAAATAACCTAATGACTTTACTGTGGCGGCCGAACTAAAAAAAGTAATGGATGACGATTCTCCACCTCCAGGATTTGGCGATTGGGTCCCCTAATTCCGAGTCGCTCTTTAAAAAAGGGGAGTATATAAGGTATTTCTCCCGCCTTCTTAGCATGCCTTCGTGGTGTAGTGCTCAGCACGCTCGGCGCGTATTCGAGAGGTCCGTGGTTTGAGTCCTGTCGAGGGCATGGCTCATTTTTCATCTCTCCTGCTTTAAAAAAATTCCTTATGTCTCTACAACATATTTGGCTGAAGAATATGAAGCAATTCTCAAAAACGAAACAATGACTTAAAAAGAATGTCAGTTTCATTTGCTAGGAAAAAGAATGTAAAAAATATCACCGCGAATAGTAGGTGAAAGCGGTGATTTTTTTAAATGATTATGAGATTTGTCAGAAGATTTAATACTGTTTTTAATTTTAGGATGAAAGAAAACTAAACGATCTTTATGGTTAGAAAAATATGGGCTTTCGCGACTTCAACTTGACAAGAAACTAATTTCGGTTTTCTTAGTATGAAGAGAGGTGGGAGACCCTCGGACCTCCTACCGCCAACCTCTCGAGAGATCTCTCGACTCGCCGCATATTTAAAGTGCCCCTACGCCGCACGGACACTATACATTTCCTCGCCTTCTCCGGGAGTCAGCGATGCTAACCGCTATAGCGGTTGGGCGGCTTGCTTATAATTTACCAGCATAAGCTGACGAAGGGCAGATAAAATTAAGGAAAAGTGTATATAATTTACTTATAAATATTTTAAGTGATTTATTTTAACTGCATGAATAACATAAAAGTCGCATGGTATCCACATCAGATTTGTTATATCATATTCGGGATTCAGTATATTGCATATATATGCAGCGTGTTGTATAACTATTCGGAAAATGATTGACAAGTGTTTGATATAAATCATAGGCTCTCATGTACGTTTTTATACCTCCATAGAATTATTAGAAAGTAGCCTATCTAGCACCATCTTAAATTCGTTTTTAGATTCTATTGGCTTTACTGCATTTCTGAGTGTAATTTTAATATAAAGAAGTCTGTGTATCAGTAAATGTATGTAGTGTTGTAAACCGGTAATGCATTGTATTTTTGTACGGATGTCAGATATTATAATTTTGTCCCAATACTCAGTATTCGGTATTCTGTGTATTCAACGTGGTAGCAATATTCAGTATTTAAACGGCAAGGGTGTCACATAGAGTAGAACGCAAAGGGTGTCACATAGAGTACTATACGCTCTTTTTGTTTTCCCTAGATTTCTACAGGTTTCGTTATAGAACATTTTAGCATTATATTTACATATGTTACAAAATACGATATTGTATTGTATTCGTATACCTGTATTCAATTCTGCAGCCTTATTTATTATCTATTTAATTTTTCCTGTATTTAGAACTCAGCATTTTGTAACTGCATACAGATTAAATAGACATAACTGTTATCTCTATTACAGCGCTAATATATATTAGAATTGTTTGTGTGAAAAGCAAATTCAGTAACACATAATGTCATTACCTCTTGTAATTATAATACAAAATGTGTGTAAAAACAATTTCTTCAAGCGTGTCTATCAAAATCGGGAGACCACCAGCGGCCGTGGGGTAAAATCTCTAAACACTGCTAGTTCAGACTTGGATTTGATTCTAGGCGAATGGGCTGTCTGCATGGACGTTTTCGTGGTTCTTCCCCATGCGTAACGTGTATATGAGCCGGTTCCCCTTATAAAGTCCTCCACGAAAGCATCTATCCCCTTAGGCATCTATCCCCTTAGGCAGATAGCCTTCGAGTGCTTTCCCGTAATTAAATAAACCAAACCAAAGTATCAAAATCGAGGCGAAGCTGCACAGTTTGTGCGGCGAAAATATATCTATACGACAATGGTAGAATTCTGGTGTCTGTGTCTATGCTGTGTACCTAAAATCTTATTTATATTTTCAAATTAATAGAAATGATATCACCATCAGCAAGAAACTGAATGTAATTCCTTACTAATTTAAATATAATTCTTATAACTTTAAAATACACTGTTATGTATTATTTCGTTATTGGCGACAAAAATTACGGAATTTTTAAAATGATAAATGTCTCCGAATGAGAATATGAGCAGCTGTATTATTAAACGTAATCACATAACAGACACCTTTAAGAATATTGTCAAGAATTTTCAGCATAGTCTTAGATGAAATAAACCATAGAACTAGCAGTTTTATAATAAAAATGACAATGCGTAGGAACTAAGATTGAGAACAATTATATGGAAACTGTACATTTCAATTTTTCCTCCATTGTGCGAATGATATGAAAGATATCAAAATTACTAAACTTCATATACATATTTATTGTAATTTTCCTTAAACTGAAATAAGTTGGTTCATTAACACTTCGGAAGACTATTGCTGTCTTCACTTCACATTTGTTGTCCGAGATATGATTTTAGGTTTATCTAATTATGGCAAAACACCCGAGACTATCTGCCTAAGGAGAGGAATTCCTTCGTGGAGGACTTTCTAAGAAAAACTGGCTCGTATAAACTTTGCATATGAGGTAAAACACGAAAACAACCAGCTCGTTCGGCGGGACTCCAACCCCCATGGAACTTCCAGTGCTTAGTGTCTTTGCCGCTCTCTGCCCAAGAGACGCATATGGCTCAGATACTGCTCTTAATTAGTGACGCCTGAGATTTTTCATTTAGTTTCCATATTACAAAATTTTTAATAAACTAAACAGGTAACTGTTCTGCTATAAACACAAGCGGCGACTAGCTCTAAAAGCATTTATCAACAGAGGACAGAAACAGTTACAAATATATATATATATACACACATGTCCATAAATTAAGGATAATGCAAAATCAGGCAAAGGAAGAGTTAGAAGCAAAACAAATTTGACTTATTTGTAAAGCTTATTTACTAAACAAAAGGTAAAGAGCAAAAAACGATGCTATATGTTTGATATTATTAAAAAAATTTAGATTTTTTCTCCCTGGAGCAAATTACAAAAAAAAAACCTATTTACAAAAAACCAATCTTACATGGTAGGTATGATTGTTAATACATTGTATGTCTCCCAGACGATGCAATACAGTCCGTACAACGCCTAGGCATGCTGAGTATCAAATTATCGATCTGATCTTGGAGGATATTACACCACTCAAAAAGCAATGCCCTCCGAAGATCAGGTAGACAAGTAGGAGGAGGTTGACGGGCTGCAACTCGTCGGCCAAGCATGTCCCACACGTGCTCAAGTCTGGCCAGTCAATACGGGTGATATCCTCCGATTGAAGGCATTCGCTTACGATGTTTGCACGGTAAGGACGGGGTTTGTCATCCATAAACAGAAATTGTGTGCCCATAGCGCCCCGAAACAAACGTTCAAGTTGTTCCAGAATATCGTCCCGATAGATTTGGCTTGTCAAAGTTCCGATTTGAACACGCAGGTCAGTTCTGGAACCCAGAATAATTCCACTCCAAACGAGCACTCCTGCACCACCATAACGGTGTCGCTCACTGATATTTCTTGGGTATCTGGAGCTCTCCATATGAACGTCCGGCGAGAATCAGACTGCAAGTTAAATCTGGACTCGTCGGAAAGAAGCATCACACAAGCCCACTGTTGCGGTGTCCACAATGCATGCTCTGTACTCCAGGCTAACCGCAAGTGACAGTGAGTTGCAGTAAGTGGAACGCATCTGACAGGTCTACGAGCATATAGACCAATCTGCCCTAAGCGTCTGTACACGGTCTGCCTTGAAATTGACGTACCAGTGGCTGAAGAGAGCTGACGAAACAGGTCTGAGGCTGTGCTCCGCCTGTTTCTTTTTGCAGTACCTGCCAAATACCAGTCCCCATTCGGCTTTGTAACTCTGGGGCAACCTATGCTGTAACGTCTACTCACATTACTATCATCTTGGAATCGTTGCCAAAGTCTGGAGATGACACTCTGGGCAATTCCAAGTTCGTCTGATACTTCCAGTTGGGTACGCCGACATTCCAGACGGCCGATAATTCTACCACGTAAAAATCGTCCAAATGCGTCCTTTGTGTCATAACTATTCGATTATTGCACTGAAATGCTTATAAAGCGCCTGCGAACAATTTTACTTCTTTGCCTATATTCCTTATATATCACTCTCTTACACTCTCGTCATTGTGACGTACCATCGGTGTCATCTGGTTACTTCCTGAAATTTGCATATAATTCTTGAAGATGTGTGTAGTGATTTTACAGGTGATATATTTATTTTAGAGTTCGATTTCCGCGTGACTCCGAATTATCCTTAATTTATGGACATGAGTGTATTTATACATCAAAACGTAAAATATAACATTTAGAATAAACTTTTGAGTCACGGAGAAGGAGAATCTGTCCTCATCGCAGCTGGTGGTCGGCTGACTGTAAGTTTTACTTGTAGCCACCAGATGGCGTTCGTTAAAATATTTCGGTTACATGCAACTAATTCTGTTACGAATATATAAAACCAGTTTTATATGATTGTTTTAATAACATCTTACGAAAAATCTTTTTATATTATTAGTATAATAATTGAAGTACGTTGTTGGTTACCAATTTCACTTGTTCAACAAACGTCAACACAAAGCTACGATATTCAACCTGGCATGGAGTCAAATGTGCCTGATGTTGAAAAGAGCCTTGTGCGCCATATAGGTGACAACCCGACTTTAGCTCAATTCAGGCCCAATTTTGAAAAAGAGCCCCTCGAGGGACGGGTCTGAAGGTCTGCCACAACCTCTTCAGAGAGTTTTCGGCTCTCAATACATTTAGAGTGTCTCTATGCCTCACAGACACTATACATTAACAAATATCAATATATATATATATATATATATAATAAAAATTATGTATTTATTGACTAATGCCTAATTGGCTATTTATGCTTATTTGTACATCCACCTTACCAAGCGTTTTGTAATTTTTTTTTCTTTTTCAGTAGTGTTTTAATTTTAATTTTATGGCAGGCGCGTCGGGAAAAGAAACGACAAGAATTGAGACCAATTGCATTTTGTAGATTCTTTTATTTTTCTGTTAATGTTTTTTCGCTTCCGTCTCAATTATTGTCGTTTGACGAAACGCGTAATAAAGCTTAGATGTGTTTGAATTTGTCACGCTTTTCCCTTAATAAGTCCGTGATGAACCTTGAGTTAGGCTAAATTGCCATTTACTGCCATTCTTTATAATTTATTCTGGTGATTTTAATATTTTAATTTAGCTTGTGTTTTAAGTTGTTTTTAATTTTTTACGTGTTTTAATTTTTTAAATGCTGAGTTTCTTCTATACCAACATTTATTTTTTTAGTTTTTTGAAATTACTTTTCCTTTTTAGTAATTGTTTTTTTGTTCAAGTTTTTTAAATTCTGGAACTAAGGTATCAATTTTACTTTTAGGCGATTGCTTTTAGAATTTTACTGCTTTTGCTTATCTTTAAATTTAATTTTGCAGCTCAATGCGCAAAATTCTTGACCAAATAGGTCTCTCACGTTCTTGTACTACTTTCTAAAAATTATATATAATAAAATATATATGAACCATGCATCCGGGAACATATATATTTACAGGCAATCAACATATATTGTTCCGGAATTCCAACTCTGATCCTTACGTACGGCAATCAAAGTCATTAGCCCTATCCTCGTTGGGTGGCATGAAGTACGTTCTAACGCATATAACATAGAGGTTACTAAACCTTTAATTCGTCTGCTTGAGTACATTATCGTCTTCATAAACGATAAATTTAATGCTGACGATGAAATTACACATTATACTGTTTTTATACATCATTCAAAAGATAAACTTTTTCAAACGGTTATGCAGCCTTAATATTCCGTTATTTCCCGTTCACGCCATGTCACATTCAAATGGGAAATGCAAGAAATGGCGGATGTTTTAAAACTTAGATTCATTTCTGATGTTGATTTTTCTCTTTAATTTACCAGTAAAGATTTATTTTTTGAATTTAGTAACAACATTTATTATTTATAACTCTTTGAGGGGCCCTCTATAATCCGAAGAATTTTTTATTTTTAATTCCGAAGAAAGGCCACTATTATTCCTTAAACAGCTCGCTAATGGGCATTTCAGTCATTAATAACTTGTCTAATTCGATATAAAGTTATCTTCAAAGTATGCTTATATTTAAAAATGTTAATATTTATGAAAATGAAAACGGTTATGAAATGGAAGACCTCGTGAGATAAAAGTGTCGTAAATGCTGACAAACAATAGGCTTTTTTGCAACTTATTAAACAGTGTCTTTGCAGTTTTCAAATAAAATTCGTTAATCGATGACTACACAGATTTTTCACGGTTATAACTGCATGCCATACTCCAAAATCTAAACGATAAACATAAAGCAGAAATCAATATTAATTTGCATAAGCAAATTTTGCAAATCTAGAGACAACTGTACCGTTTGACTTTGGAATCAATGCAAGAGTGCCCGTAAATATGTATGAAGTCAATAGCATGTTCAATTGTTTTAGTAACTGTTCTTCTTTCATATGTGCCATGATGAAAACTGAAAGTTGAGAGCAAGAAAAATCTAAAAGTGGTTTGCAAAACTACAGGAAAATGCATTTCTCAAATGAAAAAAGTAGAAAAGCGAGAAAATTCAGATTACTATTGTACCGACTGAGCGTTGTGTGATTAATTTTCAAAAAAATATTAAAAAGCAAAATTAACTAAAAAGAATGCTTTCATAGAGTCAACCTAGATTATGCATTTCAGAATAAATAATTAAATCAAGAAATAGACGCACTTAAAGGTACATTTGCATGAAATGCTATTACCAATAAAAGGAATTTCAAATAAGTTGTGTGTTTGTCGTATTTATTATTTCAGTTGATGCGTAACTCCTGGCTTCCTAATCAAGCCATCGAAGATTTCCGAGCCAGCGAACGTCAGCAAGCTAATTCGATCTCGTGCCAAAGTTATAAATCTTGATCCAGTACAGAGCGCAGACAGGTAACTCGCCACCAGAAAGTCTCGTCTGCCCGTGAACCGGTAGCGATATTGGGCGGGCGAGGGGTCAGTGGACCGAAAAACAGGGGCAAAGTGGAACGGCGTGAGTTGTTTGATGAATGAAACCGGCCAACGAGTCAATCTTCGGAGCCGGATTCTTTTCGCACGCTACTTGAGGTCTAATTCCACCTGGGAATACTTCCCAGTTTTGCACTTCAACGGCGAGATTAAGTCATCGAGAACTCTAAATATTTGTATCAAATAGTTATTCCGTGGTTTTATACAAACGTCATCATTTTCCATTCATTCCTAAGTGATATAATTAATTCTTTAAAAAGCTAAATATGTCGGAAATACCATTAGCAGGAACATACGTGACGGAGTTTAAAGAAAAGTTAAATGAAAGGCAAAGCTACGAACCACATTAATAAAACTATGTTAGAAATAATATTCACCGATACGTATCTTTCTTGCTCAATCGAATAGACACTCCACTTGGCATCTTTAAATTCTTTATTGATGACTGAGAAATTTGCTTCTTACTATACTGTCAGTAGTCTGGTTTGAAAATTCAAAAGAATATTTTTTTTCTTGATTGTAATTTACTTGCATCTTTAAATACTCTATTGGTGATAGTAAAATTTGCTTCAAACTATATTGTCAGTAATCTGATTTTCGTATTCGCAGGAATATTTTTTTCTTAATTTTCCTTTACTTGGATCTTTAAAGACTTTATTGATGAATGAGAAATTTGCTTCAAAATATATTATCAGCATTCTGATTTGGAAGTTCATAAACATATTTTTTTCTTGACTATAATTTATTTAATTTTCCTTAATTGTAATTCTTTGAATTTTTTCCTTGCTCCTTATCTAACAGGAATGTATAATTAACTTCAATTTAGATGTTGCGTTTATTTTAAGTATGAAAATTCGTACTATGATTATTGGGCAACTTGCCGGTTTGTCTTTGGTTGATAACTTTAGCTTTCAAAAACATAGCTGGTATTTTTAATGTTGCGTTTTTATGAAATTACATTGTATCGCTCAGAAAAATGGGGGAAATTCTCAAATTTTTTTACATAATAAATTATTCAAAATTCCATGATTTTGTTTAATTTGTATTTAACTAACTAAATTTAATTAACTAAATTTAATTTTATGCTTACTTTCCTACAAGCCTTCATTTCCTCTAATTGTCAATGCCAGAATATTTAAGTTTTGGTAGCGCGCGTGAAGTAATGCAAATTCAACCTGGAGGAGAAAAGGTTTCAATACCGAGTTCTAAAAGGGAAAGTTAGAGTTTGTGCTAGAGCGGTATTTTGTAGCGTCAGCTTCTGTTCTGCATTTACTGCTGGTTAACGTGGCGTAACAGCTATTTCCTTGCTGCCACTAGATATATGCGCCATTTTAGGAAACAGAATTATCTAAGCCTTATAGAGTAATTCTACTACTTGTTACTGTCTTCGAATTTTTAGTTTAGTTCTTGTTATTTGAGCTACCGCCCGAGTGAGGCGTAGTGTGTAAAGGGTTCTTTTTATCCTTCTCCTGTGTGGTTCCTACATATATTTTAGCTGTTACATCAGAAGATAAACCAGTGGGTCTTACAAATTCATAACAAATAAATGACGCAACTAACATTGCAGTTTATTGCATTGAAATAGAAGGTAACTCTTTAAACATTTATTATATATTTCATCATATTTAACTTTTTTGATACAGCAGATATCTGCGCGCTATTGGAAACATGTACATGGGCATATTAGAAATTTTACTAACGCTACAGTTGAATGATAAGAAAGAAATTACTTCGTTCAAGATAGTCGTTAGATGTGCTACATGTGTTATTATTCAACACCTTTTCCAGAATACCTAAATCAAAACTCTATTATCTATTTCATATTTTGTAAATCTTTAACGAATATTTTACTAACGAACTCACTGGTTTAAAAGCGAGCAATGGCAACACTCTACGGAGGAAAAAAACATTTTTATCTCCAGCGCGCGGAACTGTGTATCGAAAATTCTAAAGATATGCTCATTTTAAAATTATTTTGCGATATTGCTGTTGAAATGAATTTTACGGTTTAAGTGCGAAGAACATGATATTTAATAAATAAAGGTAACATACAAAACTTTAAAATAAAACGCCCCTTTAGACGTAATTTAAAATCTGAAACATTTCAGATTTTTAGAAAAAAAAAATTCAGAGAAAAAAAAAAAAAAAAACATAGATTTTTAGTCGAAAGGGCTTTGTCCCTGAAGAACTATTGTTTACGTTTTGCGATTTTGCGTTGGAAACATTAAAAGTTTGAATCACTTTTCAAACTGTTGCCACAAAATATTTCAGCCCTGTATTAAAGAAATTAAATAATGAAGAATCTGCATAAAAGTATATGTGTTTCTCCAAATGTGAGAAACCAACGGCACCTAAAGCCATCCAATTTTGAATAACGTACGTTTCCACTCGAATATGCGCATCTGGAAGCCCGAATTTGGAATTTTTTTTTAAAGTAGATCGGTTAAGATTATCTCATCTCTCGATAAATATTTAATGCAAAAATATTGCAGTAAATATTCTGAACTTCCCTAATCTGATTTGTGTAGGTATTAGGATATACTGGTAAATTCGAAGTTCTATTGATTTTTTAACATTTGCAGTTACAGTTAAATAGAGAAATGAAGGCATGGAATTTTAATTTCGTAGCTCGTTTTCGTGATGCATCCGGAAGCTTATGAATGCAATCTATTTTCTGATGCGGTTTGGCAACAGTCACAAATCTGTATTGATATTTTCGCATGTCATCATGACATGATACTCGCTCTGCAGTGTTTTCAGTTGAGTCGTGTCAGATATGCAAAAGCCTCCAAACGCGTGCTCTAAACCAATAATAGAGTGTTCTGTTGGAGCTGGATGACTCTTGCAGCAGACGAGGTTTGGGAGAGAGATGGAAAGAGGGGCTCAACTGCACACACGTGCCAGCTGTCAGTTTCAGGCGCTGCTGATCAATTTCAGCTGCTGTTCACTCTGTACTAACGTTTGAGTGGAGATTCTGGCATAAGTCTTTGGAATAACGTAAAAAAATATTTTATTGAATTATTTGGTAGAGTTGCTTTTAGTAATTTCTGCAATGTTGATGCACATGCAACTAACCGATTTTTTTTCTTTTCTTATTTTCTACGTCATATTTTCAGAGACTAAAAATACGATTAGATTTGAATTGTCGTAGGAACTTTCAGCAACAGAAAAGAATTAATTTTTTTTTGAAAGAGAGAGATTACGTATTAAATTATATTTTCTGTATTTTAATGCTAGTGATATTTGCGTCAGATATATTTGACATTTAATTCACTACCAACAACTTAGAAGATATGTCGAAATTTGTATATTTTGCAACGTTTTCTAAATAAAAGAAAACAGTAGCTAAAGAATTAGCAGAAACATATTATATCAGTTTAACAAAATGTTATTGTTAACTGTTAATACAATCATTTCAGTCAAAAGGATTGGGAAACATTATGTGATAATATAAAAATTACGAATCGGATATATTTTAAATTAATGTATTTTACAGTTAAAGGAGTATATCTTTTAATACAATAATAGTTTGAATCACAAATTAAAGATCCTAACTCATATGAAATGGCAATATTTCTGAAGTCTGCTATTTGCGATGCCGCGCAAAAGATAAATGTTTTATAAAGTCATTTCTAATCGTGCTTTACTTATCAGAGCAATGAACTGAGTGATTTAAAATATACATATACATATGAATTTTACAGTTAATAGTCGTAACATTTATACCATCAGTAACTTTAATAATAACGTTTGATACGGTGAACTGAAATTCGGATATCTTACAGGTTCTTTGAAACTTATTTCACTTATGGCATTCATTGTTACATAGTAACATTTATTGTAAAATGCAGTTAAAAATAGAAAAAAAAATTATTTTTGCACTCTACACGTTCGTGTATTTGGAGTGATTGACGACAACACTTGATGAAGAATTAAAATACTATTTATTCGTCAGTATTACACAGGAAAGTTCCAAGGACACTTTTGCAGTCCTCAAAAATCTATGACAAACATGCTGAAATAATCCGCAATCAGCCTTCAGGCTACAACGGTGAAGATAGCTTCACGGCAAAGCACTAAAGTAAAGCTCCCGACTCGGTTCAGTCGCTCTCAGAGCTCAAGTCACTATTTTTGAACTAAACGCACTCTAGATGCTCTCAGGATGAACTCAAGATAGACTCGACGATGCACTGCTACTCCACCTGCAAGAAGGGTTTATATAGCTTTTGACTTGACTTCGAGAACATTCTGGGGCAAACCTGTAAGAATTCGTTCTAGAACGTTCTCGTTCCGTCTATGGCATATCACCTATTTTGTCACGAAATGTGGCGAAATGGGCGATTTAGCGCCAAATCTGACAACCCTGTCTTTTCTTGCCATTTTCCCGCAATCCCAAACCACTTTGCAGGTAAGCTATCTTACAGAAGCTGGACATTTCGTAGCAATATTTTAAATGGTCTCTTTCACAAAGAGAAGGTTTTAAAAAAAATCTTAGTTACCTTTCATTGGCATCAACTATAAACTTCTATTTATTGACAGCGTGGTTTTTATTAAAATTGAAAACGATGACACCTCGATGAATTTTTTTACTAGTACTATTAATGCATTAAGAATATATTTTTATTAAGTTTAATAAATTCAAAATTGTTTAAAAAATTTATCTAGGGAAAAATACATATAAAATCTGAAAGATTTCAGATCTTATATGTATTTTTAATTATTATTATTATTATTATTTTATATGTATTTTATATGTATCATATTTCATATTACGCAAAAAGGGGCATTTTTTTAAAGTTTTGCGTCTTAACTTTATTTACTAAACATCATGTTTTCGCACCTAAACCATATAAAATTCAATTCAGCAGCAATATCTCAAAATATTTAAAAACAGCATATCTTTAGACAGTTTCGCGCGCTGGAGATAAAAATAATTTTTCTATACAGTGTTGATATTGCCCGCTTTGAAGTCGTTGAGTTTGTTAACCAAAAGTTCTTTAAAGTTTTACAAAGTGTGAAGTAGATAACAAAACAAATTCAAAATTCAAAATTCGGGCTTCCAAGTACCCATACTTGGGTAAAGGATTACGTTATTCAAACTTTGATGGTTGTAGGTACAGTTGTTCTTCACAATGCGAGAAACAACATACATTTATGCAGATTCTTCATTATTTAATTTCTTTAAATATAATACAGGGCGGCGATAATATTTGGTGGCAACAACAGTTTAAAATGTGATTCGCTGTTTGTAGTGAAACGCCACAAAATGCTGTTTTGAAACTAATAGCCCTTCTGAGTTACTGCTCCTTAGCACCAAAAAAGATAGTTTTAAGGTCTATATAAGAAAAAATCTTTGGGCATCGATTTATTTTAATTGAAATAGAAAGGTCCTATCGGTTATGTCAGCAAAAATGCTTTTCTTTGTTGTTTTTATTGAAAAAATGTTTCCTGTATTATTTTAGCAAGTTTTTTAGGAATAGTAATAATAATAATAATAATATAAAACTAACCATGTAATCTTCGACGAAATAAAATTCGATAAAAGAAAAACTCAAATTGCTCCTCTTATACTACAGTAAAAACGCGTTTGGCTTGCGAAAGAGAAAACAAGCCAATAGTTGAAGTATTATTCTACAGGTTAATTTAAAGAGAAGAAGCAGATATATTAAATTTTTTATAAATCGAAAGTATTTGTTTGTAGCAGGAAACATTTAGTACCATTTTATGGAAGTATATTTCAAGTTTACGACTTCTCATTTCGTTTACCCTCGTGATATCAACATCGCGTGATTCTGTTGTCGTTTCAGTCAAACAATATGGCTACTGCTCAAGTAGAAAAAGCTTCTGTTTCTGAATGTGCAAAATAAAGTTTTGCAAGCATTTACTAAATGAACTAAAATTTGCTCTATGTTGGTTTCTGCCACTCGGTAAAAAAGAAGAGTTTCTGTAATTTTGGCCACCAAGAAGACCGAATTTTATATCGTATATCTACTCCTTGCTGAAGAACAAGCTTTTGTTCTTTCCTTTTCTAGAATTTTTGACTGAAAGCTGCTGCTACTGCCGACAAAGATAGCCGAGAAATGTTTGGGAAGAACTTGATTATCGCATTTATACCTGTTAAGTTACATGGAGATCATGCATAGAACATTTTATAATGTGTCCACTCTAAATTCAGAAAATATTCTTCTAACTTTTCCTTTGGGGTATTAAAACTGTTATTTCTTTAAAACTTTGAAAATGTCTTCTTCATTCAGGCTATTCTTATTGTATAAAATTGTATTATTGTACAAAAGTAATTTGGCAACATTTTCGGAGAGTGTAATTACCCTACATTTACTATCTTTAGGCCACTTTTGGCATTAGATAGCCTCTGCCTCGCCCACCAAGTCTTCCAAAGAACACTCAAACACCGCTCGTGATACACCTCCTGTAAAATACGAGGTACCTTCCTGTCGCGCTTCCACCTGGCATTCTCTTGGCGGGTTTGGTCGTGTTCGTGATTTCACCTGCCCGAGCATTAAACAGCGCCGCAACGGAGCAGCTGATATCTTCTCTTTAAATCCTTTACCATCTGTCATCTCTCTTTAAGTTATTTGGGGGGATCCTTGTCTTTGAGGTGTGATTAGGTATGCACGAGAAGTGCGCCCGGTCTGACGCGGATATCCGCCCGTGCTTGTGAAGTTAGGAGGGGTGATGACCGTGAGGGGGGGGGTGTTACGTATTTGTCAATTTACGAGCGGTGTCAGGTCTTGTAAGATGACATAATCTTGGGAACATGACTAGAGTAGCTGTTATTTTAGAATAAATAAGTGAAGGATTTGCTGGAAATGAGAATTTTGTTATTTTACGAAGTTGTTA
This sequence comes from Stegodyphus mimosarum, assembly GCA_000611955.2. NCBI lineage: Eukaryota > Metazoa > Arthropoda > Arachnida > Araneae > Eresidae > Stegodyphus > Stegodyphus mimosarum. Next base: position 168,947 of record KK113388.1, read on the forward strand.
TATTACATTTATTAGGAAATATGTACGACTTTTATCTGCTTTGCTATATCGAATGATGCATACCTCTAACATTTCATGAATAACTTAACTGTTTTATAAAATCAATGAAAGAAAAAAATTTTTTTTGTTTTTTTGCTATTTTCAACAGAAATAGTTTCCCCAATCTTAAAACGTATGTGATTAACGATTTTATAAACGAGTAATATTAGTAACGTGTGTTAATAGATACATTACGGATATTAATGTTTTTCAAACATTAATACTATTTTAGCGCAATTAATAATGGCACTCTTTTCCTTTTCGCATAACATTACGTTGCGTTAAGTTACACAGCTGCGGAATTCACCATTCATTCGGCTTCGTAAATTAAGTTATCCACCTAAGACCTGCTGACCTTCTATTTTTAATCACGGTGCTGTAATTAAGTATCATTATAATAAATTAACTAATAAACAATAAACTACTTTGTAATAATTTTTACCATTATTTTATGTCTTGTTTGTCAAATTAGAACAAGGCATCGTATACCAGTACTTAACGTCAGGCTTAAAAAATATCCCAGTGCACTTGCAAACAATTTACGAAATTTCACTATTTGCATTATATATATATTTATTATTTATATATATATAATTTAAAAACTATGCAAAAACTTTCATAATCATTATTACCCCGAAGGAGCGTTAACTCAAAAGGGCTATTAGCCTCGAAACAGCATTTTGCGACAGTTCATTATAAACAGCGTTATAAACGTTTTAAATTGTTGCCACCAAATATTATTATTATCTCCTTGTATTATATTTAAAGAAATTACATAATGAAGGATCTGCATCAATGTAGTACGTATGTTTCTTGCACTATGAGAAAACGACGGTACCTAGAGACATCAAATTTTGAATAATGTAATCCTTCAACCGAAGATGTGCACCTGGAAGTCCGAATTTTGAATTTCGAATTTGTTTTATTATCTATTTCATATTTTGAAATATTTAACGAATTTTTGATTAGCAAATTCAACGATTTCCAAGCGAGCAACGGCAACATTGTACGAAAAAAAAAATAATTTTTATTTCTAATCCAAGAGACTGTCTGTTGAAAATTCTAAAGTTATGCTTTTTAAATATTTTGTAATATTTTTTCTGAATTGAATTTTATGTGGTTTAAATGCAAAGAACATGATATTTAGTAAACAAAGTTAACACATAACTTGTTAAAAAAAACGCCCCTTTAGGCGTAATATAAAATTTAAAACCTTTCGTTTTTTTAATTTATTGAATTGACTTTCTTTTATTTTTAAACGGCTCAAGTATAATTTTCTATATTTAACAAATGGTGCATATTTTTTCGTCCCCATAATTATATTCCACCATAGCAACACAAATTAACGCTTGCCTCATAAGCATTAGTCCGACTCTAAGTATTTCGTGAAGCATATGTGGCCAGCGAAGCTAAAGCTGGTAAAGTTATTCAACAGCAAGGAGATGTAATAGCGTAACCGCTCATCGATCGCTGCAAAAGGTTGTCTAGTAAATTCAAGAGCTCTGTGTCTATATGCATTAACTAGTTCGCATCCTACTAGGAGTGGATAAGAATAGAATTAATAGCGCATGCAAAATAATGATATAACTGGGTTGAGTAATATAAACCCGTACACCTTATTATGCAGCATACATTTCAGTTGTGAGTCTTATGTTAAAGTTGGTTGATTCTGATTTTAGGTTTCTAAAATCTGCAATAGTAATATTTATTACCTGAGCATTAATTCGGATTATGAACTTAATGGAGTTGATCAAATATTTCAACCTTTTAAATTGAAACAGAAATTCAGAATATGTGATATGCCATGAATTCTTGGGAAATGTAAATCTCGCCCAGCTGTGGGTCTTCTAATAAATGTCTGTTCTCTTACAAAATTATGAAATGCAATTAAGTTGACAGAATTATAGACTGGCAAGGGATTTAAATTATGAAACCACAGCAATGGAGCTTCTAAACTGAATTTAAGAATAAACCTGTTAACGTGTTATTTATAGATTAGAAAACGTTAAGTGTGGCCATATGGGGCTGCATAATAGTAAATATATTTAATTTCAAGAAACATATACTGTATCCCCCCTTTTACTACTAGTTTCAACTCTTAAACACTGGGAGGGAAAAAATACATGGTGTACATATTTTTGAAGAGAGCGCTTAAATGATAAACATAGCACATAAGAAAGCACATATAAAGACACACAAATGTTGTTATACTATATATTTAAATAGATTTATCACTTTCAGTAATATGCCTTATACTTACACGAAATTCTTTCCTATTTTTTACACACATTTTACATCGTAATCATAAATAAAAAGTTTCTAAATCATATGCTGAAAAACCTAGGGGGGTCGAATATGCGAATAAATGCAGTATTTCTTTTTTCTAGCTTCGTCGCTTGTTATTTTTAACACAAAACAAAGTAAAACCACTTGAAGCATTTAAGGTTTTAAGGAAAATTTATAACAAATATTAGAAACAACGCTTTCAACTAAAAGAAAAATAAATCAATCATGGAACTTAAAAATTTTAGACTATATTCTAACATTATTTTTTTTTAATTTAAAAAAGATTAAATGTCAAAAATTCACATAAACATTTCTCTTTTCTTAGTAAAAATAAAAATGATACTAGCTATTGCGAGCTGATAAAACAAAATATTTATTGATAAACAAATTAAAATTTATCTATTATCGAATTGCAATTTTTAATGCTCCAACGTCTGCTTCTGTATTTTCTTTCTTTTTAACTCCTCGTTATTTTTAAACTAAAAGAGTATGAATTTCTAGTTAATTTACGTTTCCTTGGCTACTAGAACTTTAGTGAAGTGTTTAGTGACTATTCACTGGTCTTACAACTATGAAGTTCAAAGATGAGTTAAAATACCCTTTTAATATCTCAAAAAAAAATAATAGTAGACGTCCCCTCTCGGGCTTAGAGGAAAGCCTTCACTTGGGCTTTAACTTAAGTTGAAAATAAGGAGCTGAACTACTCCTAACTAAAAACTCTTAAATTATGAAGCTGTACAAAAATAAGTAACCGAGTTGGCCCGCAACTAAAACTCACAGGCGAATACCAAGAGACACATAAGATGATGGCCGAATATAGTAAGATAGGCTCAAAGCAACGACATGGCGAGAAGGCAGAACATTCTTTACTGAGAACTTCTGAGTTCTTCTAAGGAAGTGATTGAACTTCCCATTAAATACTGGTTCTACTTCATTGACACAAAACGCGATATTGAAAACTCATTCTTTTAGGGAGTTGTAGGAGGGAGAACAAGAAAATCATTAAAATATTTAAACCTTTGAATAAGATTAAAAAGAAAGAGATATTTATACCGTTTCAGGGGAGCAAGTGGAGTGCATACGAAGACTATCAGAAGAAAATGCCCGAAATAAAGTAAATTTATAAGAAAACAATTAAACTGCATTGTTTTTAATGTGACTTTTGCGAAAATAAATTTAAGAAACAAATATAATCCAAGTTATTTGTAAGTATTCATTTTATTCCTTTCTGATCACTACTGTTTGATCTTTAACTAATTTTGTTTATTTGCTTGATGTATAGATAAAATTTACTCAAAGTCTGTTTTCAGTACAGATTCGAATAAGGCTGCCTCACTATAGCAAGTTTCGATTCTTTGCTCCAAAAGTATTGCTACTGTTTACACTTTAGAAAACGAGAACAACCCCATTTTTTAAAAAACGGACATTTTTGAGAAATATTAGAAATTTCTTGTCGTTGAATTTTGATACAAACGTAGTTTTCTTTAAAGAAATTCCAATTTTAACTCCCATTCTTATTCATTATTTATTTAATTTTAACTTATTCGTTATTCTTATTTGGGATATTCTTAAGGATCAAGGGCGTTTTATAAGGTTATGCTGCTCGGAACGTTCCCTGAATTTGTTATATCTGTCTGTACATTTCAATAAAGCTCCTTTAAAGACATGCATAGAGATAAGTCTAAACTGCAAGCAATATAGTAAGATTTTCTAAACGCAACGTACTGCCTCATCTCTAGTTCTTAAGATATCTTTAAACGATTTTTATTTAAAAGAACTTCTCTCACATTTAGTAACACAATAACTGTAAGGAAAATTCTTAGTATTATTACAATATTTCTAACCGCGTTCTGGAGACTGGATTGAAATTAGCTTCAAAATTTTGTTTCCATGTCGCAATTTCGTCTTCTCTAACAGCAACAGTTATAAAACTATGAAATTTTAACAAAACTATGAACTCTGAAAGAGGAATAATTATAATTTATTTACATTAGCATTTCTCATTTAAAAGTTTCGATAGTGTAACTAAGACACAGAAGAACATGAAGGTATCGAAATCTCGCTGTGCTTTCTTTCGATACTTTCTCCAGGATAAAAAACATTTCTTTCCTCAATTTAATTTCGTATGTCAATTGACTCCACTACTAGCCGGGTGTTTAATTCTTTTACAGCGAAGTCGCCCGTAACACCCGTGCATTCAAACATCGGCTGGTCCCCCGAACGCCTACGCTCATTTTCTAATTGGTGCTTTCTCTCATCATGTTAAACAGGGTTAATTGATTTTGCGAGTTGCTAAATGACATGCCAATCATTCTTTTGCAGCGACTTCGCTCTCTTTGCTTAGAATCAACGTTTAGCTATTAATACCCGCACCTGCTATACTGTCCTAAGAGGAAACTGCACACAGTGATGAAACTTTACAAAGATCCCCAAGAGAGAAGTAATCACTTCACTTAAATGCTACAGTGTTAATAATAACTTCTGCTATTGTTAACATTGTAGCATTCTACTTGGAAAGAAGGAAGGAAATCCTTTCCAACAGAAATTCGTAAACATGGGCATTTTAATTGTTTGAGGGGAACACATTTTGTCTCTGTCGACGGAAACGAGTTAAAGCTGCTGAATGCTAGTAGTTATTATTGCTTGCGACCCAGGTGAATGGCCTTCCCGCATAGGTGGTTTTCGTGACTTTTTCCATGTGTAACATGAATACCAGTTATTAGTTTCCCTTAGAAATGTCTTTCACGAAGGCATCCCTTCTTTTAGGCAGTAAGCATTCGTGAGCTTACCATATTTCAGTAACTAAAGTATAACAATTGAGCATCTCACAATTTTTCTTCTATCCCCAGTTTCTTCTTTCTGTCCCATGATTCACATAATCCTATTACAGTTATATTTCTCAAGAAAAACGCCTCCTCTAGAAATTGCTAGGTATGTCGAACCATTCCTTTTAGTTACACCACTGTTGCGGACAAAATTTAAAACGTATATTTACATTTTTTGATACTGTTACGAAATGCCCAGTAGCGGTAAGATAGCTTCCCCGCAAAGCGGGTTTGGAGTTGCCAGAAAATGGCAGAAGAAAGCAGGGTTGCCATATGTGGCTCGAAATCGCCCATTTGGCTATATTTGGGGACAAAATAGGCGATATGCCATAGACGGATGAAAAACATTCTGGAACGAATTCTTACCGGTTTGGTCCAAAATGTTCCGAAGGCATGCCAAAAGCTATATAAACCCTGCCTGTACGCAGAGTAGCAGTCGTATCGTCGAGTTTATCGTGAAGCGTATCTTGGGTGCATCGAGAGGATGCATCGTTGAGGCTATCGAGTGTATCGTCGAGCGCATCACGAGTTGTAGCGTGAAGGTCTGGAGAGTACGTCGAGTTCCGAAAGTGACCGAACCAATCGGGAGCCCTACTCTAGTGCTTTGCTATGAAGCTGTCTTCACTATTATAACCTGAAGGCTGTGTTGCTGATTGTTTCAGCGTGTTTTTCGACGACTTTAAACGTGTTTTTGAAGGTGTCCTCAGTAATACTGGCTAATGTGTTGTCGTTACTCCAAATCCAGGAACCCGTACAGAACGCAACAATTTTATTAAGTTTTAGAGTAATTAGGTTATTTTGAAACAGAGACGTGAAAAATGTACAAGGCCGTCGCCGGGACTCGAATCTTGGATCTCTCGAATACGCGTATGCTTCAATAACACCACGAAGACATGCGGAAAGAAGGTACAAAATACCTTAAACAATATTTGAAGGGAAAATGTCAGTGAAATTTTCAGCATGGAAATGATACGATATACTACTACTACACGATAACGTCATCTGCGCTCAAATTAAGTGTCATTACAAACATAAATTGTACGGTACAAGCTCTACGAGTTCACTCACAGTTAATAAAGTGAGCATATAATTGACGACAATGCTACTTCTCTGTTCGACTGTTTTTTAGGTTTCCGAATGAAATCAATTTTGAGTCAAATTAAAGTTATCTGCAGAAGGAATTTCGTTGCTGTAATATTTTATAAACATTAGAATACATTTCTGAATAATTAAGTTTTTCTTAAAATTTTCGGCCCATCAGCGGCCGAGCGGTAAAGTCGCTGAACACTCGTAGTTTGATCCTAGACTCGATCGTGTATACTAGCCGGTTTTCTTTGGAAAGTCCTCCACAAAGGCCTCGCTCCGTTTAGGCAGGTAGCCCTCGAGTGCTTTGACATAAACAAATAAACCAAAACAACATTAAATTTTCATTCAAAAATAATTTCTACGCCTCTGTGTTTGTTTCACGGAAAAGTGTACTAAGCTGAATTAAATTATTCATTTGTTTATGTACTGTTTTTAACAGATACTAAAATCCTGAATATTTGGTAGATCGAATCTCTTTTTACTTAGTTCTTCTTTTAATTCCAAATAAAGTTCTAATAATGCTTGCTTTTTTTTAATTAACTTTTTATTTAACTTTGGATAAATTTCCAAACGTAATAATTTTTATTATAGTTTAAATTTTCTCAATGTAATTTCATTTTATTTAATTTTAAATAAAGTCTTAAATATTATCACTTTGTTAATGTTCATTTTTTTTAATTTACTTTCAATTTAATTATAGATCACTGCTAATCATTTTTGTGAAGAGTCAGATTTTCTTAATTTAACTCTAATTAGTACTGTTTAGTACAAAACATATTTAAAGTTTCTCCTAAATTTTTATTACTATTACGCAATAGTGCAATTTAAGTAATTAACGATTTGAATTATTTTGCAAAATTTTACTTTTTCCAAAGTTCTGTATTTCAATATATCGTAATTCAAAAAACCACATTAATAATATTTTGTTTTCAGTTAATGAGAAAAAGATTTGACGATTCTTTATGAAGGTTTATATTTAAAGAATGAATTCAATAAGTTCCACGAGCAAAGCTGTGGAGCTATCCAGATCTCGCGTTAGTTGCAAGTACTTAATCAATCGAACAACAATGCTATAATATTACAAGTGCTTATATTACACTGGCTAATATTATAAGCTACATTGGTTAATATTTCAAGTGCTTAATCAATCAAAACCCGAACGGTTCGAAAAATCGTTTGGGGGCGTTAACTGCTCGACATTCAACACGTGTTCTTGATATTATAGACAGGAAGTGGAAATCGGAAGAAGCCCTCGCTCATGACCTTCGAAATTTATCACTTTCCGTTTTTCCCATGCATCAACTCCCAAAACCCTTCTCTTTCGCGTCTGACGTCACTTCTCAATCTCTTGAAAAGTAAATCTTCGAAGGAATCTTTTTTTCAAACATCCCATCTCGCTTCACCTGCATACACTGCTCGCAGCATCCTGCCTGTCGCATCGCTGAGTTGATTGGCTTTGAACCTTACTTCCGTCTCGTAGAAGAAACATATTGTTCACTACGATTTGAAGTTTTCAAGGTTCATATATCATATATTTGTAGATTTTAAGAACACTTGGAACGTAAAACGGCTCATATTTTCGAATTTTTTAATTCTGAAATTAAAAATTTGCTTCATCTCAAGCGACTCCAAAAGTGTAATACTTACATAATATTTCTCAACGTTTTAATGATTTAATATTAGAAATTTTTAATTTACTGTTAGCGTCGACCGAGCACCAATCGACATTTATTGATGTCATATCGATCACTTTTGACACTTCTGATGTAAATAAATTCTTCCAGGTCTTTTTATCTGAAAGAATACGCCTATATCGTAGGTATCCCTCTATTTTTTCCAGGTTTTATTAATTCTCGGATTTAAACTTTTATTTTTCTGTGCATAATGTCTAGAAAATTTAATAATTGTTTTATTTTTCACCGCCAATAAATGTGTTGATTGAAAAGGAATATCTTTAAGTAGTCGTTTGACTGGTTTGAATTTTATTGAATTCAAACTTATTGTGCTTTAAAAATTTATCGTAGTTTCAGAAGAGCAATAGCAGGCATCCCAAATTCCATATGAGAAACTTATTTCCCCAAACTATCAAAAGATCGCAATTTTCATCTATTTTATGCCCTACGAAACCTACACAATGTGGCTACAATTTAAATTTTAAAACTGGTGAAATTTATGCCAATAAACGACCATTACCTGGAGCAGTATTTAAAGCTGTGAATTCAATATTTGCCCATGAGAACACATGTCAAAATCGTTTCCTTACGTCCTCCCGCAGAGTCATGAGACAAGTATATTTTCTTGATTATAATTTAGTCCTGCCATTTTATACCTCCACTATTTTCCTTTCAATTTATGTACTACCTCGATTCTTTGGGCGTACATTTCAAAATGCATGTACTTAAAAGCATCCTGATAAATATTTCTGAACGTATTTGCAAAAGGGTAGTCAATAAGTCCCTGGAATTTCGTTGTAACTTTCATTACCACAGTATAGATATACATTCACTTTACTGCCTTCAAAGTAGGCCCTTCAGAACACATACACTTGCCTCATCGCTCCACCAGCTGCCTGCATGGAAACAACGATGAAAGTTGTGTTGTGGTACTTTCCGAAGTCAGCCGTCGCGTTGGTTTTGATGTCTTCGACGGTGTCAAAAAGGTTACTTTTGAGGTCCGTTTCGATCTTGAGGAAGAGCCAGAAATACGACGGTGCTAAATCCGGTGTATAAGGAGGTTGCTGCAGGAATGGAATACCTTATTTTGCGAGCTACGTCTGCACAATAATCGATGTAAGGGAGGGAGCATTCATCCTCCTTGCCATTTGGCGAACGTTTTTTTCAGATTGCCTCCATCAGTCTTTTCAAAACTTGCACGTAAACAGGCTGTTAACACTTTATCCAGCAGGTAGAAACTTATGGTGCACCACACTTTTGTTGTTAAAAAAAGCGCTATGAGCGTCAGTTTTGTTTGGAACTGACATGACGCGATTTCTTTGGCCGAGAAGAGGACGTTGGGCGCCATTCTGATGACTGCATCTTTGTCTCTGCGTCGTAAGAGTACATTCAGGTCTCGCCAACAATAACAATTACAGCAGTAAAAAATAAATTAATTATTTATGGCGATAAACAGTTACAACGAAATTCCGAGAACGTTTTGACTACCCCCTTGTATATAGCTTGGCTATTTCAAGAGTTGAAGTTAAATGTATTATGCCCAACAGTCTGTTTTAATGTTGTTGCACACATCAGCACCAAAATGTTATACTCAAGAATAAAATCTGGGTATTATATGAGGCGTTTACTCAGACTGGCCGAACTTATTAGAGTTTAATGCAGCTATCATGATCTTATTGTGTCTAATTGCAGGAGCAGTGAATGTGTTTTATTTCAAAGCACACATTTTCTGATTCAAAAAGTGTTTCTGTGTAGTATTAATATTTTGAAATATTATTATTTATCCTTATGACTCCTTAGTACAAAATTAATCTCAATATTTGCTCAAGTCAAGAGTAACTTGAGAGATTCAGATAGTGCTAAAATTTTGCGGTCATAACAAGCCATATTAGCAATCCCTATACGCCAATAAGCTAAGTTTAATGAACTAGTTAATCCATTTTAATTCGTGTAGGAGACGGGAAAACTGAGAAACGGCTACGAACATTTAAAAAATGTGTTCTGATCTCTTAAACTGGAGTTTAATATAAGAACTACAACCGAATATCCATTCTTTTTATGTTACATACATTTTTTTCTGAATTTTGTTATGTAATGTATGCTTATTGCAGTTGCGTACAAATTTTACTATTTTTTTCCCTTTTAAAACGCTAGCCTTAGATTTCTTCCTGTTTAATATAAAATGAATAAAAGTCCATCAGACTCACAATTCTTGATTACAAATTATTTTGTGATTGATAACTTATTTTTTACTTAGAAACACAATTTTGGGAATGATTCCAATTATTTTGATATCATAAACACATGAATAATATACCTGATTCATTGAGGTTTCTTTTATGCTGGAGAAGTGAAAAATGAGCAGTGCGCTCGCCTGAACTCGAACCCTGGACCTCGCCAAGTGTACTAACCATTACACCACGAAAGCATGCTGGAAGGAGGGTAAAAGCAATCAATCCAATCAAATATTACTAATTAAAATGCTGTTCAGTTGTTAAATGCATTCATAGTGGGAAGTTATTTCCAAAAGAACGAGTTAGATTTTTTATGGTGTGATAATGAAAGAAAGCAGAAGTAATTTGTTACATACATCATCCTCATAGAACTGCTTACTGTGAATTTGAGTTACAGTCATTGAAAGTTTTTAAGTTATTAAAAGTTTTGTCATTAAAGTCATTTAATAAGTATAAAATAAATCCAAATCTCCTAAATTCCTAATTATAAAATTTTAGTGGTAAATACTTCTTTTATAGATAGTTACAGCACCTGAGTAATTAACTAAGAATGCAAATAAGGGAATAAATATGAATAATCTCTTATGTTAACATAACCCTAAATTTTCTAAAACTGATCTTCCGATGTCCGTCGGCATATTCTGAATATCTTAAGCTTTCTGCCTTTAAAAGATTCTTTAAGATTAAATAATTCCTTGTGAAAAGCAACAGGAGCGTAATGTTTTTAAGAAAATGAAAGATTATTCGAACTGATCCAAGTAGTTTGGAATTTCAGCTTCATTTGTCTGATCTAAAATGTCGACAAATCTAGGAAAATACGAGTGATTATGAAAATACGTTTGAATGCTAAGTGCTCGTAAGTGATCAATTAACTTAATTTCAATGCAATAAACTTTTCTCCTTTAATTACTTAAACTCTTAATGACCGTTTAAAGGTGACTACTTAACTGAACTACCTGCTATACCCCTAAAAGCTAACCTTGACGCTTACTGTGAACACAATACAAAACACAGAAGCTAACAGCAGACTTTATTTTCCTCATTTTGTAGTATTAAAAATATTAACAAATATTTTGACTTCTGAAACGTCAACAAATATAAAGGTGACTACTTAACTGAACTACCTGCTATACCCCTAAAAGCTAACCTTGACGCTTACTGTGAACACAATACAAAACACAGAAGCTAACAGCAGACTTTATTTTCCTCATTTTGTAGTATTAAAAATATTAACAAATATTTTGACTTCTGAAACGTCAACAAATATTTCGGCTTCTTGTCGACAGCAACTTATAGCTATGTATAAGACATTTTTTAACAATCGGGGGCTTTATTTAATAGCCATTAGCCTTACGCCTCTATAAGAGTCGTAAGTGGTGACCATTTCATTATGGAAACGCCTAATAGGTGACCACTTGCTTACTATGAAGGATGGACAGTTACAAGTATGCCTTGTCAGTGATTCCAACCTGGGCCATAGCTGCGGCAGTCAGAGTTACTGACCACTATACCGGCTAGGCTGCCTGTACAAAATATTAGCTGTCTTACAATTATACCCTCCAGCGGTCGAGCGGTAAAGTCGCTGAACAGTGGAAATTCTGACCGGTGTTCGAATACCGGTAAGCGGTTGGCTGATAGGCTTTTTCTTACTTTTCTCCATGCATAACGTGTATACGAGAAAGTTGAGCTTAGTCCACCACGAAGCTTCCCTCCCTTTGGGCAGATAGGCCTCGATTGCCTTGCCGTAATTAAATAAACCAATAAGCCAAGCCTTAAAATTCCACCAAAATGACTCGGAAAGCTACAGCAGAGACGGCAGAGAACACAAACTGACTTTCTATACTTGCCGAACGTAACTATACTGGTTCTTAACTGTTTTTTGTGCCGTGCACTCCTTTTACCACTGCTAAACGATCATCACCCTTCTTTCCAAAATAGAAAACTACATATATATACATTCAAGGCTTTCGTATTTATAGAGGCAAAACTTTGATCCTCTCAAAAACCTAAACGCCCACTTATACGAATTTCTGTTAGGATGGATTTTCTACCCCCTGCCAAGTAAAAGGCTACAGCAGCGTTAACAATAACCTGCTTAGGTAAAGTGATTACTTTTATCTCGGGGATCTTTGTGCGGTTTCACTCATTATGCGCGATTTCTCCTTAGGACAGGATTGTAAGTATCAGTAGTTAAACCTTGACGCTAAACAAAGGAGTGTCAAGTCGCTTTAAAAGAATGATTGGCATGTCATTTAGCTACTCACGAAACGAATGTGCTCTCGTTCAAGTGATGGAGGAAAGCACCAATTAAAAAATGGACTTACCGATGTCTGAATGTGCAGGCGACTTCGCTGTAGGAAATTTAATTAATTTTCGATATTTTTTAAGATATTTTATAAATTACACGAGAAAAAGAATAGAAAATATTAATAAATACCAAAACCTTGAATTAAAGTATTTTTTTTTATATTTATAAACTAATACTGCATACTTAGCAGGTACATGAAAGGCTGACCTCATTCCCCAGCTGAAACTACAAAATTTCTCGCCAGGGGGCTTCCTCCCGGATTAAGAACCCCTGTTCTATTCTGACGGGCAATTCTTTAGGCAATGAGCAGCACAGCGGCAAGAATTCAACTCGCAATGCCGAATGAAATTTCTTACTACTTATATGGCTTGTCGTAAAATGGGCATAAACCTCTAGATAGAGCAAGACATGATGAAACAAGTCACATAGGGAAGAACTTAACACTAAGCTAAATTTTAGTAAAATGTAAATCCTACATGTCACAATTAGCGTGTTGGAAACGTTTGACACTAATACTTCTTAAAATACAAAATCTGTGAATTTCACAAGTTTTAACTTCAAAGATAAAGGATATATAAGCTTACAAAAAAAGTCTCAAGGCCTTTCAGATTTCATGATTCGCTCAAAGGGTCGTTTTTTAACGTTCTCTGTGTTACGAGTTCGTGTTCGTAATATCGTGACTTTCGCACTTAAGCCATAAAATCCAATTCAACAGAAATATCACAAAATATTTAACAGCAGCATATTTTTAGAATTTCCGATACACAGTCCCGTGCTCTGGAGATAATGCTTTTTCATAGTTGTCGTTGCTCGCTTTGAAATCGTTAAGGGCGTTAATCAAAAATTCATTAAAGTTTTACAAATATAAAACATACAATAAAAAAAATTCCGAGTCTGGGCTTCCAAATGCCTATATTCGGGTAGAGTTTTATGTTATTCAAAATTAGATGTCTCTATGTACCGTTGTTTTTTCACAGTGCGAGAAAAATACATACATTCATGCAGATTCTTCATTTATAATTTCTTTAAATATAATGCAGGGGTCTAATATTTGGTGACAACAATTTGAAAAGAGATGCACCGTTTATGGTGAACCAAGCAAAATGCAAAAACGAAACTAATAGCCCTTCTGGGCAAATTGCACTTTGGGATAAAAGAAAAAAATCGAACAGCCGGATTAATGACACTGAAATTGAATCTGATAAGATTTTCGGAAATTTTCTTAAAGAATAATTGCTAATAACATTCCGTTTACTTTAACAGTATGTAAACATTCGTATCTGAAACCATTACTCCACTTAAACTTGTGTTAAACAATTACCATTCTTCTCAATCACTTGTTAAATAAATAAAAAGTAATTGGGCTTTGCAGATGTCCTTGCCAAAATACGAAATTTTACACCATTTTTACTTCCAAACTTCCTTGCCTTCGAACTTCCTTCAAGCGGTAACCGCACATTGAGAATGACATCTGTTCTTACAGCAGCAAGTACAAGAATACCTCAAGAAGGGTAAGATTTTCTTTTTAAAGAACATGCACCGTGTAAGAGAAATGTGAAACTAAAGCCCCGCCGTCTTCAGAACCATGTGTTATGCATATGACAAATGTCCTGTGTTATATTTTTTCTCCTCTTCCAAACCGGAGTTTCCATCTTTAAACTTTGTCCTTAGGATGCCACGAAAATACATTTGAGCTCCGCAATTATTATTTTAGTTGAAATGAAGGGGGTTGAGTTATTTGTAACATATTAACGCGAGGAGATTTGCTGAAGAATAGATTGATGTACGGTGTCTTCTGGCATTTCTCATTTCGCACTTTCGTTTAGTTTTGTAATGTTAGTGCAGCTGCTTGGAGTGCTATTGGAGGTGGCTGATTCTAATTGCCATACGCGAGTAGTAGAAAATGCTTACCTGTGTTTCACTTGCTTGGCTTCTTTTTCTGTTACATTGATTTACCTGTAAACTATATTTCATTTTCTTAAATTTGAGACACGAATAATATTTTTCAATAAAGGAATGGAGAAAATAATGAAGAAAGCTGCTGACATATTTCAAGAAGGCTTGACTTAAAAATCCATAGCTTTGCATGTTTTCCGGGAAAATACATTATTCAAAATTTAGAATAAGTTGTCGAAAAGAATTGGACCAAGAGAAATAACCTGAATTTCCTGGCTCAAGGGCAATAGCATGAATTTCATTGTGTACTATTTACAAACATATTTTAATAAATTGAATTGGTAACAATACAGTCGCCATTCAAAATTCAGATTAAGTTGTCGAAAATAATTCCACCATGAGCAATTACCTGAATTTCCCGGTTCAAGGAAGCTAGATTGAATTTCATTGGGTATTATTTACAAAGTATTTTAATAAAATGAATTGTTGCTTGAATATGCTTATATACTAATTAGTGAGCATTTTAATGAAATTTTAATGAACTGTAAAAGCAACGTTACAGTCATTATTCAAGATTCAGATTAAGTTGCTGGAAGCGTTAACTGGACCATTGATGCTTGACTGAATTTCATTGGATATTATTTGCTGTTATTTTAACAAATTTTCAACAAAATGAATAAATAAATTTATAGTACTACAATAAACGTTGGAAGTTAGCTTAAGTTACTATACAATATTATGAAAGAGCTGCTTTTTCTAAAAATTATTAAATTTATGTTCGACATTAGATTTCACGAAAGGCCAAGATAAGTTCCTTGATTGTTGTTAACAAAGTAGCAGTACTGCAAGGACATAAAAGTAAAACGTAAAATTTAAAATTTTGATAATTTTACAGTGGCCTCCTTTTTTCTCAATCAAAAATGTCTATTTTCTTATTTTACTTTTCATTTTTAGACACCCTGTATTTTATAACAATTTTTGTTATAATCGTTAATACGTTAGCATGACTTTCTTGAATAACAAATTTTTATGCTTGGAATGTGTAGAACAGTCACTTGTGAAAATATCGCAAGCCCATCTCATCACGTAAAAAATAATATGAGTTTCGGTAACTCTGTTATAGGAAAGGACATCAGTGTTATCTGCCTAAGAGGATGGTCGCCTTCGTGGAGGAAAGGAATGGGGAAATTCATGAAAACGAACCCTATAGACATCTCGTTTGCCTAGGATTGGATCCAGAACGAAGTCTCTGTATTCAGCTGCCTTAACCACTCGCCTACTGGTGAGGTTAACAATACAAGGAGCAAAGAGTAGCTGCAGACGGGATATTCTGAGCCAGAGAACGCGAGTTTAGAACAAATTCTTATTTTAAACTCATTTATGATTCACAGCTAATGTAATAAATTTTTCGCCAATAGTTTCTTCCAAACTTTTTTGTATCTTATTAATTTCTGAAGAATAATTTAGGCCGCTCAACCTGGATAGCGATTAATTACTATGACTGCCGTACTAAAGGGCACGAGTTAGAATCCCGGAGAAGGCATGTATGTTTGTAAATGTATAATGTCTGGGCAACATCGTGGCGCTCTAAATATGCGGCTAGTCGAATGTACTCTCGAGAAATTGATGGTAGGAGAAGAGGGGGGAGACCGTCTGACCTCCGCCCCGAGTGTTTTTCATCAAAACTGGGGGTGGAGCTAGGAAAAGTCGTATTGTCACCTGTACGGTGCCCAAGGCTCTTGCCAACGAAAGGAGTAATCTTGCACTCCTTGCCATGATGAATTTCGTGGGTTTCGATGCTGTCAGACAAGTAAGATAAGTCACAACATAAGAATAATTTAGGGATAATTTTCGTTTGTAAAAAGTATTGTTTAGGATATCCCTCTAAAGGTCTTCAAATTCGATGTTTTAGTGCTTGAACGAACAGAAATCACTTGTTTCAAAAAGGTCATTTTTAGCATGCAAGTAGCATTAAAGATTGTTAAAGTTTCTCCAATTCAAATATCTGAGCTACGTTGTGTAAATTTTATATTTTCATGTTTACTTTTTTATGTTTTAAATTTATTTTTTAATTTTAGTTTATGAAACTGCTCAAAAGGGAAAATATGAAAGAATATCGATTGCTCCAATTAAATATTAAGCTCGCATTATTAGATAAATGGTTGAGAAATACTTAACAGCGATTCTCAGATTTCAGTTTAATCAAAAAATTTTGGTTTAACTGGTCATTAATTGATAAAAAAACATAACTATATACTAACAAAGTTTTCACTGTAATCATCAAAAAGAGCCATCAAATACAATCCATTTATATTTTGATTATGCAGCTCTCTAAGAAATTATACAATAAGAAAAATGAAAATAAATTGTTTATTTGAAAGCAATGATGACATATATATTGTCTTCTTTCCCTTTGGAGTTATTTATGTTACCGTTATAAGTAAAGCTGATGTATCATAATTTAAGGAACTCACATATGCCTAGTTCTAGTTTTTACTATTAATGATATGGTAGCAGGGGAATTTTGCATTTATTTAATAGGTAAAATAATTAATTATTCGAAAGGTAGCTTTTTTACTCCAAAGGGGCAATTTGCCCTGAAGAACTATTAATTCCGTTTTGGCATTTTGTGTTGAAAACCATAAACGGTGAATTACTTTTCAAATTGTTGCCACCAAAAATTAGAGTCCTGTATTACATTTAAAGAAATTAAGCAATGAAGAATCTGCATGAATGTATGTCTGTTTCTCGCATTGTGGTAAAACAACGGTACCTAGAGCCATCAAAATTTGAATAACGTAATCTTCCATAGGATATGGGCATGCGAAAGTTCTAATTAGAATTTGAAATTTGTTTCATTATCGATTTCCTATTTTGTAACACTTCAACGAATTTTTGATTAACAAACTCGACGCTTTCAAAGCGAACAATAGCAACGCTGTACGGAAAAAAAATTATCTCCGGGCACGAGACTCTGTATCGGAAATTTTAAAGATATGTTCATTTTAAAGTTATTTTGCGATATTGCTGTTGAACTGAATTTTACGGTTTGAGTACGTAACATGATATTTAATAAATAAATGTAACACACAAAACGTTAAAAAAACGCCCCTTTAGACGTAGTTTAAAATCTGAAATCTTTCAGATTTTTATTTTATTTTATTTTATTTTCTGTCATTAAATCAAGAGCAACTATTTTCTAAAAATAAAAAAACTGTAATTTCTATTTTGCCAAGACATGAAAATAGCGTTAACTTAAAAAAAAAGAGAGAGAGAGAGACAAAAAGAAAGAGAGGAAAAAACCCTCACCTTGTTTAAAGTGTTAATAATGCCTTACTCGATTTGTTAAAAAAGCAATGGAAGATTGCCGTTGGAAGTAGAAAATTAAAAGTAATATATTCCTGATCATATGTTTCTTTTCCTCAATGAACTTAATTTTTATGCATTATTAGCCCAAAAGGGCGTTACTCAGGGACAGGAAAAAGTGGAGGGGACACCAGACACCAGGTATTCGCCATGGGCAACCAGGTATTGGTCCTTTACCACATCCTTTCTTGAGTTACCCCTCCGCTTCCATGCTCGTACGCACGTGCAGGTCCGGTGCAGGCAACATCGCCTTCGTTCTTGCCTCATGTGGGCCACCGCGCATCTCGTCTAATGTCCTTGGAGTTCATTGGATCTTTAAATGAAAAAAGCATAAAAATACCTGCCCTGCGCTCACAGGTACGATAATTTGAAGTATGATATAAGGGTTTCAGATGCTTGTTACATATATTATACTTGAAACATTATTTTGATTTCCTATACACATTTCATTGTGCTTTTGTGCATTTGACATACATGGAATATATTCATAGCAGAGTATATAATACATAATGGATAGAACAATGCATTACATAATACAATTTTATGTACTAGCTTTCATAATTGCTGCTGCGTACGGGTTTGTAATGAATTGAGTGATCAAGTCTATAAAAAGTTAATAAAATTTATGCTTTTCACAAGAAATAAGACAAAATGCTCAAATATTTCCTCAGAGATATTAGTACAATATCATAATATCTCACAGCAGTTATATTTTTAACTACTAATAACGTTGAATAGAACTCAAATTTAAAATACATAGAAATTAATTCGATCTCATAGCGAATTCGCTACAATCAATAACAGCACTAAGTAAACAACAGTTCGCTTTTAACAACTGAGCTGAGATGTTTTAATTCCACTTTTATAAGCTTTTTAATCATCACTAGAACATTCTCGTAAAATCTGTTTTCTCTCGATTTTTCTGGATAACAAAACAATATAATTACGAGATATCTATTTATTAAATATTAAATGCACGCGCTCTTGTATTTTTACTTTTCCGGCGTAGCTTTCTTTTCAAGTAAGTCTCGTGCTGCATTGCACGGGGAGATTAAAACAATTTTAATTACAATTCTAACTAAATAGTTAAATTGTAGGGTTTCACTAATTTAATTCAGTGTTCAAAACCTTGAACTCCATAAAACACTAGTAAGCGGATAATTGCTTAAGTGTGTGAACAAACACGTAAGACTTAAGAGTTAACTACCCTTTATTTCTCAGAATAAATACAATCAAGTCCTAACTCGGAGTATACACAAAGCCTCCACTTGGGCTTGAACTTAAATAATTCTGAAATTAAACTAAGTAAGCTTAACTAAAGCTAACTGAAAGATATAGCCGAAGCTATCAGGATTCTAAGTAGTTGGCCACTAAATATTAATTAAATCGGTGAAGCCAAGTAAGGGCCTAAAGTATGGCCGAGCGTAGTATCTAAGAGAGAAGTAGCAAAAAGGCAAACGCGTCATAGTCAGGAAATCAGACTCTCTTTCTCTCTCTCGAAGTAGGTAAAACATCGGCTTAAATAGCACTCATTAATATTCACTGCGTTTTTGAAGTTACATTCTGGTAGGAAATTGTAAGCTGAAACTAGAAAGATAAGAAAGAAGCATAACTTAAAATAACCGTTAATAAAATTAGGATAAACCTTACAATATAAGTACAAAATCCGTAAGAGTACATAATAAATTTGACAATGCATTATATAGTGCAATTTTATGTGCTAGCTTTCATAATTGCTGCTATTTTAAAATATGCTGGCTCTTAAGGAATGAAAGAAGCCATTAATTAATTACTTTGATTTTTACATTATGTACTTTGTTATGCAATTTAGTTGGTGCTTAGCATACTTGAAATTGTTTTTTTGGAAGACTAGGATCACAAGGTGGATCAATTTCGGAAGATTATGATTAAATTCTGGATCAATTTCGGAATACTAGGATCAATTCGGTGTGCTCTGGCCATTCGTTCTTTGTGACTGTGTTAAAAGCTAGGTTCCACAAGTCGGCACGGAGGCACGATCCTTGCGGACATCCTTTTTCAGGAGCTCTTTCAATAATTTCATTGTTATACGTAATTAGGCTTTTTCTGTTCTTGAAGTAGTTTGCCAATGTAAGGAAAATATTTTAATATTTTTAGGGCAGTTTGACTCACTGAGAGCCTGTAGCACTGCTGTCCACCACAGAAAGTCTGCTTTACTGAGATCTAGGCATAAGAGTGCAGCGTAGTGATTTTCTGTTTTGTTTTTTATTTATGTCCTGGGTTGCTTCGTTTATTGCATGGAGTATCAATCTATTTGGAGAGAATCCATGTTGGTTTGATAGTATTATTTTTGAAGAAGTGGTGGCGAAGGCGACTCACAAGAGCTAGTTCAGATACTCTTCCCAGTGCCAGTAGTAAATTTACCGGTCGGTAGGATCCTTGATGTCTTTGGCCTTGTCCTTTCTTTGCGAAAAGAATATTTTGTCTGACTTTGAAATAATCTGGGAAAAAATGAAGTACGAGGCATTTGTTTAGTAGAGTTATTATGATATCTGGATAATTCTTGTGGAGCTCTTGGATGATTTTGTGGCAGATTCCATCAGAGTCTGGTGCTTTGGGGAGCATGTGGATGATTTATTTGATTTCGTAATGTTGTAGTTAATGTTGGAGTTGCTGAGCATCGGCATTGAATTTGTGGCCTAAAGTCTGATCTGATATGGTTTGAAGATCTTGTTAGCGCATATTTTGTAAAATGGGACATAAGTATCTCTGTTTTCAGTGCAATATTTTTTCTAGCATTTAATTTTGCCTCGAGGATTTGTCTCTTATATCGTGCTCTCTGAAGATTATATGTCTTTAGGGCCTTCAATTTGAAGGCCGTTTCCGAAATGGGCTATTATCTCGAAACGCTTTTGTGTCGTTAATTAAAGGTTGCATCACTTTTCAAATTGTTGCCACCAAATATTATCGCCCTATATTAAAGCATTTACTTGTAAATAACGGAAAATCTGCATGTATGTATGTACGTTAATCGCACTATCAAAAAACGACGGTACCTAGGGCCATCCAATTTTGAATAACGTGGACCTCCATCCGAACATATATGCGCAGCGCACCTAGAAACCCGAATTTTAAATTTCGAATTTTATATTTCATATTTTGTAAAATTTCAATGAATTTTTTATTATGAAACTGAACGATTTGAAAGCGAGAAGTGGCAACACTACAAGGAATAAAACCTTTTTATACTCAATGCGCGAGACTATGTATCAGAAATTTTAAAGATATGCTATTTTTAAATATTTTTTGATTCTGTCGATATGAATTTTATCTAAGTGATTCTCTCTAATATTATTTAAGTGAGAATAATGTGATATTTAATTAATAAATTTAGCATGCAAAACGTTAATAATAAAAAGTAAAAAAATTTGAAAGAAAACTGAACACGGATATTATAAACTGAGAAAAGATAAAAAAAAAATAGAAAAATGTTATACCAACACTTATTTCTGCATCGATAATTTTAAACATATGCTACTATGCTGCTTTTAAAATTTTTGAAATTTTGTTGTTCAGTTATATGCAGTGTAAATGGGAAGAAAATAATGCTTAATTTTAAAGCTAAAAAGGAAAAAAGAAATGAATTAGCAGTAGTGAGAGCAACAACGAACTGGTAGATTGCGAGCTCAAAAAACTTAACAAATCCTTTAGGGAGACCTATAAAATCTGAACACTTTTAGATTTTTCTCTTTTTTTTCTCTTTTACACTAATTCGCTGGCTTGTTTTTTAAGCTGATTCCTAAACATCTCTAGAGTGCTTCATTTTATAAGATCGCATCTAGAACGTTATTTGAAGTACTATTTGCTATATTTAAATTAGTTTATAAAACGATAAACTTATAAAAAAATAAAATGAATTCTTCAGTGTCGGGAAGCACTGTAAAACGATATTAAACAGTGTTTAACAGTGCTGAAAGATACAATGTTATTTCAGGAATACTGAAATGAAATTTTCTGTAGAAAAATTACATCTGTATCTGGACAGGATCTGTTTCACTTTAGACCTAACATAGAATTCAGTTTAAATAAGGAACTCGTAGGGGATCCGATATTATTTTCGGAAAAGGGTGTCGACTTCCACGTGAGTTTTGTCACGTGATTGTCACGTCGTACAGGAACATCAGACTTGCCGAGACCGGGATAAGGGGGAGAACAGAGGGGGTGACATCTGGTTTCCATCTGCCTCTTCCCATCTCTCTGAACTTTTTTTTAGTTTTTCATTTATTTTTTAATATATTTTTTAGCCTTTTTCGAAATTGGCAACCAGAGAGAGCCAACATGTTTTAGAGAAAACTAAGAAATTTTCCCCTTTTCATATTGGAAACTGAATGTTCGAAAACTTTTCTTCTACGGCAAAGTTTTCTACCTCCATGGCCATCTCCTTTCAGAAATTTTTAGCAGTATTTCTGTGGAAACAATGTAATTGTTCTTTCGTTTTTCTACTTAAAGTTCAAGCTTTGACGGTAAAGTTTTAAGAATACTCTGCTTAACTGTTGAGATAGGAGGACTGCTGCTGTTGGTATCTCGACGGAAAAAAACAATTATTTTAAATTCCAAAATAACCTAAGCGAAAATCGTATAACCCATGCTTAAGATTTGACTTATCTGATTTTCCTTTTATTATGCTTAATGTTTTTGCAATTATATGCATATTCTGCAATCTCTGCAAACTTACCATAAGTAATTTGATTGTTGTCTTCGTATTAAAAAAAGATCTGGCTATACAGGCTCAATGCAGAACAATTTGTAGAAACTTGTATAAAAACTATTTGACAAGCGATACATTCTGACCCTTGATGAAGTATGAGTTAACCTAAATGACTGCTCAGAAAAAGGTTATTATCGAAAACGAAGGGAAAAAAATAACATACAACCCTGGTTCCGTCAAAGCAAAATATCTTTGAGTTAGGGTTTCATGATTGTTGCAGGATTCTTTTACACTATGAAATTAGAAATAAGAAGAGTGGAAAAAAGTGTTAAAATCAAATCAACATACCATCGAGAGAAAGTCTTACGTCCGATATTTACAAAAGAAATTCCTTTTCTTTCTTCCACTGACATTTAAAAAGCAAAATTCATCAAGACAAAACAACAAAAATTAATACCCGTTGAAGTTTACAAAAAGCCCTTCTATCATCGAAATCACGATACAGAGGATTACAGTGTCCAGAAAAAGTCTATAAAATTGAAGATTTAAAAAAAATACTCTTAATTTTTTAAATAAAGACCCACCAGCGGCTGAGCGATAAAAGCCGCTTGAACAGTGGTACTTGGGCCCGAGGTTCAAGTCCTGGCGAACTGGTTGGCTCCTGGGCATTTTCGTGGTTTTCCTAATGTGCAACGTGTATACGAGCAAGTTTCTCTTAAAGTGT